>VDFB02109042.1:35652135-36087966 GCA_007258455.2 Sequoia sempervirens
AATGTGCAAACGATCTAGAACTGTTAGAATACAAGGTTAGTGTGCTGCCACTTGTCACAATCGAGGAGGTTTGCCCCATAGTCTCCAAATTCATTCGATACAATGCTTCCCAACAGGATAAGGATGCACACTCAAAGGACTAGCTATTCACAGCACTTCACTAGCACTTCACTGATTGTATTTTGGGAAACCCTAATTAGGGTTTTATCTTTTAATCTCTGTCGTTGGTTCTGATGTAATCTTGGCCATTCATTGTATCTCAAAAACTCTATATAAACCCCCCTCCCATTCTCTCATTTTCATTAGAAATCATTAGAATCATTAGAGAGGATTAGATCATTAGATATTAGAGGAGATTAGAGAGCTAGAATAAGAGAGATTAGAATAATTGGGAGAGAGTTCTATGAAATTGTTGCTAATGGCTACTTGTGATAATAAAGCTCAAGTTGCATGATTTGCTTTGAATTCCTTTGTTATCAAGTGGTTGCATGGTTGCATATTCTCTTCCCACGTAGATTCAATAGAAGTAGTTGAATGAATGATAGATTGATCATAAAGATTTGGTGAAACTATTTGTTCATGCTTTCTTTGGATGAATGATTTTCATTCAATGCAAAAAGCTAATCTGAACTCATGATGTGGATGCCTTACTGTGTATTTGGAATGATATTGTTCGATTGATGGTATTGTTCAAAATATAATCTTAAGCACAAACCTTTGAAGATTGCACTTGCTTTGCGTAGTTGACGTGTTACCTTTATTTTGTGTGGCGAAACAAAGTCTTGTTATTAGTTTCACTTAGTCTTTATTGTCTCTTGATTTCGTAAGAACTCCTTTAACCCTATCCTTTTCCTTTTTTTTATGATCGTCAAAGCAGAAAATCCAACAAAAAAATAGAGCGTTAATTTAGAGTAGTTTGTCAAGCGTAAGTCGCCTTGTGATAACCAGCAATTTCACGACGTCCATTGAGCTGATTCCATTGTCAAGATTTGACCACCCTAAACATTGGAATTGCCGTATGATCTTTTGCAATCTTAGCATATAAGGCAGTTTTTCAAGAGAGAATAGAGCATCCTTGGACACTTTATTCTAGAATGTTTGTTGTGTCATAAAACACGCATCAACAAGTAGGAAGAGAGTTGGTGTTGAATCTTGTTGCTCAGCGCTGATGATAAGATCTGCCCAGTCAGTTGCGCCCAGGTGCATTCCCTGCAAATTATGACGATCTGGAAACTTAGGTACCCTGTTCTGTCTTGAATATAATCCTCTTATTTGCTGATCTTGAATTTCTGCCTGCCAGGTTGTGATCAGTATACTCTCTGCTTAGTTTGGAGGCAGAAATCATCTAACATAGGTGTGAGTTGCAGGCCCATCACCATTCCTTGGATCTGATATTGCAGATCCAGTGCTAAACGTTGAGAATTTGGTGTGAATTGCGCCTTCCAGGATATTCTGCAATAGTGAATTGATTGAGACAGCTCCAGCGCCCTCCTGTTCACAAGCAAATTCCCAATCAGCTAGCTGAAGCGCCAGGAATCTTCACACAGGGGGAGGTTAGGGTTTTCGTCCTACCTCCAGTTTGCAAGCACAGAGGGATTTTCGTCCCTCCTGATTACTATCTGCCTACAATGGATTTTCACCCTTGGATCAGCTCCAGCGCCCTCCTGTTCACAAGCAAATTCCCAATCAGCTAGCTAAAGCGCCAGGAATCTTCACACAGGGGGAGGTTAGGGTTTTCGACCTACCTCCAGTTTGCAAGCACGGAGAGATTTTCGTCCCTCCTGATTACTATCTGCCTACAATGGATTTTCACCCTTGGTGCAGATGTAGAATCCAAAGCAAAGTTTCAAAACCATAAACAAAACATAAAAATGAAATGTGCTCCAAAGCATTGCTTCCAGACCAGAAAGTTCTAGTAAGAGTTTCCTTATGTCCATCATGACACAGAACATGATCATGTACAGCATTTCCACCATTCTTTTTGATATAGTGACATATTCACTTAGGTGATGGTGCTACTGGAATCCACAGAAGGTTCTACTTTTCTGAATGAAACCAAAGAGTTTGAGGAACACGAACAGTTCAACTTTGATGTACAAGTAGGGCCAGTTTTCAAAGAATTTACAGCAATCTACCATACTAGAGAAGTTGACAATGATCTCATCCCATCTTGGGTTTTTCATATGCAAGTGATCCAAGTGTTTAGAGCTAGCTATAAGAATGGCATATGCTGGCTATAGTAGATCACATTGTTGGTCTTCCACATGGATCTCTATGACCAAAATAGTTATGTACTAACGACTAAGGAGGGTACCAATTTTTTCAGATCATATTGATTGTAACCGTCTCTCTAGCTAGTTAAGACAAAATCTTGGAAGCACCTTCACATAAATATGCTCAATTTTCAGATCATATTGATTGTAACTGTCTCTCTAGCTAGTTAAGACAAAATCTTGGAAGCACCTTCACATAAATATGCTCGATAGGTGCCAATTGATCACCTTGCTTAATGTGGCTTATTAAGTCTTAGCTAAAGTCCTGGCCAAAATATTGGAAGCATTGGCTCAAGGGATCACAAGAACTAAATGGAGATTTTATTAAGTAATATTTGTGCCAGAAATCCCAGATCTTCTTAAGTGGAAACTGAATGGACCAAATTGATAAGGGCATAAGGCTTTTGCTCCTGAAGATTTATTCAAATAAGGCCTGTGACAGAATCAACTGGGGCTTTATTCACATTATGTTACACAGGCATACATATGGGCCTAGTTAAGATCTGCTATGAAAACCCTCTGTTGAAGATCTCTTGCAGGGTTTAATTGATCAAAGACAACTTTTCAATCCAGCTTTGATGATCAATCCACCAAGGTTGCCCTATCTCTAGTTTTTTCGCTCTGGCTGGGAATGATCTAGTCTATTTGCTTCAGGCAGCTAGGATGCAAAATAAAATTAGGGGTATAATTGTTGGAGTTGATTGTTAAACCCCCACAGCTCTCAGTGATCCTGTGAAACCAAAATGACTATCACACATGAGAAATCAAAGCAATGATTATGCTATGCAACCTTGAGAAGAAAGAGATTGTTCCACACAAATATCACACAAGCATCTGATATCCCTTCTGTATTGATTGATTGTGAATACAAGAATGTGAATATGTGAATTGATGGATTCATTTGAATGATTACAATGAATGTGCATGCTTATAAAAGCATAAAAAAACAAACCCTAGATGAGGATTCCATTACGTTGTGACAAGTGTCATCATCTCATGCAATGAAACAACTAAACCTATATTTAGTCCAATCAAATAATAAAAAACACTCTTAAGTTTAGCTTAAGTAATTAAAGTAATAAGGGACTTAATAATTAATTATTAAATGATTATCCTAATTACTCCAACACCCCCCCTTAAGATCAACTTAGGGAGAAGCTAAAAAACCCTAATGAAGAATGCAATAATGGATGCATGGATGGGTCCCAAATACAAGTCATGATGAGGTACCCATGTACAAACAAATGAAATCTCTCATAACCAGAGAAAAGGAGAAAACCACATGGGAAAAAACTCCTCATCAAAAGAGAGAAAATAAATAACTGCACTAGTGAGAGGATAGAAAGACTCAATGTGACCCCCCAAGGATTGCTTCTATCACACAAGTACAATAGATGTCCCCCTAGTAGGAGAGAGAAAATGAGGATTTGAATCCCCCCATAAAGAAGTAGCTCCTATGCCAATGATGAATGCCTGAGGACAGAATATGATCCACTACCTGCAAACAACTTTTCTCCCCTTAGAAAAAAACAGATACACTAGAGATTGGAGAAGCCAATCCAAAAAGATGGCTGAATCAGGTATCCAAATCCTAATGATGTGTGCCTCTAAAAATTGCTCAAGTGTCCACATGTTGGAAAGAGATGATGTCAATCTAGAATCCTGTGAAGACTGTGTAGAACAAGCTCCAAAGACTAAAATGATGGTGGGCTAACACCAATGATGTGGTTGTCAACAAAGAGGAGATGGATGTCCTCAAACTAATCCTCCAAATCTGCAATCTGAGACTCTACAAACAAGGATGGTATGTCTGCAAGATATGAATACCAAGTAGTTGTGTCTGAAAGATGTATGTCCTGCCACACTAAATCAATAGGGGCCAAAGATGTGGCGATGTCAAACTGATCAAGAACAAAAGAAGATAGATGTAATCTCGATTTGAAGAGTGGGAACATGAAGACAAGTCTTTGAACCATCAGAACATGCAAGACATGATATACTCAAGCTCCTCTAAAGTATTGTCATCAAAGGGTACAGAATCTGCAGATGCAAGAGGGATGGGACAATTTGCAGTAGGATCCTCTGGGTATGGAGAGATGTGAGAGTCTCCATGGATCTCCCAAAGTTGAGTCCAAAGTGTGTGGGGACATTCAATGTCTGATAAAACACACATAGTGTCAAGATCAACACTAGAACAAATAACCCCTACAATATGATCTCGGATGATACCCCCCATGCTAATAAACTCCCCGGTGTGTCTGGTGTAAGTATGAGTCCATAAAGATAAGGCAAAAGATCAAGCCACCTGAGATGTGTCAGGATGCCATTTCACCAAGACTCATAATTATCCTTTGCCAAGATGATCACAAAAGGATGAACAGAAAAACCCATAATACTTCCTCAAATAAAAAAATTAGAGACTAATAACCTTAGTGCATATAAAGCAAATCTAATGAAGTCATCCAACACAAACAGATCCTTTCTAAGTGCCAAGATGTCCAAGTAATTAAGCAAAATGTGAAATCACAAAAAACTGAATAAAATGTACTTGGGGCAGATTCTGGGAAAAGTGCATGAATGGATCTGAAGAGCTTTGAAATATCTTTCCAATGCCACTGGAATCGTGGAAATTGAAGATACACATCAAAAGTTATGAGCTCAGAACCAAAAAATGAAGATTTGACTTTGACTGAAAATAACAAGAACCAACAACCAAATCTAATGATAAGATTTGCACCACTCGAAAGTGCTTTGAACGAACTTTATGACGATATCTCGTTTGCCCGATTTCAACGTTGTATGCCCGAGTTATGCCAAAAAGAAAAAAGTTGCTCCTTTAGGGAAAATGAGGGCTAAGAGGGGGGTTGTGTACCATTTGTACGACTAACATCATGATGACATCAGCGTAGAATATGCAAGAATATTCCCCAATGTCGCCAGAAAAAAACCTATTGCCGAAAAAAGTGTACGATCGTCAAAAAAGTCAAAGTGCCGACAGAATATACTGTGTTGACGGAATATACTTGAAATCTCAATTGCTGGTCAAAATATGCTGGTTTGGAGGGAATATTCCCTCTTGATCTATGCACTCACATGAATGAATGTGTCCATTAGGAAACTTAGTCAGTAGTTTGATTTGGCCACCTAGTTTATTTGCTGGCAATTGTCGTCAAGAAGGTGAATAGCGGTGGCGGGGGTAATAAGGCCGGCTGATCGACGCTTGAGCCGCTGTTGGTCTGGGCAGCAAATCCATGCCGCCATGTAGGCACTGAACCTACGCAGGTGTACCACCTACTTTTTTTTTGAATTTTTGAGAAAGCCCCTTTTTTTGTGGAAAAAGAGAAACAACTTTCTTTTAAAAACCAAAAATTAAACCCTTTGTACCTGCTACCTGTGCAAATCAACAGGTGGTCATACAGCCATACGAATTTCACCTTGAGATCTGCAAGCTAATTTTTTTTTTTTGCAACTATTTGGATTTGAGTGAATTAAGGTGTTCTTAGGGTTTTTGGCTCAACTCAGACGGTGATGCACATTTCACTTGAGATGAGCGATTTTTCTAAGGCCAAATCTCTCCAAATTGGTGGAAGTTACAGATCGGTGCTCATACCATGTTGGAGTTGATTGTTGAACCCCCACAGCTCCCAATGATCCTCTGCAACCAAAATGCCTATCATGCACACAAAATCAAAGCAATGATTGTGTTATGCAACCTTGAGAAGATAGAGATTGATCCACACAAATATCTCACAAGCATCTAATATGCCTTATGTATTGATTGATTGTGAATACAAGAATGCGAATATGTGAATTGATGGATTCATCTGAATGATTACAATGAATGTGCATGCTTATCAAAGCATAAAAAGCAAACCCTATCTGAGGATTGCTTTAGATTGTGACAAGTATCATCATCTCATGCAATGAGACAACTAAACCTATATTTAGTCCAATCTAATAATAAAAAAGCACTCCTAAGTTTAACTTAAGTAATTAAAGTAATAAGGGACTTAACAATTAATTAATTATTAAGTGATTATCCTAATTACTCCAACACATGTAATGTTCAATATCCATTTTTCTGATAACTCTACTCTCTCAAATATTGACTCCTACACAAAGTTGTTTAGATGTTTGTTTATGTTGATTAAGAAACTGAAGTCCCACATGCACAAGGTACAATTTCACATTATTCACATCACTTTGATCCCATCTAGAAATGGAAACCAAATGGAAATGGTGCAAGATATTTAAAGAATCGGCTCAGTGTTAATGTTTCTAGTAAAGACATGTGAGAGTGAATGCTATATAAAATTAAGGGCAAAACTTGAAAAGAGGTACAGAGAGATATTGTTAGCCAATTAACTTAACATACTATGTTTCGCTTTTGCAGCAAGTCATGTATTATTATTCAAATTGGTTCTTCAATAATAACAATCTTTGTGAGCCTAGGAAGACCCTTAGGAACTATATGCAGGGAATAATCATCAGTAAAATGATCCATTGACTTCATTGGAGTAGTGGAACACAACTTAAAAGACACATGAAGCGGGTTTCCAGCAACAGAAGTTGAACTTTGGAGAGAAATGGCAGAAGATGCCTAAGAATGCTTCGAATTTCTCTTCCAGTCAGTTTCCAAAGGCTTATGAGATTCTTGACATGATTGGTCTAGTTTATTTAGCACGTGTAAACACCTATAGAGGCAAAAGAGAAGGATGCAAGTTGAATTGTTTGAATTCTATTTAGAATTCATAGGTTCAAAAACACTATCATAGAAAAAAGAACTGAGCTAAGTGCTTACAAGAGCTGTTTTAGAAATCTTAGGGGCTGAAATAAGTTTATTTCAGGCTGGTTGTGTGCCTAAGAGGCTTAAGATTGTAATTCCAATTGAAGATAGTGGAAAGTGAGTGTTTTTCTTCACTAATTGCTTTAGTTTTCTCCTAGAATTTGGGTTCTCCAGGGTAAATCTATGTGTCTTCTAATTTGTGGTCTTTATTGCTCTCAAATTCCTTGAATTCGTGTTATTGTTTTGCTTAGAATGGCAGTTCATCCTTTACTAAAAATCTGTATGTTGATGACTAGTGTATGGCATAACCATCTCTAGTTTGTGGATCAGAGAAAGCTGAAGAAAATGATATGTAATGGGCCTTTGTACTCTAGACAAAGAGAGTGTCAATCTGGCATGTATGACAAAAATCATTGGATGGTTTTGGCTGATAAGTCAAATGTCAAGCCTATAAGTGAGAATGCTACTTGGAAGGTACCAATTATGCACTAAAATTCTCTCAATGAAGAACGCTTCTGGTGATAAGGGACTGTTTCTCTGATGGGATTTGCAATTCCTGATTTCTGAGTATCTTGATCTCCAGATTTGAATCTTATCATTGGAATCTACAGGGATTTACACATGGGTGGGACATTAACTGCGATAGTATTGGGTGCTTTCAGACCTCTTCAGATTTGCTTGGTTCCACTCAAATCATTGAGGCCAAAATTTTCTTTAAAAAAGATTCATAAGACATTTTGTCACAACATTGTAAATTTGGATATTTAAAAAGTCTTCTAGCAGAAATGACAAGTTTCTTCCACCCAAAGGCAAGATTTTGAAGACATCAGAAACTACCTAAGCCCTGATTTCAGAATATCAAGAGAGCAAATAGCAGAATTCTACCCTTAGTTGAGTGCTATTATGGACATAATAGTGGTCTAGGAACCATTTTCATGCCTAGATGATATAAACTTAAGTTAATATCAAGTTTAGTCACAAAATTGTAAATTTTGATATTTAAAGTTTTGAGGCAGATATGACAAGCTACTTCCACCCAAAGACAAGATTTAAAGATGTCAGAAACTATCTAAGCCATGACTTCAGAAGATCAACACAGAAAATAGAAAAATTCTAAACTTATTTGAGCTCTAATAAGAACATTGGAAAAACAGTGGTCTAGGAATCATTTTCATGCCTGGATGACATAAACTTATAAGTTATAAAAGGATTCAAGATCATGGAAATTATCTCCATGCCTTGAAAAAGTGAAATACTCTAACCATTTAAAATTGACAAACTAAATTCGCCGACAAACTTACTCCATGCTTATATGGGTCACTAACTCACTATTTCTAAGGTAAAATGAGGACACTTCTTGTTTAATTGGCATGCATGCTTAAGGAATCCGTAATTGGTAAAACAGCAAAAGTCTAAAGACAAACGAAACAACAAATCAGGTTTTCCTTACAAAGGAAAAAATTAAAATATTTATCGGGACCTGGAGAGTGAAAGATTCATGCATTGCTTTAAGAACGTCACTATTCTTTCCCGACCAAACTTGATTCTACATTATTAATGTTTGATGGCACAATTTTAAATCTTAAGGTAGCTATGGGGAAAAATAAAACCTAAAACGGAAAGTTCCAACTTCCAATAAAGAAAATAATTCACAGTGATAATTTGGTATAATCCGTCCAGTGGGCCAGAGTCTAGTGGCAAAGGCAGAAGCAGTCACCGTGATGATGATCCAGATCATAAAACCTGGATTTTCTCTCATGATCATGTAACCAGGTGATTAAGTGGCACTTTGGCACCGTCAAGACAAAGCCATATGCAAGTCCTGGGTAAATTTTCAAGGAATAGAACCCCTCAGAATGTGACTTCTTAGCTGAAAGGCTTCTCCAGTTTGGCAATACACAAAAGCACCTACGCTATGCAGAGTTTCCTCTTTAGACCCACAATCAACCAACCATTCACTAGTGCAAAACGCATTATCAACAGAAAGATCCACCACCCACCTCTTTTCTCTCTCGCTCTGATGTCCAAAAATCAACAAATTTGATAAATGAAGCACTCAGGCTAGGCATTGAAATTGTTTCTGGATTAGGTAAGTACTACATTGTACCTCGAGAGCAAACCATGTACTTCACCATCGCCGAATCATACTGCTGCCGTCTAGGCTTGGCCTTCTAATTAATTGACGGATCGGAGGAGCTGGCAGACGTCACGAGTTCAAATCCAATGAAGTACTTTGCACCCCACAAACATTCCATAGTGCCATGGACAGAGATGTATTCAACATCAAGTATCACAGTGTTTGGCTCAACCTTGGAGTGGGTTTCTAAATTATTCCTCCAAAGGAACATTAAATGGGTTAAGGAGGGGAAAAGTGTCACATGCCTATGCATTACCCAATTCGCCCAAGAAAGGCTTACTTACAATGATAGATTTCCAGAGTCAAATAATACCCAGTTCTCCTAAGAAAGAACTACTTACAATGACAGACTCCCAGACTATATTAATGGAGTTTTACATAAAGAACTGTGAGTAAACCATTCAGACAATTCAGCAGAAACAGAAAGCATGAAATTACCTTTAGCAGAATTGCCTTTTATAGTGGCACCGTGTGACAGGCCTACAAAAGTTCAAAAATCTTGAAAAATAAATTCACAAGAAATGCTTTGTATCTAAGGCATGATAATGATAAATATTGTGGAGCATACCTCTGATTAAAGAGATTTACAAGTTCTGCACTTTAGCAGAAGAGAATGAAGTGTACAAAGCTCAGCATTGACCCTAAAACGTTTATTATATGCTCGATCTATACAAAGAATGATTAATCAACAGCTGCTGTCGTCTTCTGCATCTTGAGAACAGATCCCTGTTCTAACCGAACTCAATTGTAGTGAACGGTGGAAGCTTTTATATTTTGTGCTATAATGAATGGTTGTGAGACGAGTTTCAACATGGTGATTAGGTACACTAAATTCCCGAAAACATTGACAAAACTGACGGTTATAATAAATGATTTCGTATAAATCACGTTTGACAAGCAAAATAGCTATATAGGGCGAGACAACGAGGCAATTTTTATTAGGGTAGGTTCCGATGGAGGAGGTTTCACAAAAAATTTAAAACTGGTTAATAAACTGCAATATTTTGATAAAAACTAATAAATAAAAATAATTTTCTCTCATTTTTGTTTTGTGGCAAAAATTTAAAATTTCATATGATTGACAAGTGGGAGAAAAAATTCCTAAGCTATAGGGGCAATTTCTAGCCCCACAATTTCACGAACTCAAATATGTAGTCCTAAAAGATAGGGACTACTATTTGTCATGTAAAGATTTCAATTAATCCTATAGCATTTTTTTTAGCTTCATAAGACCCCTTGCTCCATGAAAATAGATCTTGAAGCCCCTCCATGGAACTGCACTCTTACAGTATGGTCCCATGAGAGGTTTGCAAAAATTATGCTACATGGATTAATTGGAATTTTTTTCTCAAAAATAGTAGCCTCTACCTTTTAGGACGGCTAGAAATTGCCCCTACAGCTTAGGAATTTTTTCTACTACTTGTCTATCATCTAAAATTAAATTCATATCAAAAATAAAAATAAGAGAATTTTTATTTATTTATTAATTTTTATCAAAACAATGTAGTTTATTCCTTAAATTTTGGAGCTTAAAATTTAAAGTTGAATTGCACTATTAAAATCATGAGACCGCCAGCTTTAAAATATTCCTAAAAAATCTCAGCAACACCCACTGAAATTTTTAAGGAAGTCCATTTAAGGTCATAGACCCACCTTTATTTTATATTATTAAAAATATTCAAATTGATGAATATTTGATATTATTAGATTAAATTAAATAAACTATATGTTTATGATGGTGAAAATTGCATGGATGTTATAAATTATGAATTAACACATTAGAACCTTAAACATGTTATGGTGCATTGGGATGAGAATTTCAATTTCCAGTTAAGGATTTTGGGTAGGAATTACCATGGAAGCTCATCCATGCTAATCTATTGACTTCGAAATGGAAGAATCACATGCTAAGACATGGATCTTCAAGGATAAGTAAGATTTAAATTGATTTTGAAGGTTTCACTTATTAAAAAAGAGAGACATCTAATAAAGGGATAGAGATAATCTAGGATAATCGAGACTAGGGGTTTTAATGGAGAAGAAAAGAGCAAGCTCTGCAAATGCCCAAAATAATGGGCATAGGAGATATATTGCCTAAGGTATAGATTGATCTCTATTATGGAAAAATAATTTATGCATCCAAGCAAGGACAAACATAGGCAAATAAATGTAGGGACAAGTGGTTGATGAAAGAGAAAGTTAAAGACTTGGCAAGACAACAATGTAGAATCAAGGTAGAGGTTTATAATCTTCCTTAAGGTCATTTTATCCTTTGCTTGATGTAGTGTTAAAAATAATATCTTATGAAGACAATTTTGGTCTTTTAAAAGGGGAAATCCAAGTAATGCCTTAGAAGATGTCTTTCTACAACTCCCCTACTATCTCATTGAAAGAATCCTTGCAGGTATGATTTTATGGTTTGCCTTTAGAGTTATGAAATAAAATTTGTTTAAACTTAATAGCAATAGGAATAGGAGAAGTAAAGGAAATATATCATAATACCCTAGTAAAAGAAAAAATAGCTTTTGTTGCCTAGTAAAAATTAACAGAGATTTAAATCTTATACTTCCTAAAAGTACTGACATAAGGGTGGGCAATGCATCTTTTAGCCAAGAGATAGATTATGAAATTTTTCATTTCACTACTCGAGATGTCATAAAACATGCCATGTAACAAAATTTTGTGAGGAGTACATAAAATTGGTATATTTCCTTTTACAAATTTGAAATGGCAAGTAAAAGGTACATCAACCCTAAGGAGGTAGTGTATAAGAGAAAGAAATCATGAATGGTTTTGTTCAAAAGAGGCTAGCCTTCCTACTTGGAAATGATTCCTAAAAAAAATAGGATATTCCTTTTTCACTTAAAAGGGTTGTTAATTCTCAACCCTCATTAGGTAAGGAACAAGTAGCACAATGAATCAATAGAGAAGAATGTTTGTAGAGCATTTGGGTGGAGAATAATTTATCTTAATCTTGGAAGACAAGAAGATATTGCTCCTAACTTGGAATTGAGGAGCATCTCCAATAATTTAAAGGATAACGATTCATTTATAACCTCTAAGAAGCAAAAGAAAGGTAGAAAATCATATGCTTTCCTCTTTCGAGAGGAAATGGAGAAAATAAGAAGAGTGAGCACTTAAGAAAATATTAAGGATTGTATCCCTTTGGAAAGGAGGAGGTAGATAGGCCCTCCTCTAAAATGATAAGATCCCTTTTGTGGAATGTTAAGGGTTGAAATGTCCCTAAAAAATATAGGTTGTTCAAGGAACTTCCCTTAAAGAGCAATTTTGATTTAGTTTTTACTCATGAAACTTAATGTTTCAAATAAATTTTTGAGATGTATTTTAATTTTAGTCCAAATGGTACATTAGGAGGTGTTAGCGCTCAAACATATGGATCCATAATTCCTAAATAATTTACACTAACCTAAGGCTAGTGGTGCAAGCAAAACTTATTATTAGCCTATGCCATGAATGGACTAGTGGATAAGGATGGATATTTCCTTCTTATTTTAGTTTTTTTCTAGAAAAAGGGGTATCCCTAAGGTATGTGTTTTAAGAGGTGGATGGGAAATGACATTACCTTGAGTCAAAATGCATCAAAACACAAGTGACTCCTACTAATTTATCACTAAGTACCAATGTGTTGGTTTACCTTAAACCAAAGCTAAAATGTCTTCATAAGCAAATGTAACAAATATATGGAGACTAGGATGCATAAGTTTCTTAACCCCTTAATATTTGTGGTATGTTATCTCACTTCACACATGAATGTAATGGTAAATCAAAGTAGGTTCCATTATGAATGGCCTTCTTGATACTTGTAAACATTTTATGGTAACAAGGTAGTGAAAACAAGCACTAGGGTAGGTCAATTGATTATATTATGAATATTTAGGTTGTTTTTTAATGTTTTATACTAAGTACAACGGGATTGTAGCAATTTTAACTAATAATAGATGGGAACCTTCAATCATATGGGAAGTAGAGTCCAATCTTCACCAACAAGGAAAATTATTCAAACAAAACACATAATGATACCTCACAAAAGACATAGATGACATTGTCCAATAGTTCCACACATAAGTTAGGCTCTTTATGTAGATTGAAAACTAAAATATATTGCAAATATTCAATACTAACATATCTTACACATCCACAAGTAGATCCATATATTCCATGTACTGTGTTGAAATGATACCTCATAAAAATATTTACAAGGGATTTTTGAGCCAAGCTATAAAAGCAAACCAATCCACAACAACACTCAAGTTAGAAAATATGACTAGGACAAGTTGCCAAGCTATCAAAAAATATACAAAATTCCCATGGAGACATTCAAATGATTGTGGTTGCACTTTATATTCATTCATTAGGTGATTTACTTGAACAATGAAGCCTAGACATGCACATTCAAAAGTTCATTTGACTCATGAAGCATACTTTAAACTTTGCTCTATTTCTCTTCTCTTTATTCTATGTTAACTTCTCAACTTCCTAACCCCCTCCTTTTCCTCTAACCAATGGCCAAATAGCATTAAAATTCAATCATTGGAAGGAAAATTCAAATTCCCACTATCATGATGCTACCAACTAGATATTATTACTAGTCATTAGAAAGGATCACTTAGGACCATGAGAGATCAAACCAAAGAGGACCTCAGGACATAGAACCATGAATTCTAATCACCAAGACAATAATCTATTGGTGTGAAAAAGGTATAGCACCTAATCAATTCTTATTAAGTTATAAATTCACACTAGCATACTTAAGCTTACTTAAGTTATGTGTTTTTTGTCTCAATTAATAAGATTAAGTCGCATGCCATTATCTAATATAATATTATCTTAGGGTTTCATTCTTGTCTTTATAACAAGCGTTTTCATTGTATATTATAATAATAATCAATCATTATTCACTTTTTGCATCTAATGAGATCTCAACCTTCATAGAAAATTAGTTGTTTCTCTCTTCTAATATGATAGGGTGTTTTGATTATATTTGATCCTTGGGGTGCTAAGGGGGTTTAATTATTAGCTCCAACATTGTATTAAATCTCCAAATCTACAATTCCCTTTCCTCTTTTTAAGAGTTTCAACCTTGATATTTCAAATAGTGCATCCTAGTACTAAATGTACATCATTGATGCATCTAGAAGGCATCAAAACTCTAATATTTTCTATATAAATGGAAAAGATAGATTTTGGAAAAATTAAGGTTCTTTTTTTGGGTCTTGAAAATTTGTGACCATCCCTGCATGGTTACAATTAATCTTGCAGTAGGTCAAATCCATGCCTATGTCAACAACTACCTCTTATGTAGACACTTTTCATTATCAACATATTTAATTTCTTGTTTTCCAATTTGTAACTAGTGACATTAGGGAGGTGAAATTTAAAAATATTAGTGTGTTAATTTTTATGGTTGTCAATTAAGTTTATTGGCAAGGTTTTTCTAGCAAGATAATGAGTTAGCAAGTAAGAAATCATTGGGAGTTAATAGTAGCAAAAGAAACTTTGGGGCACATCCATATCAATGCCTAAGCCCTTGGTTCTTACTATCTAGGTGGGGCTAACCCTACACCACCTTTCATGGCAGTTCTACACCTAGTTGTTGCCCCTCTAAAAACTACCACCAAAATTTCTTCACTTAGTTGTCATCTTAAGCTATGCTTTACCATGTCATTTCTTAGCTCAAGCTCCACTAGGTCACCACCCCATCTAGTAGCATTATTTTCCAACCACTAGTTAGCCACCAAGGGGTAACCTAGCCCCTAATCACTTGCCATAAGGGAGTTATTTTTTAATTTTTGACATAGCTTGGGCATATGGTATTAAATTTTTAAAAACAAATAGTTATCAAAAAGTTGGTTTTGAGAACTTCCAGTAGTGCTAATATTTTTTCAATATTTTTATTAGTGAATTTTATTGTTGGTTTAAGTTTGAGATCATCTATTTTGGCTTTTGGCCTCATATCTCTTTGATATTTTTTTAAATTTTTTTTTTATTCTTGCAGCATTGGAAAGGTATTGATGAGAATCTTCTTAGCTATCCATGTGATTTTTCCATATTCAACATTACATATATTTTATTTGGTTTGTCATTTTTTTGCATTTTGGTTGATGACTTGGTCATCTTGGCACCTAGAGAAGTTCTATTTTTTAGGTTTTGCTTCATTTTGGCTCTTCTAAATATGCATTTTTTTGTTGTAATCATGCCTCCAAATCTATTGAAAATCAAATTTGGTTACCATGGAAAGAAAAGGCATATGATAGATGAATTCATGATGATGAAGCTTGATGACTTGAAATTTTTTTATGAACTTCATCAATTGCAATAGCTTTGTATTGCAAATGGTATCAAATTTCTAGATTATTCTAACACATCATCTATAGATACATATAATGTTCACATTCAAACATCTTATGTGGACACCATGCCATTAATAGGACTCAATATCGGGAGGGCTCACTTCCCAAAGAAAGAAAGGCTCACTGCTAAAAAAGAAGATAAAGAAGAGTGTTACATAGAGAAATCCATTCAATGCAACAGATAAATCCACCACAATATCGCCAACAATTTCACAACATAATTAAAGAATTGTAGACACCTTCTGCTCATTGCATCCAACAATCTAACACATGAAAGCTTGCACTGTACTTCTTAGATTCCCACACTATTGCTCTACAATTCACATTATCCATATCATACTTAACTATCTTCACATCCCTTAACAACTCAACTCATATTTATAGATCATCCTCAACCTTGAAACCATTCTCCAAGGTCGGCTATGCACATCAACCATGCAAATTCAAATTAGGTCGACACCAAAAACACTTATGTGGTGGATATAAGTGAAAGTCAACCACAATACTCCTTATCTAGGACCCAATTTATAACACCACACTATAACATGCTTCTATAAACAATAAACATCCACCGCAATTAGTGTAAACACCAAGGTTGGTAGTTACCCATGTAAACACCATTAAAATTTTAAGTACACACTTCCTTTGATTCAAAAACTCACAGAAAACAAATGTCACTTGAACACAATCTAGAATATTCCATAAATACCTTGAAAATTAACAAATTCCTTTGCAACAACTTTCACCTGAGGAATGTACACACCCAATACACTCAAACAACTTTTCCATACTCTGTAACTTAAGAAATTGACTTCCAAAGCACCAAAATGCAAACAAATTCGACTGAAGAAAGATACCAACACTATCAGCACACCTTCAGATTTGTAAGACCTGAAACCAAACTACAGATAAATGTAGAGCAAAAACATTTCTCCCAAACACCTCTGCAATACACTATTCACACACTGGTGAACACAACTTCTTCTGCACAATGATCCAGTATACCAAATTTTGAATACTACACCTCTAAACACCTCTGATCAACATATCTAAAATGCATAGGCAAATATTCAACCTAGAAGAAATGTGGAGCAACACCAGAACACTACTCTTTAACCCAGAACAATACTACAACACATAGTTTCCTCTTTTTATTAGATTTTCTGAAAAGCACTTAGAAACCAAGCATCAGAGTCACATCCTCATCATCTTCAACACTTCCTTAACCATAGACAAAAGCTTATCAAAGCAACACTCTAGGTTGACTTTAGTAGCTTACTAATGACAACATAATGCAACTAATCAAAGCATCATCAATGTACCAAAAACTACACATACTCTCATATGGTTGACACCAATGACAACACCAACTACTCATACTTGCATCATCATCATTATAATTGGCTTGTGTAGACACATAAAATATTTCTCCTAATCCCTAATTATCATCGTCATTAAATACCATTTATCAAATTAATTTACCATTTATGATCATTGATTATATTCATTAATCATATATCATTTGTCATCATTTATTTATTAGCAATCAATTATTCCATTTATCCATTATCCATTTAATTAAATAATATTTTACTATTTAATTAAATGAGATATAATTTCCATTTTTAACTCCTCTTTTAATCTTTGATCGACTTTTTCTTCCATCATCAGTTAACTTCTTATTTTAGCATCTCAATCTTCAATCCTTAGTTAACTTCACTTCGTTTTAGAAACTTCTCCCTCTTCCCCCAATTAACTAATTCTTCAAATAGAAATTTTGTGTTCACAATTATCCAATTATCAAATAAAATAATCCAATATTATCTCTTCATGGTTTGAAATGGTAATTTTCCAATTTATAAGTGAGTTTAATCTACTGGTTTTCTAGTTAACTCGGGTCATCATCCTCATCCAAATCTCCTAGGTCTATAAATACAATCTCTTCTTCATCATTTTCATCACTCAATCATGTAAATATAATTACATTCTATTAAAATTAAATCACATATCAAATCATTCCTAGTGTTATGTTTTTGAGATTCTGCATCCATATACCTTCAAGGTGAAGCAACATCAATCCATTTTTTAGGTTTGTGGAAAATTTCATAAACTAGGTATGGTTTGATTTCATTTTATTATTTTCAAGTTATTTTCATTTCTAGTTTTATGGTTTTCATTTTTTACATTTTGGCGAACCTAACATGAATCACTAACCTTTGCTACTAACCTCATTATCTATGAGTTTGTTGGTGTTTCTTCTATCTCGTAAGATACAAGGATTTCAAAGTGGTTTAGAGAATATAATTTTTGCAAGAGCCTTTAGGGACTAAATGGACATCACAATTGCATCTAGGTTAGCCAAGAGATGAACAACATATAAAATACACTATTTTTTTGCTAACAAAACATTTTTGGTATTTTTGCAGGGTCTTCAAGTCTTTGATAGTACAAAATTCCATATGACCATACGAATCTATGTGTCTATGTTATTGTGCCTTGCACACATGCCCCGTTAAACAAGGGCCCACTCTTTTCCTTTTTCTTGCTTTTTAGTTTTTAGGTTAGTGTGTTTTAGTTTGGTTTCCCTTTTTTGGTGCTTTCTTGTTTTGGTTTAGGGATTTGATTGCAACTTCAAGTTCAAATTTTGGCTAGATTGCAAAGTTTTGGGGGCTAGTCAGATGACCCCTATTCTTCTACAAGGTTGAGTGACGGGAAATTTTTTCCTCAAGGTTGAGAGATCCTTTTTTTTGCAAAACATTTCATTACAAAAAATTGACCTTGACTTAACCAAGGGTCGTGAGGTGCTCCATTCTTTGCAAGGTCAAAAGGAGTTGGTTTTTTCATAAGGATAACCACATATCAAGTTTCCACAAACTAATTCTTGCCATCTTGTATATTACAAATTATTTATGGAATTTAGTGGCTAGGGGTATATAAGTGTTTAACCTTGGTTTTTGAGTCATTTGAAGTTGATCTAGAGTTTTATTGTTGTTGTGGAGCCCTTTACAAGCGATTTTTCCTCCATTGTTGTAGTTCCCAAAGTTGCCAATCACCTATCCTCAAGTTTGCATCATACTTCTAGGTTTTTCTCTTGTTTCCATTTTTACTTTTGGTTGCATGCATGGTCGATATGTTAATTTTAATCTTTGGGTAACTTAATGATCATTTAGTGTTGGATTTAGTGGAGATTTTGCTTGGGTGTGTTAGCCTCCCATATAAATTTTCTTTGATTAGTACAAATTAGGAGTCTAGGTTGCATTCCCTTGGAACAAATTTCCCAACTAGGTAGCAAGATTCCCTCATGCCCTAAGTTGTGCCCTACTCTCTAATCTAGGAATGCGATGGAGTGGGTTTTATGGAAGTCTTGGCACGAATAGGTCATCCAAGGTGTTACAACCCATTGTGTTACTACTTACTTACTTTTACCTAGTTGGGTGAAAATGCTTTAAATAAATGTATTTGTGCTTTATGTGAATTGGAAATATGAAGGATTAATTTTTTATTTATTTGATGTTATATGATGATTTTTCTTGTGAAATATATGATGCAAATGAATGTATTTGTTTTCAACTAACTACTATTTCAATGTACTAAGTTGGGTGCAAGATTATAATCAAGCCTTTGAAAGAGAGGGGAAGTATCACTCAGGGGAAGAACTTGGTCTGGTAACCATTAATAAGACCTAAACTGAGCTTTCAAACACTCACTTCTAGTTTGGTCGAGTCTGGTCAATTGCTTGGGAAATAGTAAGTTACCTTTTGGTCTTGTTTGAGTATGGTTAGAAGTAGTTAGGGTTTTATTCATGAACATTCTTGTTTAGGGGGTTAAAAGTGTTGAATCTCTTTGTGATGTGAGAATTCTTCTTATGTGTCTATATTTAATAGATAGGATATATATACATAATATATATATGTATGTGTTAAATGATAAACTCATGCATATGAGTAAATACAAACATGAGTATACATAGATAGATGTATCTACACATGCTCATGAACGGATTACCCATATGCATGGGAATTTTGATCAGATAAGGTGACATATATACATATATATATACACTTCATGTATATATGTCAATCGATATGACTATGAATATGTGTTTAAATATCAAGGCATATATATATAAACATACGTGTATGTATTGACGAAAAGGAAACGTCCATACTAGTATATTAATATATATATAAACATATATATATATATATACACACATGTATCAATATATGAAATATGAGAGTATGTAATGTGCATTCAAATATCGAATAAAGTATTTTATAAACTTATAAGTGGAGATACATATATATACATATTTTGTGATATATTTAATATATACATATTAAATATTTGTGTTAATGATTTCAATAGTGTTGAATTATTTATCAAAGCGAATAGCATATTAAACACAACCAACTCTAAGTATAATGCACATCATATACATTATGTATATTGTGCAGAAATAAGGGAATAATGCTTATAGGCTATGCATGAACATTAAGCTTTGTTTAAAGTATTTGAAATCCTAAGTTATGAGAAACATTTGCATAACTGGAGAATAGTGCATAACATCAACTACAACCAATGTGAAATGCATAAAATACAATACTTAGTCAAACATGAAGGAAAAAGGGAAATGCAATGTACAGGAAACATAGAATTGGTCTTTAGCAAACAGTGACCCAAAAGATAGGATGCGTGATGTTTTGGTGGCACCAACTTATGAATAGTTTGACCCATTTAGAAGTCTAAACCTGTAATATGAATTCCAACATATGAAGCCAAATTAAATATGAGAAATGGTCAAGTGAGAAGCTGGCCAAATAAGTCGACTTGTAGAAGACATTAACCTTGCACTTTTGATTGTTATTCTTGTTGTCCATTTGAGTGGGCGAATCATTCTTCAATGTGAAATCTGGCTGTGTATGTATTTACTATGCAATTATTTTAGCAACCACCTTTTATTTTTCTTGTTGATTCGAACCCTTTGGTTTGAGAAGTGTCATCTTTGATAACTTGTTTTTAGCTTGCAACTGCTCATATTTGGGCATAAATAGAGGTGCTTTCTCCCTCATTTGAGATGCATTATGCACACTTGATGTTTAGTTTATGAGTTATTGCTATTTTGATTTTTTGAGTTGTGAGTTGTTGAGAGATTTCTGAGAGTTGTGAGAGGATTTTGAGTGTAATAATTTGGTGAGTGGAAGAGAGATAGTGGGGAATTACTTGCTGATTTTGGGAAGGTTGAACTAGGAGTCTAGTTTGATCAATTGGAGCATTGCATAAACAAGCATGTTGATTTCTACTCTTTTATGCTTTTATATGTTTTTGAAAGATTGCATGATATTGTTTGTCTTGTTTGGGAAAATCAGTAAGTTGTTTTTTTGGAAAGGTTATTCTCTTCTTATGTGAAAAAGAAAGATATCTTGATATACCTAGTCTAAGTATATTAATTATTTGAGTGTATGTATATATATTCCATATTAAGGAATGGGTGTTTATAGTAGCATTATATACTACATTATAGTCAAAGCTTATATAGTAGATGCTTATCTTAGTTGACTCATAGAATTAGTTTGAATTACTTAGATGAAGTGTCATAGTAAACGTAAGAGGTAATAGGTTGTTCATGGGGTTAAATTAATCCATGGGAAAGGGAATAACCTATGCATAGAATATGAATGGTCAAATACAAATCAATCTAGGAAGGTGGGTGAGCATACGATGTCCATTCCAAATTAGGGGTGATGAATACTTTAGCCAAAGTGTTGTATGTTGCCACTATATACATTTTCAGTTCATTGTGATCCAGGTTTACATACTAGGTAGGTAATGTCATATGATAGGTTGTAGCCATTGTGTGACAGTTCTAGATATGTAGGACACAACACTAAGCTCATAAAAGGTCATAATTATGAGGTTACCAAACCAATCTCTTCGACGAAGGGTAGGGCCATCTTACCTAGTTTGGTAGATGTGCGGGGGACCACAGTTAGTCCATGGTTGGTGAAAAAGCGCTTGATTGATGCTTCTTCTCATCGGTTGGGGACCAAGTTTTGATGGAGGGCATCTGGACCATTTGTATATCCATTTCTAGTAAGATCAATGGAGCCTTGTATGTGTTTTGTATCCATTATGATAGAAATATTGTAAAGGAGAAATGTTATCATGTTATCATGAAATTATGTACTATGAAATCTATACTTTGGAAAGTTGTAATACTTTGATATAATGCAATGGGAAATTTTGGAAATATGTTATTTCAAAAGTGCATGTTATCTTTATGTTTGAAAAGAACATTTGTATTGCTCATGATGGTTAGATACAAGTTTAAACTATTTACTTGAGGTTAAAACATAGGAAAGTTACTGTGTAGAAAAAATGGGCATGTTACACATGGTATTGGAGCTACTATGTTTAGCTTTGGAACCTATGTGCTCACTATGTTTTCCCCTCCAACATTATGCATCTAATGTTTGGAAATTATTATGCTAGGATGGTGTGTCTCAAGTTAACTGCAAGGAAGTTAGTAATCGGAAATGAGTGCTACCTATGGGCCAAGAAGGAAAGAGAAACCCTTGTTCATACAATTGAGGGAACCAATCGGGACAACACTATTTGGCTAAGAGATACTGAGACATTTAGTCACACTCTTTCATGGATTACGTAGAGTCTAAGCTAATGTATTGTAAACTTGGTATTATCTACTCAATTTAGAGGGTTAACTGGTTGAATAGTCCACTTCACATTGCTTAAGACTACATTAAATTATCAACCCAAGGATTGTAAACTTATGATGGTGCAACATTATATATGCCTTCATGGACTTTAAAATACTTAAATTACCCTTCCTAAGTTATTCTACTTACTGAAAACTCACAAAACTGTAAAATAGTAAAAGCATAAGTTAGGACTAGTTGCTACATGTACCTACAATAAAGACTAGAACTGAACTACTATTAATAAAATGATACTATGTTAACCGAAACTTAATAAAAGACTAATTACTCAAATAATCTATCCTCTGGAGTGCTACTACTAATCATTACATGCATATTCACAAACATTCATCCATAATAAGCAAGAACTGAAACTTCAATTAACTTGCATATGATACATGAACAATGATAAACTAATAACAACTATTAGCAAAAATAAATAACTGAAAGATGAAGTGAAGAACAATACCTTGAGTGGCCTACTCAAGTAACTATTACCACTTAACTGAACACAATCTAAATAATAGATTTTATGCACCCCATAAGATTAACTCCATTCATTGCATATTGTAAAAGATTACAAAAAATCTTTCCACATATTGGACTCAATCATTTGGAATATTTTTCATGTCTTGAAACTGAAAGTAACTAGTAGCATGAAATTGATAAAAATCAACTAACTATCCTACGGATTCAACCAATAGCTATATACAGGCTAAGGGAATCATTATTGAAAGCAACAACTAATTGAAATCATTAACTCCACTCCCAAATAATAGAGTGTGGAATTAAGATTTGAATTATTCAACCTACAACTAAAAAGGAAGAGAAATCCTATCAGAACTAGAACTCTGTCAAAACAAAACTGTATGTAAATATACAACCACTTGTCAAAATTCCATGGGTGAAGGGAACCTTCTCTTTAGTGTTTATTAAACTGGTCACAATAACCCACATCCAATCTTTATTAAGAGCCTTTGATCAATGACCACCATGTTCAACTTAACTGGGAGCTCCCCTTTCTTTGGTGTCCAGTCATCCCTTTTGCTATGGGTTCACCCCACAACTATTGCGCTATGGTTGTTTTTGAGCTGCAAACAAGTTAATCTTGCAAAACATGTACACAAGGATAACTATCATAATTAATTCATAACATTCTATCAACAGTCCATACATTCATTCATATAAACCATATAATAATAATATATTATAACAATAATTTCATCATCATAATTAAGGTTCAAATCTGCATAATGGATATAAAAGGATGGTATAATGTAGGAACATTTCCTGGAGAATAGGTTTAAAAGTATCTTAAAACAGATATAAAAACAACATAAACTAAACCATTATCTAGACCTATCACTCCCCTCAACTAGATTTTTGCTTGTCCCCAAGCAAAACATTAGGGATCTTGATTGTACTGCTAAGCAATTTGTCTTAGGTCCATAACTGTGCTAACACCCTGAATCTGCCTTAGTAAAAACCTTGATGTTCTAAAAGTTGCCTCATCTGAATAGCTCGTGCTCTCTCACATTCATCACTTTTCTCCCCTGTCTAATGTGGAATGAGATAAAGGAGAATCAGTGGATGAAAAGTGAGTGGCATCCAATGAACTCCTTGGTTGATATCAATTTCCATGTAAGTACATTCCCTCTGAAGCATAACAATGAAATTATGCATGGAATGCGGCTCTTTCTTTTGTAGTTTAGGTGTCAAACTATTCCATCTATCTTGCACATATTTAAAACACTGTTGGCCTACTTCCACAACTAACATTTGCATTTTGTCATAGTCTATCACCCTGAGCTTCATGATTTTCTTACCTACTCCCTTGTGCATAAGGAGTCTCATCCATTCATCAATTATTGTATATGGATCCTTAGCCTCTCTTCTGATTGGAAGGGCAATAGATTTTTTTATCTTCATATTCCCCCATAATATCACACCTAAGCTGTTCATTTCTATAGTAAGAGGCAAGTTCCTTGATCTGAATATCCCCCACAAAGATTAAAGGGTTCCATTTTGTTTCATCGGGTATCACACAGTTGTGTAAATAAAATTCACACAACTAATCCTAGTCTTCGGGTGTAGAAACAACAAAATGTTCAAGAAACTTAGAGGTTTGAATCATGCCAATTGAATGCTTGCTAACTAATCTACTAAACTAAAAATATGAAAAACTTTCTTGTAGGAACAGTGCATAAGTTCTCAGTGGAGGCCTACACCTGACTATTTGTGTAGCCTTATCTGCTATCTCCTTCAACTGAACTGCTATTTTATTTAGTTCCATATCCTTCTTTTCCAATTCCTGTTCATAGTTTTCCTTTTCATTTCTCCACTTCTCTTTTTCCTTTGCAAACTTATCAATTACTTTCCACAATTGGTATCCAAGTGATCAGGTTGTATGATAATCAAGAGTTTTAAGAGGAGGTCTCTCATCTGACACTACCAATTCTTTATCCCTTGTCTTAGTAACAATCAACTACGTCAACACATCTAGTCTAGTGCCATGACCATATAGCTACAGTTTCTCCTCCATCTCCTTCATTTTTACCTCTCTTTCTTTATCCTTCTGCTCATAATTCTGTACCAATTCTTCTAGGTGCTTAATTCTATCTAGTTCCTCTTGGAGTTCCTTTCTTACATCCTTTCCTTCAATGTAAGCTTCTTTTGCATTCCCAAACTGCTCATTACTCTCTTCATAATCTCTAGGAGTGGGAAAGGTTTCTGTTTGAAATTTCTTGGCATCAAATATATCTTCTGATTCAGAATCAAAAGTGGTCTTTACATACCTTCTCTTTTTCACTGGTACATTCTCATTACCAGGAGCATTTCTCTCCAATTCAGAGTTAGTTTCTACATTCGTGACATTTTCTTGAGGTTTTTTCTTCTGGTGTTGTTCTTCCTAAGGTTTTTCTTCTACATTTCCTTTTGTAGCACTTTGGTTCCCGAGCCAACTAGAGCGTCTAGGTGTTAATACTCCTTCAATTTTCCTCTTCTCCCTCTTAACACTCTTTTTCTTTTTAGAAACTTCCTTCTTTTTCTACTTTTGAGTATCCCTCCATTTCTCTAAAATATCTTCTTCTAGTTTCAAGGGTGTAGGAGAAGTAGATACACTGCCTCTCCGACTTTTAGATTTTTGTGACTTAGAAGAAGGTAATTCCTCATTTATGGGCGACCTAGACTCTGAATCTATAGGTTCTTCATGCTCGCCTTGGCTATGGGTAGGTGAGGCCATGAGGGTTTTCCTTTTTAGGTTCATCTTGGGGCTCATTTTGGTTTTCTGCATCCTCGGGCACTTCCTCAGGTGCTACGGGTGCTTCTAGCAAACTATTAATGTCTTTGAATTCTTTTGCCCTGAAATCCTCCCACCTCACTTGTGGGTATTGGATTCTTAAACTCTTTTTTATTAATAAGGTAACTAAGCAGTGATGAGAGAGGGAAGTATCACATTGCCTTTTCTGATATTTTGAGGTCATTCGTTTGAACAAGTTATAGAGAAAATTTAGTACATTTACTACCCTATTATGCCTGAGATGACTTAACAATTTGGAATGGGTCATATAAAAAAGATTATGTCTACCATCACTGTTGGATGTTGTGGTTGTGTTGCTGATATGTTGTTGTTAATATGTCAACACTATTAGCATTAATTCATTTGAAGTTGTATATGTCGAGGATATTGAGAAAATTGTAAAGAAACAAGTTGCAGGTTGTCAGTGGTGAAGTTCAGTATGATGGTATGTTATGTATGTTGATGATCAGAGGTTGTGGACTAAAGGGTTTTTTGTTGAGTGTATCTAGTTTATTCATGTTAAGTTTCTGAGATTCGTGTGAAGATTTGATCGAGTTATGAAGATTTTTATTCTGATAGTTTTTTTGTTTCTTCAGTTGGTGTTCTTGATTGAAGATGATGCTATTTCAGTTAGTTCAGTTGTTGTAGATGCTTCTCTTATGATTCGTGATGCTTGTGGATGTTTCTAGATGTGCTCTATCTTTGTTGCACGCCCACATTGATCGTTGTGCTCGTGGTTGGCGATTTTCTCTTGCGTGTTCATGTTTTTCTTATTCTTGGCTGACATAGTGTTTGTAGCGTGTTGTGGATCTTCGAGGAGAAATTAATTGAAGTGTCTTCGTGTTGGAGATGTTGTTTTGGGTCCTCACTAAGTTGTGGCTAACGTTGGTTGATTCACATTGTTAATCTTAAATGTTTTTGGCCAACAATTTATATTCATTTTATTATTTTTGTTGAGGCCGACATGGAGCGATGAAATTTCTTGTTGTGGATATTTAAGAGCGATTGTTTATTCGAATTGAAGTGTGCAAGGGTGTGCTTCTGTGTGTGTGAAAATATTGTTCAAATCATTTGAAGGTAGAGCAAAGTGTGAAGAAGTGTGCAAAAGAGTAAAGAATTGTTCATGTGCTTAACTAGAACTGTAATCAAGCATTAGCAGATGCTATTTTCTTAGTTCAAAATCTGGATGGCTGTAATTTGAATCTCTTTGTATGACAGTGTCTCTTCCTTTGTAATTGAGCACTGAGCTCTAGGCAGTGTACCAGAATGCATGTGCATTCCCCATATTTCATTTTCATTATACTTTTAACAGGGTATAATCTTGTGGACTGACCTCCATCGTGGTTTTTCCCTTAATAGGGTTTCCATGTAAAAATTCTTGGTGTTATGTGTGTTTCTGATGTGTTGATGATTTATGTTTCAATGGTTAATAATTAGATTTGAGAATAAGGTTAATATGTGGAATAAGTTTTGAATTTCTATGACAACTGATTCACCCCCCCTCACAGTTGTTTGCCCTTGTGTTGCCAACAATTGGTATCAGAGCAGGTTCCTTGGAAGAAGTTTAATAGCTTAAGGTGATCTGGGATGGCAAGTTACAAGAAGGATAGTCTGAGATTTGATGGAACAAATTATTCTTTGTGGAAGACTCGAATGGAGTGCCATCTAAGATGCATTGGTGAACCCTATTGGAGCATTACAAGTAATATGTATATTATTCCACAAAATGGTCCTACTACTTCTGCTGAGATCAAAGATGCTGAGTATAATATCCGGGCTAAGGAAGCCTTGTTGAGTGCTTTGATTGGTTTTGAGATGATGAATGTTATGGATCTGAAGACTGCTCATGAGATCTAGAAAAAGTTGGAAGCCTTGTATGAAGGTGATGCTAATGTGAAGATTGATAAGTTGCAGAGTTTGAAAGGGAAATATGAAAGGTTGAGAATGGGTGATGATGATAACATTAATACTTTCATGCAAAGAGTGAATGAACTTGTGTGTGGTATTAGATGTGCTAGTGGAAAGATAGACGAATCTGAGATCATTGCTAAAGTGCTTAGATCCCTGCCTGATTCTTACAAAGTTAAAGCTAGTGCTATTGAAGAGCTCTAGATTGTAATAAACATAACCAGAGATACGTTGGTTGGTAAGCTGACTGCTTTTGAGTTGAGTGAATTTGGTGATGCCCTTCCTAAGGTTGAATCTACATTTAAGGCTACTACTTCTGGAAGAGATAGACAAAGTTATGATCCAGGTGAGAGTTCATCTAGAAAGACATTCAAGTATGAGGATGAAATCAAACAGATTGAAGAAGAAAAAAGAGAGCTAGAAGAGATGGAAGCACTTATTGTTAGAAGAGTACCAAGAGGAAAAGGTAAGTATGAAGGAAAATTTCCTCTTAAATTTTTTTCTTGCAATAAGATAGGTCATTTTGCATCAAGGTGTCCAGAAAGAGCTCCTAAACCAAGAAATAACAAGCCTAGATTTTAGAAGAAGTGTTACTATGCTACTGATGAAGGTGTGACAAATGATGAATATGATAAAGGAAATATAAGTGATGATGAATGGGTATTTATTGCTATCAAAGAAAATAATCTTGTATCTATTGAATCTACTAGTTGTACAAATGTGGAGAAATCCCTTGCTACTTTAATTGTAGAGAAAGATGAATGGGTAATTGACAGTGGATGTTCACATCACACGACAAGAGACAAAATTAAGTTTGTAAGCTTGGAAAAGTATGATGGTGGTGTTGTGAGATTTGGTGATAATATAGCTGGTGTGATATGTGGAAGAGGTTGCATTTCTCTTGATGGTAAGCATAATACTGATGATGTTCTGTATGTGGAAGGCTTGAAGCATAATCTTTTGAGTGTTGGTCAAATGGTTGATAAGGGATACAATCTTTAGTTCAAGGATGGAAAGTGCATAATATCGAGTTCCGAAAATGAAATTGCATCAGGTACAAAAACAAAAGGTAATATCTTTCACTTGAGTGTTGCTAGTAAAAGTTGTTTGATTGCTCAAGTTGATGAAAGTTGGTTATGGAATAGGAGGTTGTGTCATGTTAACTTTAATAATATTGTCAAAATAAGTTCCACTAAAGCTGTGAGAGATCTACCTAAGTTGGTGAAACCTACTAATGCAATATGCAAAGAATGTCAGTTGGGAAAGCAAACTAGGATTTCATTTCAGAGTAAAAAGCATTGTTCAAATGAATTGTTAGAGCTTGTGCATATTGATCTATGTGGTCCCTCTAAGGTAAGAAGTTTACATTTTACGGGTATTTCATGTTACTCATTGATGATTATTCTAGAATGGTATGGGTTACTTTCTTAAGGGAGAAGTCTGAAGCACTAGAAAAGTTCAAGATCTTTAAAGCTATGGTTGAGATAGAGACATGTTTGAAGATTAAATGTCTGAGATAAGATAGAGGTGGTGAATTCACTTCCAGTGAATTTAATTCTTTTTGTGAAGACCATGGAATAAAGAGACAATTATCTACACCACGGACCCCTCAACAAAATGGAGTTGGGGAAAGGAAGAATAAAACAATTAAAGATGTTGCTAGAACTATGATATTGGAAGGAAATGTTCCTCATCTCTATTGGAGAGAAGCTGTGAGTACTGCTGTGTACCCATCAACCGGGTACAAATCAAAGGTGATACTAGTAAGACCCCTTTTGAGCTATGGACTAGTCAAAAGCCTACTGTTAAATACTTCAAGACATTTGGAAGCAAACGTTATATTAAGAGAGATGAAGACATAGGGAAATTTGATGCTAGGAGTGATGAAGGTATCTTTCCGGGTTATTCTACTAAAAGAAAGGCCTACCGGTGTTATAATAAAAGATTGAAGAAAATGGTTGAAAGTGCAAATGACAAGGTTGATGAAGACTTAGGTACACCATCCAGAACCTATGGATATGATTCTGATGATCATGATGACAATACAAACAAAGGAAAGCAAGTTCAGAGTTCAAATCAAGTGCAAATCAATCTAGTAAATCAAGAAAATGAAGAAGGAGAAACTGGTGAAAGAGCAGAAGAGAGATAAGAAGAACCTGAAGTTGAAGAACATCCTAAGAAGACTTTGAGGTATGTAAGACTGAATCATTCAGAAGATTAGATTATAGGTGATAAGAAAAAAGGTGTCCAAACTAGGAGAAAGATTGCAGAAGAGTATTGCTTGATATCAAAGACTAAGCCTACTAGTGTGAATGAAGCATGTAAAGATGAGCATTGGGTTGAAGCAATGAAATTAGATTTAAAACAAATTGAAAATAATGATACATGGATTCTTGTTCCTAGACCTAAGGACAAGAATGTAATTGGAACCAAATGGGTCTTTAGAAACAAACTGAATGAGCAAGGTGAAGTGGTTAGAAATAAAGAAAGACTAGTATGTAAAGGATATTCACAGATGGAAGGAATTGATTTTGAAGAGACATTTTCCCCCGTTTCTAGAATTGAAGCTGTAAGATTATTTCTTGCCTATACTGCTCATAAGAACTACAAATTTTATCAGATGGATGTCAAATTAGCTTTTCTAAATGGTGAATTGGAAGAAGTGTATGTTGAGAAACTTGATGGATTCCAGTTGACTAATAAGGAAGATATGGTGTGTTGGTTAACAAAAGCATTGTATGGACTCAAGCAAGCCCCTAGAGCATGGTATGGAAGATTGGATAAGTATTTGTTGAAGCTTGGATTTAACAAAGGTACTACTAATACTAATCTGTATTTCAAGATTGATCATAATAAAGATTTGATTGTGGAAGTCTTTGTTGATGATATCATTTTTGGAGGAGATGATGGTTTGTGCATGAAGTTTGCTAATGAGATGCAAAATGAATTTGAGATGTCTATGATTGGTGAGATGAATTTTTTTTTGGGATTGCAAGTTACTTAGTTAGATAAAGGGATTTTTATATCTCAGTCCAAGTATGTGAAGGAATTGTTGAAGAAGTTCGGTATGGAAGATTCAAAGCCAGTTGGTACACCTGTGGTGACCGGATGTAAGTTGACAACAAAAGATGATTCTTTGAAAGAAAATCAAACAAGATACAGATCAATGATTGGTGGATTGTTGTGTTTAACTAAAACTAGGCTTGATATCATGAATGTTGTATGTATTGTTGCAAGATTTCAAGCTAATCTGAAGGAATCTCATGTGATTGTTGTGAAGAAATTTTTTAGATACTTGAAGGGAACTGTTGATCTTGGCCTATGGTATCCTAAAGATGATGATCTTACCTTGAGTGCCTTTACTGATGTTGTTTGGGCAAGAGATGTGAATGATAGAAAAAGTACCAGTGGTGGAGCATTTTCTTGGGTAAGAAGCTAATTTCATGGTTAAGCAAAAAGCAAAATGCCATTTCCTTGTCTACTGTAGAGGTTGAATACATTGTTGCTGCTAACAATTGTCCTCAAGTCCTATGGATGAAGCAGATGCTGAAGGATATCAGAATTGTATATGATGATCCTATTGCTATATTCTATGATAATTAAAGTGCTATTAACATTTCCAAGAATCTGGTGTTGCATTAAAAAACAAAGCATATATCTATCAAGTTTCACTTTTTGAGGGAGAAGGTAAGTGAAAAGGAAGTCAGACTGGAGTATGTGCCTACTAAGGAGCAGATTACAGATATTTTTACCAAGCCGTTGCCTAAGGATACTTTTGAGTATCTTAGAGGGAAGTTAGGGGTGATTACCCCTCCTAACCAGAACTAAGGATGCATTGCATTGCATCAATCTATGCATTTCATAGTATTATCTTGTTTCAGATTGATGTTGTGGTGGCTGCTACTCAGGTGGAGTAGTGAAATGGTTCATAAATTTAGATATGTGGTTTAGAGCTTAGAGATCTTTGTCATTGATTTCAAAGGGGGAGAAGAGTCATGTGAAAAATTGGTGATTCTCTGGGGAGAAAAGCCTTGTGGGGAGAAAGATTATGTGAAAGTATTGAGGAGAAGATGAGTCAAATCCTAAGGGGGAGTAAGTGTCAAGAGTTAGTTGCATTGATGGTGTTTTTCACATCATGTGTTTCCATCAATGCCAAAGGGGGAGATTGTTGGATGTTGTGGTTGTGTTGCTAATATGTGGTTGTCATTGATGTAAACACTATTAGTATTAATTCATTTGAAGCTGTATATGTCGAGGATAGTGAGAAAATTGTAAAGAAATGAGTTGCAGGTTGTCAATGGTGAAGTGAAGTTCAATATGTCAGTATATTATGTACGTTGATGATCAGAGGTTGTGGACTAAAGGATTTGTTGCTGAGTGTATCTAGTTTATCCATGTCAAGTTTCTAGATCTATGTGAAGATTTGATCGAGTTATGCAGATTTTCATTTTGACAGTTTTTCTATTTCTTTAGTTGGTGTTCCTGATTGAAGATGATGCTATTTAAGTTAGTTTAGTTGTTGTGGATTCTCCTCTTGTGATTCGTGATGCTTGTGGATGTTTCTAGATAATGCTCTATCTTTGTTGTACATCCACATTGATTATTGTGCTCGTGGTTGGCATTTTTCTCTTGCGTGTTCATGTTTTTCTTGTTCTTGGTCGACATAGTGTTTGTAGCGTGTTATAGATCTTTGAGGAGAAATTAATTGAAGTGTCTTCATGCTGGAGATGTTGTTTTGGGTCCCGACTAAGTTGTGGCCAACCTTGGTTGATTCACATTGTTAATCTTAAATTTTTTGGGCCGATAATTTATATTCATTTTATTATTTTTGTTGAGGCTGACATGAAGCGATGAAATTTCTTGTTGCAGATATATAAGAGCGATTGTTTATTCGAATTGAAGTGTGCAAGGGCGTGCTTCTATGTGTGTGTGCAAATATTGTTCAAATAATTTGAAGGCAGAGTGTGGATGTGAAAATCTGTATATGGTTAGCATTTTAAAACCAAAATAATCCTCAACATCCCTATGAGATAATGAAACATGTTAGATATGCTAAGTAAGATATTAAAACAACAAGAAAAACCAAATAAGCATACAAACAACATGAATCAACTTCATCTCATAGTGGATTGGTGTCACATGTGCTAGTGACCCTTTCCCAATCCTTGATTGATAAGCTTAGATGATGATGATAAGATGGACAAGATTAGCTCTCCATTGAAGAGAGTAACCTTGTATGAGATTGGAGATGAAAATGCTAAGATTGTGGAGTGGATGAACAAAATCAGTTCTCAAACCAAGAGAGTGACTTTGCATAAAGATTATGGAGACCTTGCTTGAAGGATGAAGCCTCTCATTTATAGATTATCAAGTTGAAAGAATGTATATGAGAGAGCAATGTGGGATAAAAAACAAGCCAATGAGATGAGGACACTTGTCATCATGTGAGTGGTTGATGTATGTGCAAGATTTGGGAAGAGTGCCCATGAGAGGGAGAATTTGAATTCAAATTTGAGAGTAAATGCTAAGTGGGGGACAAGAAAATGATCAATAAATGCAATGTTGGAGGGACAAATCAACTTGCCTTTGAATTCAAAATTGAGGGAATATTCCCCATAAATGCCATGTTGATGGAAAATCTTGGATTTAATAAATCAATAAATTGATTTATTTGTGCAAGTGGCTAAATCTAGAGAATGCAAGTGGGTAAGTTTAGCATTTAATCATGGTTAGATTAGATTAATGATGATTGGGATGATTTGACCTTTAGGACTTTGATATTTGATTTATTTAAATCAGAAAATGATGGAATATGACTTGGAGATTTAATTAAATAAAGTCCTGATTTATTTGATGAATGGAATATGATTATGCATGATGTAAATTTGACATGTCTACATTTTGCCCCTCTTTGAAGCAATGTACATGTTGCGTTGGTTCAAAGAATAAACTTGTCGCGATCGAAATCATTTTTTTTTCTAATTTTAAAGATGCCCCAGCGGAAAGAAGTACACTAGTACATTGCCCCCTCGAGAGATCGAGTGAAAAGATTTGATTTGAGGGTCGATCTCGTGATAAAGAGGTTCAAAAATGGGTGGTTATGGACGAGGATGCAAATGAGATGATTTTAAGATGCTTAGAATAACAAATCTATATTATCCTAAACAAATTAAATGATTATATGATGTAAGATGGATGAGATTGATGATGTGATATGCTATGGATGATTTACGAGATGCTTAGACTAACAGATCTATATTATGATGATGATATGAATGCACGATGGATGCATGATGGATGAACTGGTGATGAATTGGTGTTAGTATGGAAATGAGATGATGACAAGAGGATCCAACAAGCCAACATTATGAGAGATGATGATGAAAAATGATGATAAGAAATGACGATGATAGATGGATGATTTGCTTATCAAGGATTGGGATTTTCAAAGGGTCACTTACTTTATGTTTGATAGCAGCTTAAGTACAATGCATCAAGGTATAAAGGACCAGGATGGCGTTGTACTTAGTGTGATGGACTTTGACTTGACAAATAGATAGGAGTATTCCTGTTCACACCTGACATACGAAAACCTTGCTAGGATGCACTTTAGAAGTTTTAAACATCACAGACCAAAACATGGAGAGACCAATCAATGCAATAGTCAACAAGCCATCCAAAACATCCTCTATACATATCTAACAAAGAAAGTATTTGCCAAGTTATTTTACAAGAACATCCAACAAGCAATGAGACAAAAGAATAATGATCGTTGCCCCATTCCTATCTCTCTAAATCCTTGTTTGGATATCATCGAGAGTCCTTGGAATGAGCGCAATAAGATAAATCAAAAGAAAAGATCAAGTACACAAAAAAGTCAATGTTCTTCATACCTAGCCAAAGGGATTTGTTTTGATAGGATAAGAATCCAAGGTGATATCCAAAATGATGCCCATTGTTGAATGATATATCCTAGACATGCATTGTATAGGATGATGATGGTTTGATAAGTTGATTGATAGGCTATTGATATAAGGTTGATTGACATGTTTGAAAATGATCAAGAGTTTGATTTTGTTTTAAAGGTTTGTTGTTTGATTTTGATTTTATGATTGAAGCTTGCTTTTGCAGATTGCTATGATTGTTTCTGTTTGCCAAAAGGATGAATGTGATGATTAGTTTATTATGGATGATTGATTATTGTGGGTGCAAAGCGAGATGAGGCGGATGGATTTTTTCAAATATTTGGATGTTTTGACGTTTTGATATGTTTTGAGGTTGTTTTTGGGTTTTTGGATTTTTCAAATGTTTTTGGACTTTGATGTTTTTTGAATGTTTTTGGATTTTGATGTTTTTGAATGTTTTTGGATTTTGATGTCTTGGGGGCTAATCAAAGATTAGCCTTGCCTATGTTTAAGCTCAGAGACGACGTAGTTCGGATTCCATGTTTTTGATGTTTTTTGTTTTTGACTTGTTTTTGGATTTTGATATGTTCTGAATGTTTTTGGATTTTCTGATTTTCTGATGTTTTTGGATTTTTGCATGATTTTGATGATTTGGATATGGATATGTGTGATGATATCAGTGCTCTGTTTGGGATTTTGCTAAAAACCAAGCTAAGGTTGATTGATTGAATCAATGGATTGATGATGATGACAACATTGTTGAGGATACACAACAATGGAAGGATTTGAATAATCAAAATTGATGATGATAACATTATCAAGGATACACGACAATGCAAGGATTTGAATGATAAGGATTGATGATGATAACATTGTTGAGAATGCACAACAATGCAAGGATAATGTTAAGCAACACAATGATTAGGATGGATATCCCAAGATGATGGATTGATTAGATTTGATTGATCAGGATTGATGAAGCTTGATTTGGAACAAAATATGTTTGATTTGATGTGACGTTTGATGTGTGAATTAGATGCAACTGATATTGATTGTTTGGATCGATGTTCGATAAAAGATGAAGACTGATAAGGAACATCTTCTTGTCAAAATATGCCATGGGCTAGTGATTTGGATGTTTAAATCACAAATGCTTTGACCAATTTGGTTTCACGTTTGCCAAATGTTCGGATCGCCACATAAGTTGGAGGACATAGACTAAGATTTATTCTCGAAGCAAGATGTACATATCTTCCCCCAATGTCTAGCAATGTACGAAGTGTCATGGGTGGATGCTCAGATAAGTGTATGGATGGAGGGATATGGATTATCTTGTGATAAGATAAGGTGTTCAGATAACGAATGCTCATTTGGATAATGCTTCATGGCTCAGATAATGTTGGATAGGATAGGACCAATGAAAATGACCCATGTCAAGATGTTTACCATAAGCAAGTGTAAAGTGTGCCCCAAAATTTCATCAAGATCAAGATAACTTGGATGACGGATGCAGATGGATGCGAATGGATTGGATCAATGGTTTATGGATGGATGGATTTATTATGGATATGATGGATGGAATGCTTGATTCATTGCGGATGGGATGAGATGCTTTCACCTGAAGTGGTGTACGTAGATGCTCGATTATACACATGACGCCTGTTTGCCAGGTTTTTATCATGGTACCTGCCCAAAGCACCGCCCATGCAGTTTTCACTAGAGGATGATTTTTATCTTTATTGTTTTCAATCCTTTTTTTGATTTTTTTGGATTTTCATATTTTTTGATTTTTTTGTATTTTTCTGAAAGATTCATGCTGAACCACCTGGTGGTGTTGACGTAGATGCCCCTGTCATAATGTGCCATCGATATCCTACTTGAAGAAGCTGCTTTGCTAAGATACGTGCACTTGAATGCCACTTTTGGGATTCTCAATCTGCTTCGTCGATACTAGGGTTAACTCTGTCTTTGTGCGTACATCGATAAAGTGCCTTCCGAATCCTTATGATGAAGGGTTGTTGCCAATACATGGTCAATATGAGAATTGGATATCATGCGTGGAGGCATGGATGGAGTGTGTTTAGGGATAAGAGATGGATTGGTTGACAGTTTGGAATCTTTGACTCTCCAAACTTGGGAAGATGAACAATGATGGGTGGATACGAAAGTGTGCGTGGAATTAGGACCAACTACTTGATATACTTTGTATGTTGCTTGAAAAGCCTGCTTTTGCTTTTGCGGACATCTTTGATGGATACTTTTCCCTTTTTTATTTTTCCCCACAGTTTGATTGATGGAGTTTGATAGGGATGATCTTTCTTTGTATGTTTTGGTATCCATGCATATTTGATTTGTCCATCATGCTTCTTAGCTTCTTTTTCTTTGATAATGTTCTTCATACTTTGATTTAACTCTTTCTTTCGATGTTGGTCCCAATTCATGGATGGGATGATAGGTGGATGAAGATTCATGGCATGGCTCGTTGTAGTATTGGCACTAGTTTCATCATAAGGACTCTTCGTGCTCCCTATGTTGACGTTTTCTTGAGATGAAGTTGCCCCCAGTATGGTGGAAGTAATACCTTCATGCTTTGATTCTACCTTTTCTAAGAGCTTTTGTTTAGAATGAATTCTCTGATAAATGACCACCGTAGGTGACGTCATTTCCATTTGCTGCTTTGCTAACTCTGGATGTTCTATCTGACTTGTTTCCTTGAGCGGATAATGATGGATATCTTTATTCATGATGTCCTCAATCTAAGTTTGGGACATATTTGATCCTGATGTTGACAACTCTGTTTGATTGTAGGAGTTAAGAATCTGCTCTTTTTGTGTAGCAAAATCTTGTTCTAGATCAAGATCATCTACGTGTCCATCCATAGAAAGCATCTCATGGGTAGATGGAGGAGTATGTGCTAGATGGATATGATCATCTTGCATAGATAGGAGAGTATCCATTAGATTATTGTAGTATCTTGAAGATACAAATTCTTGATCTTGAACGATTTCGGAGTTGCTTTCAACATGCTTTGGATCAAGCTCTTGAAATGGGTCAGTTTCAAAGGATGGATTTCTTACAAAGGACTTTTGGATGTCGACATTAGGCATGGTCAAGTTCAAGGTTCCTTCAGCATCTGTAACCATGAGGTCAAAGGGGATCAACATGTTTTGAAAATGACCATTGCTAGACCTTAGTGAAAGATTTTGATCATGATTTGGAATAAACTTTTGAGATATGTCCTCTAACTCATAAGGCGATGTAGAGACATTTTCAATATGATCATAGGTCAACTGATTGTGCATTATGTCAATTGGATCAAATAATCCTAACACTCCTTGAAAGAGATCACTAAAAAGTGGCTCTTGATGTATGGTGAGTTGATCATCGGATTGTGTAGATACATCTTCAATGTGCTCCTCGATGGAGAGGTTTTGATCATTGTTTTCGACAATTGCGGTGGAGAGATTGTGAATGTCTTCGACCATAGAGTCAAGTGATGTTGATATTTATTGAATTGGCTCATTGTCGAGTTTTGTTGGTGGATTTTGATCGTGATTCAAAAGTGACTCTTGACATATGTCGATTTGATCATTGGATGAAGTAAACATGTGCTTAGTGATGGATTGATCTTGATCCTTGTTTTCAATAGTTGTCATCTTTTGTGTTTGTGCTCGTGTTGGTTGGGTAGCTTGAGAGGCTTGGGTAGCTTGAGATTTTTGAAGCCCTTGTTGGTAGGCTTGATGTGCTTTTAGTGTGATGCTACGATATTGACTTATTGCACTTGGTTTTGGCAGTAGTGGTGGTGTATTTGGAATCGTGTTGGATGCGGTGACAAGTGATTGAGATACACTTGGAGCAATAGTGAGTGTTTGATATGTGATGGGCATGATAGTGGTGGTTGGAATGATTGAAGGGATAGTGATGGTTGGAATGACCGAGGTGATAGGTCCTTGGGAGACCGTATTTCGATTTGGGATCAATGTTGTTGTTTGATTAGATACCATCCATTAGTGTGATGTCGATGGTATATTCGAAGGATTTGACATGATGGTTTGATTGACGTTAGGTGGATTTATTTGGGTGGAGTGATTGGTGCTAGGTAAAGGGGGAAGCCCTAAACCAAGGAATGATGTTGGTAATAGTGGTGGAGATTTCCCTTGGCACAATACCTCAACTATTTTGCTAAGTATAGCAATTTGATCTAGCCAAATTTGTTCTTGATTTCAATCTTGACTCCCTTGATATAGTTGATTTGGCTTGTGTTCAAGTAGTTTTGGCATGCATGCTTGTCGTTTTTGAATGGGATCATGGACGAATGGATTTTGGATGACATTCTGATTTGGGATGATGCTTTGATTTGGCGTGATAGGTTGAAATTGACCATTGTTCATGTTTGTATGATTTGCATATGTGTCCATCCCAAAGTTTTCCGGATTCATGTTTCGAAAACTTGTATTTGGTACATTCTCCTTTGGCTTGTAGGGATTTAGTGGGATGACATTGTTCGTTTCAAGGTTCATGCATTGTTTGTTTGATTGATATACTTGTAGGTTTGGGCTTGGATTTACCATCGGGAATTGCATTCCAATCTTTGATTTGGACATACTCACACTTGTTGTTCTATTGACATTTGTCGAAGGTAATGGTCCCATGTATGGATTGTATAAGTGTGAGTTTTGATAATCAATCAAAATTGTAAGGCTTTGAAGATTCAATTGATTTGGATTACTCGAGATGTATGGATCAAGTTTGTATTCCATGTTCTCCTTGTGTTTTGACCTTGTTGCAAAAGTGACCTCTAAGGTTCTTAGGACCAATGATGAGATGGAGGATGAAATGTGTAAATGATATGAGTGATGAACATTTAGGAAATTTGGATCAATGCTAGACTTAGGGTTTGATTTTGATTGGTTGATTTGGATGATGAACTTGTAAACCCTAAGATGTTGGATGTGGTCTTAGGATGAATTTGTTCAAAGGATGGTTGATTTAATTAAATGTATGAGAAAGGATGCATTCCCACACACCTAATTAAACAAATGACTTTGATTTGATTAAGGATGATTTACCCAAGTCTAGAATGATGTTTCCAAAGTTCTAAAGTTGTTTGGTGGGATGGATTTTGATAAGTGTTTGGATGGATGAAGTGTTTGATTTGATCCTAAAAGACTTGGAGAGACTTTGTTTACTAGGCCAAGGTATTGAAGAACACACTTTTCTCTAAGAGCAATCAAAATACCAATATGACCAAAAGATATCACGCACATGTGTGGGGTCCAATTTGTTATCTTTGCTTAATGAGTACTTTTTACCACAAACACACTTCTTGATTAGGTTTCAAACTGAATGTCCAATTTCACAACTTCTTTTGGTCCCACAAAGTGCTATGTGGAAGTTCCAAGAAATCAGGACAAGGGTTGCCTAATGTTGACCTTTGTAAGAGCAAATTAAGATGTAAACCCAATTACTTAGAAACCTCTAAGGACATAATCCCAAGGGTAAGCAATAGTTCTTGGGTTTTGTGAAAGGTATTTTCTCTAACTAAGGGGTTTGAAATTCTGATGATGATGTTGAATGTTGGTTTTGCAATGTTTTCGATAAATGCACTATGTTTTCAAACAAGCAATGTAACATCCTAGCTCAATTGGTACATTTTTCTTGGTGGGCTTGCCTCATGCCCTTCATAGTAGAAGAGATGACTTTACATGCAACCAAGGACAAAATATAAAGGTATGTTAAGAATGAAGTCTTAAGCTCTATATTTCAACCAAGATCGGACATGGCAAGTAACTTCTTGGAATCTAAGTTCCAATGCACCACTTTGATAAACTCATTGGATGGACTGGATGGCAACTACAAACAAGGTTCTTAATGACACAACATTAGGGACATGGCACCTTGCGAGCATCTAGCAAGCCACTAAAGGCTTTAATCAATCCTACTAGGGGCTCTTATACTTTTTATGGTAGTACCCCATTCTGAAAGACATTGTACGGCTAAGGCCTACATACCATGAGGACTTGACAGTTTAGTCTTATCCATTTATATACTGGCCCGAATGAAAAATTGGTTGGAGTTGCCTTCGAGTTCTCCTTTTGGATGTGTCTCTTAGGCAGGCCCCTCTAAAGGTAAACAATAGCGAGCAAGCACATTCGTGGTTCGATCGACCTTCATTTAGAAACAAAGGGAGAACACACACAATATACCTAACTCACACTCGCACAAGATTTTGTTAAGTTTTAAGCCCAAATCGAAGTGTGGAGGCAATCTTTTATGCAACCTAATGTCATAAAAAAGACTTTTGATTCTCAAGATCACCGTGAAGTGCGAGAGAAGCGCACACACCTTTTTAGATGAGATTATTTTGCATAAAAGATTACAAAACACGAAAAACTCATGTTTATTTTAGCCTCAAAGCAATGATGAGTTCATTTTAAGCACCAAAATGAAGTGTGAATATTGCCTTGTTCATTTTAGCCCAAAATCAAAAAGCTACTAAGTTTGTAATGTTCAATTTTATCCTTTTGCAACAAAAAAATTGAAGTGTTCCCTTTGGAGCCCCAAAGAAAAAAGTGAGTTGATTTAAAACATAAAACAAAGGCGTATAATGTAAGCTTTAAGCATTAAAAAATGCTTTGTGTATTTTCAAGTTTCAACGCCTAATTTTCTTTGACTCCAATTTGCTCGATTCAAACGCTTGATTTCAAAATCAACCTACAAATAGTACAAAAATATCATCAATAAGAAGTATGATAAAAATTTAATGATAACTTCACAAAGATCTAAATCACCCATTAATGATCTCCTAAATGTGTTTGAAGCACCACAAAGGATACAATGATTTAAATGTGTTTTGTGTTCAAGTTGCACTCAAAACTTAAATGTGAACAAGAAACTCAATCTTCTTCACTGCCTAAGTCATAAATTTTAGCTTCATAAAATAGAATATCACAACTTATGCAGCAAAGATTTCAACGACTTAATGCAAAGATAGGACTGTCATATAAAAGCATAGAAATTTAAGACAAAATCTGAAAGTCTCTACCAAAAACATAAAGAAATAAAGAGCATTTAATTAGTCAGAACATTGTCGGGGCACTTGACTCATTTTAGATTGCTTTAACTGCCATTGATGTCGCTGCCGCTTTTGTTACATCACTTCCATTGACTCTTTCATCACTCCGTAACATAGAACACATAGCCATGAACTACAAATAAATTGATGCGCCTCTCCGTGCTGACTGGTTTTTCAAGGAAAGTTCATTCAAAGAATAATGATGTAAATTTGCTTGCATGGGAATTCGAGGCGTGTTGATTGAAAACTCATGCATAGATATTCAAACACTTCAATCTGCCGCTCAAAAATGTTATTTTCTACCAACCCACCCAACACTAGCTTATTAAATAGATGTGACAGTGATAACAGCCAGATAAAGCGTGTGAACTGTTTTATGATAAAATATGTAAGCATAGACAAGGCGTGCAAACTATTTCTGGAAAAATGTGAAAGCATAAACAAGGCGCGTGACCTGTTTGACAGACTTCCTGATAGAAATATGGTCCCACGAAATGCGGTGGTTACGCTATATGCACAAAATGGATTTAAAAAAAAGGCTTTAGAACTCTTAAGCAATAGACATAGGCAGACAAACTTTTGACAATGCAATGTACAAAACAAAATGTCAGTGCCCTTTGTTGTCCCAATACATTATGCACAATTCATATTCTGGTGTCAACATCGCCTGTGAGATTGGAACTACTCAATTCGCTCTTAAGACGCTGAAACCCCTACTTTTCTCAACCTACCAACAACAAACACAACCAATATTAAAAACTTTCAAAAAGCATAGAGAGGACATACAAACTGTTTGATAGAATGCTAAAAACATAGACAAGATGCGTGAAATGTTTGATAGAATGGCGTGGAGGATAGAGGAATGATTAGCGCACATGGGGTCACCTTCAGGATAATTAGATAGGATTTGATTTCTCAATACCTGGCATATGGGTAGATTATGTATATGCAAGTCTCAGATACTTCTTTTCATACCAGCGTATGTGAAAGGTAGTGGACACTAGATGACTAGCACACAATGATTATGAGACAAGCAAATGCATTCTGGTAGGCGTAAAGCCAATTCTACAACCTTTGCCAGCATCCATTCCCACTTGTGGCTTGATATGATAGTGTCTAGCCACAACAGGCTTTTAAATATTATCTCCACTATTGAATATGCATCATTGCCTCTAGCAGCATCACTGTTGGTTATGCACGGGTTTAGATTCGTTGAAAAGGCATTTAAAAACTTTCAAGCAAATGCATGCGGTAGGAGTTTAAACAAGACACGTGAATTATGTTAATAGAATGCCCAAGGAGACATGCCTTCAAGCAAATGTCATTGGCAGGTGTAAGAAAAAAAAGGCAACGATGAAAGACTTTACAAACTTTCGATTTAATAATCTTTGTTAGTGCACAGCAGAAACAACACTTCTTTGCATAAATGTGAACCTTACACCGAAGACCAAGAATTCAAATGTGTTGGCACAAGGTCGGCGCCAGTAAACAAAAAAGGATTAGCAATGATAACTAAGTTCTATAAATGGTGTGCACCATTTTGTAGACAAGGTATAACAATATTGTCATGTGCGTCTTCCCTTCCCACGCATAACAGTATTGTCATGCATACAATTTTGTAGACAAGGCATAACAGTATTGTCATGCAGATTGTCTTCACTTTTCCAAGTTCTCATGCGCGTCTTCCTACTGCTACTAACATACTCTCGTTTCTTCACCACCACAGGGTAACAGGATAACAGTAATGAAAAATGCAGATGTGTAGACAAGGCATGTGAACTGGTTGACAAAAATCATCAAAGAAATGCCATCTCATGGAATGCAAAAGGTGCAAGAAACTTTCAAGCAAAGGCTGTTTTGATTTCCAGTATTGATTTGTTTGAAAAGGCCTGAGAAACTGTCAAATGCATGCTATGTATTGATTTTGGATATGTTGTGCAGAAAAGTAACAAGAAACAGAGCAGGTAAAACCAAGTTTAAACAAAAAACAGAGGACACTATGATTGTTGCTGTTGAAAGAAAGTATTAATACGAATGCAAATTACGCAAGCAAATCATATATAGAGCTCTGTAGAGTTTTCCTGTATTTGTTCTAATCATTATATCAAATTCTTATTTGCATTTAACCGAGTATGAATTAACGAAAATAGAAAACCTTCCAAATTGAAAGTACTGATATATGTTATGTAAATATAAAAAGAAGGCACTGTTTAAATAAGACTTAGATGAACTCAAAGTAGTGTTACTAATAGCATTTCTATTTCATGAAATAGAAAACAAGATGAAGTAATAGAAAATAGAAATGAAATGCGTTAGTTGCTGCCCTCCCTCTAGCGCCATAATGTGGATGTGAAAATTTGCATATGGTTAGCATTTTAAAAACAAAATAATCCTCAACATCCCTATGAGATAATGAAACATGTTATATATGCTAAGTAAGCTATTAAAACAACAAGAAAAACCAAATAAGCATACAAACAACATGAATAAACTTCATCTCATAGTGGATTGGTGTCACATGTGCTAGTGACCCTTTCCCAATCCTTGATTGATAAGCTTAGATGATGATGATAAGATGGACAAGATTAGCTCTCCATTGAAGAGAGTAACCTTGTATGAGATTGGAGATGAAAATGCTAAGATTGTGGAGTGGATGAACAAAATCAGTTCTCAAACCAAGAGAGTGACTTTGCATAAAGATTGTGGAGACCTTGCTTGAAGGATGAAGCCTCTCATTTATAGATTATCAAGTTGAAAGAATGCATATGAGAGAGCAATGTGGGATAAAAAACAAGCCAATGAGATGAGGACACTTGTCATCATGTGAGTGGTTGATGTATGTGCAAGATTTGGGAAGAGTGCCCATGAGAGGGAGAATTTGAATTCAAATTTGAGAGTAAATGCTAAGTGGGGGACAAGAAAATGAGCAATAAATGCAATGTTGGAGGGACAAATAAACTTGCTTTTGAATTCAAAATTGAGGGAATATTCCCCATAAATGCCATGTTGATGGAAAATCTTGGATTTAATAAATCAATAAATTGATTTATTTGTGCAAGTGGCTAAATCTAGAGAATGCAAGTGGGTAAGTTTAGCATTTAATCATGGTTAGATTAGATTAATGATGATTGGGATGATTTGACCTTTAGGACTTTGATATTTGATTTATTTAAATCAGAAAATGATGGAATATGACTTGGAGATTTAATTAAATAAAGTCCTGATTTATTTAATGAATGGAATGTGATTATGCATGATGTAAATTTGACATGTCTACACAGAGTAGTGTGAAGAAGTGTGCAGAAGAGTAAATAATTGTTCATGTGCTTAACTAGAACTATAATTAGGCATTAGCATATGCTATTTTCTCAGTTCAAAATCTAGATGGTTGTAATCTGAATCTCTTTGTAAGACAGTGTGCCTTCCTTTGTAATTGAGCACTGAGCTCTAGGAAGTGTGACTGAATGTATGTGCATTCCCCATATCTCACTTTCATTATACTTTTAATAGGGTATAATCTTGTGGACTGACCTCCACCGTGGTTTTTCCCCTAACAGGGTTTCCATGTAAAAAATCTTGGTGTTATGTGTGTTTCTGATGTGTTGATGATTTATGTTTTCATGGTTAATAATCAGATCTAAGAATAAGGTTAATATGTGGAATAAGTTTTGAATTTTTGTGACAACTAATTCACCCCCCCTCTCAGTTGTCTTCCCTTGTGTTTCCAACAATCACGGGTAATATATATAATAATATAAGAGGCACATCTTTCCCACAACTAGTGGAGAGAAATCTTTTTCATACCTTGTGATGAGGAATCCAATTCCTCTCTTCTTATGTAGAATTCTTCTTGAGTTGTAACTGCATCAGACCAAGCTGGGAATTTTGTTCCTATCCTTGGTAGTCTTGTAACCTGTGTAATGGCGGTTTTAGATGCATCTACAAAAAATTCCCTTTAACAAAACTTCATCGTATTGAAGGTTTTCTGCAAATCTTCTTCTTAAATCATCACTAAATTCTGTCAACTTCATAAAGTGATCGAGCCATCCAAACCTTGTGAAGATGGGCAGGACTGTTGCATCCTCCAAAATTTATTGGTGATTTGTTGGCTCTCTTCTTATAACATCTCCTCCCATCCTTGTTTCCTTTTCTACTTAATATACCAAATTCAGCTCTAGAAATTCAATTCAATCTTCCTGCCACCTTCAAATTGCTCTACCACTTCAAAACCTCCATTTCCTCATATATCCTTACTACTATACCATATTGCAACTGATAATTCCCTTTTGAGTTCAGCTCTAGTCTAACTAAGCTGAAGTTCTCATAGACTCTCAAGGTTTCAAGTTTTTCATGTTTTAGCAATTTTGAAAATGGCAGCGGAAATAACAACAAAAATAAAACACGACTAAGGGTTTTTCATGTCATAATAATCATTAAATTTGGTTTTGGGTGGTAGATTCGAAAGGATTGGCGAAAAGATTGAGCAAGGCGTACCCTCCCCCCAACTTAATTGGTGAAGTGACCTTACTTCATGTTGATGATTTGGAGGTGTTGTAAATTCATAATGATGAAAATTAAAGATTTAATATTTCACATGCATGGAATTAAATGAAAAAGTGTATGGAAGTTTAATGAAAACTAGATTAATCATAATAGCATACCTTAAGTGTTGCCTCATAGAAATAACCATCTTTTGTGTGTGGAAATTGAAAGAACATATTTATTCCTTGATTCAATGTGACACATATTAACTACAAGATAATGAATAATGTGTAGCAAGTGGATTTGATGGGACAAAAATGACGAGCATGAGCTGGCGATGTGACAACTCAAGTAATGGAAATGAGAGTGGGTAATAAAAGAATTATGCCACTTTATTTTGTATAAAATGATGGACATTATACGGGAATATTTTTGAAATGAATGTGAATGGACTCACAGTAAATATGGTGCCAAGTGAGGTGAATATTCTTTCAGCTGCCAGATGTTGCTATGGGAACCTACAATGTCAGGTCCCATTCTGAATGTTGATAGTGTAAAGCTACAAGTCCCTTCGGCTTCAGGACCTTTGTGAGTATTGATAACAAGTACCTTTGATGATATTTTGAACATTATTATAATGTGCAGTGTGTGCTTGTGAGAAAAAAGCATGAAAAGTTAGTGCCAAGGAAGCTCAGGGACTGAGCTTTGTAACTCAATCTCTGGGTCACCAGAAGTGTTGGGTATGTCCCATATTACCGAAGTAGGACTCTATGTATTAGATTCTGTATCAGGTTCACTGAGAGCGCCATATTGCTAGATCAATGAAAAGATGAAGTCATCCTTCTATAATGGTTTCTTGTATAACTTCAGTCTATGACCAATAATAAGAAGGGAAAATTGCATCAATGGTGTGTAATTGTACTACCCCATTAGGGTAAACCTTGCTAATCTCATAGGGGACCAGCCATCTGGACTAAAATTTACAATTGAAATCTTTATACCATGGATCATATATCAGGGCCCAATCTCCCAAAGTGAATTATTTTGTTTTAATGTACTGATCATGCCATTTCATCTGTGGTTGTTATACTACCTCTGTATGATCTACTACTTTTCTTATCTCATTCAACCCATTTAAAGAATGCAACCTATCCTTCTATGCTTCTATTAAACCCATTCCCAACTCTACTATTGTCCTTAATGTTTTATATTCAAACTCAATAGGAAGGACTGCTATCTTTCCATAGACTAACTCATAGGGTGTAAACCCAGAGGTTGTTTTCCATGTAGTTCTATACACCCAAACTACTTCAGGTAACCTTGAAACCCAATCTTTCCTATGCAGTTGCACTCTCTTGGTGCAAATGCTTTCAAGCTCCCTATTAGTGACCTCCACTTGACCATTAGCCTGTGGATGATAGGGTGTTGATTTCTTATGTAAAATTTGGTATTCCTCAACCAACTTGGTAATTAGATCAAAAGTAAATTGGGGCCCTTGGTCAGTGACTATTTCTCTAGGTACTCCATACCAAGTAAAAATATCTTCATATAAGAACTTAGCCACATTACCATCTCTGGAAAACTGTAGGGCCTTAACTTCCACCCATTTTGTCAAGTAATCAATGCAAACAAGGATATATTCCTTGTTATTAGATGTAGGAGAGATTGGATCAATAATGTCTAAACCCCATTTGTCAAAAGGTTCCAATGTCAACTGAGGTTGTAAGGGCATATCATCACTCTTTGTTTGCCTTCCCATCCTTTGACACCTATCACAAATCCTGGTGTATTTAACATCATATTTATGTAAAGTAGGACAATAATAGCTAGTTGTGAGGATCTTAAAAGCTATTCTCTTTGCTACAAAATGACCTCCACATGGCTCATCATGACATGCTTTCATTATAAAAATATCATCCTCCCTTATACATCTTCTCATGATGTTATCAGGCCCTGTATAAAATAGATAACTAGATATCCAAGAGTAAGGAAAACATTTATGAACCAACTATATTTTCCCTTTTTGTGAGAAATGTGGTGGAATCTACCATATGACCAAATAATTAGCAATATCTATATACTATGGTATTTGTACTTGCAAAGAAAACAAGTGTTCATCAGGAAATAAATCATCCACCACTCCTTCATTTGACTGAGTTGGCAATCTTGATAGGAAATCTTCCACCATATTTGCTTTACCAGGTTTGTCTACAATGGTAATGTCAAATTATTGTAAGAGAAGTAGCCATCTTACCAATCTACCTCCAACTACTGGCTTATTCATCAAATACCTAATTGTTGTTTGATCTGTATGGACAAAGACTGGATAGACAGTAATATAGTGTTTGAATTTATTAATAGCATAAACTACAACAAATATCTCATTTTTTGTTATAGTATAGTTTAATTCTACCCCTTGAAGATTCTTGCCAATATAATAAATTGCACAATCCTTGTTGCCATCCTTCTAAACCAAGAATACTCCAATGGAAAAATTTGAAGCATCTGCATGTATGTGAAATGGGAGAGTCCAATTTGGCCCTCTCAAAACTAGTGCTTGAGTCAAATCTTTCTTTAGTTCAAAGGAGTGTTGACACTCAGAGGTCCATTCAAACTCAATGTCCTTAGCAAAACAAGTAAAGGTGCAACAATCTTACTAAAATCTTTGATAAATCACCTGTAGTAGCCTACATGACCAAGGAAGCTCCTGATATCTCTTTATTTCTAAGGAATAGGTAAGGTAGATATTATCTCAATTTTGTGTGGATCAACTTGAATTCTTACGCTGGATATAAAGTGTCCCAATACTATTCCATGTGTCATCATCATGAAACACTTCTCATTGTTGAGTGACAGGTTGTGTTCTTTACACCTTTTTAACACTTTTTCCAAGTTATTGAGAGCTTCCTCATAACTTTCACCATAAGTGGTGAAGTCATCCATGTATATCTCCATGCAATCATGTGTATAAGAAAAAAATATGCTGAGTAATACTCTTTGAAAGGTGGCTGGAGTATTGAATAAGCCAAAGGGTAGAACATAGTAAGCATAAGTCCCCCAAGGACATGTAAATGTATTCTTGTCCTGGTCCTCTGGAGCAATTTTAATCTGGTTATAGCCACTGAAACCATCAAGAAATGAGAAGTACTTCCCAACTAGTGAGTTAAGTACCCGATCGATGAAGGGTAGAGGAAAATGATCTTTCCTAGAGGTTGTATTTAATTCCTTGTAGTCTACATAGACTCTCCATTTCCCACCTTTCTTGGGAATAATTACCAAAAGTGAGACCCATTCACTATTTGAGATTGGATAGATAAAACCTACATCAAGGAGCTTTTGTAGCTCAAATTTCACTATCTCCCTGAGAGCAGGATTCATACGTCATTGTGGTTACTGAATGGGTCTATAACCATCATTAATGTAAATCTTGTGCATGCATAGATCAGGATCTATGCCCTTCATATCATGGTAATCCCATGCATATGCGATTGAGTGTGCCTGCAACACTGATTGTAAAGAATTTTGTTGTTCCTCTGTCAAGGTATTATTAATATTCAAATTCCTTCTTGGCATGATTTCCAATTCCTTTGATGACTCTTGAACTAATGAGAGATCAAGGCTTGGTATGATGGGTAAACATTGTTGAGGTAGTAATGAATGAAATAGCTATGATATTTATTTTGTAGAATCGGTAGGTATAATACTTTGCAAGGGGTTTTGTAGGCATATGAGGCAGTCCTGTTGTTTCGAGCTCCTGCCACAGTAATTTTGAATTATGTGAGCAATGAGCTCATCTTCATCCTGGTCATCTAATAAGGGGTTGCAGTCTATAGTCATTAGTGTCTATAAAGAATAGTTATCTGCCTCCTCCTCACCCAAGTTGGGCCAAATGGTGTGCTCCAGGTCTGCATATGGTTGGGCTGGTGGATAAAGAACTAAGTTCTTTGTAATTGTCCCATTGGATATTGTCATTTTACTAGACCTACAGCCTATAAATGCATTGACTATAGCTAACTAAGGCCTGCCTAGGATGAGTGGGTAACCGATAAGGTTGGCCTTGGTTTGTAACACTATGAAGTTAGCAGGATATTCCCAAGAATCCAATGCAATGACTAGGTCTTCAATAATCCCCTTAGGATTGACCATGGACCTATCTTCTAACTGCAAAATAGTTTGTGTGGGCCTGAAGTTGACCAACTGAAGTAAATGCATTGTTTCTTTTGTCATGACATTGATAGCTTCCCCCAATCCTATCAAAGTATTCTTAATGAGGGCACCATTAATCTTAATTTCCACAACTAGACTACTAGGATTTGTATACTAAGGGACTGTAATGTTCAAGATTTTCCAAGACATGAACTGTCTGTGGATCTTTTCTTTTCTTGCATGGTTTCTTAAGACATAGATCCCTTACAGTTTTGGTATAGATAGGGGTGTCTTTGATAGATTGGATAAGTGGGATTTTGATGCTCACATCTTTCAATTGTCTTAAAATGTCTGTCTTAGCCTGTGTGATGCTTTTGCATAGCTAGACATTTAGGAAAAGGTGGCTTGGGATTTGAGGTAGTTTGGTGTACCTGATTTGGTTTACGTTCCAAAGATGGTTTATCAGAAGCCTTAAATGCAGGTTCCTCATCCTCCATATCTTTAATTTGGGGATATGAAGGTCCAACAAGTTGTTTTCCTGATATGAGGTGGACATCACTCACCTCTACCCCATAAGTGGGGTATTGCATAGCTTCATTAGTATAATCCTGCTAAACAGGCTTAGTGCTAGGGTTAGGTGCAGGTTGGGCAAGTATTTGTTGTTGCTTGGGTGGATGGGATGTAGGATTTTATGGAGGCATTAGAGCTTGTTGCTATTGTGGAGGAGGGAGCACAGGCTGTTGATAGTTCATATTTTGCTATAGCCATTGCTGACCTTTCTACCACTAAGGCTGCCACTAATTCTACTAGGTTGGCCATTGTGGATTATAATTGGAACCCTGAAATTTTTGTTGTGTCCAAGGATTTGGTTGTTAGTTCCAATTAGGCTGAGCTTGTGGCCACTGTTGAGGGTTCGACCACTAGTTTTGGTTTACTTGCTAGGGTTGAGAGTTCCAAGCAGAAAAGTTTTGATTCCCAATAGGAAAGGATGAGTTAAAGCTAAGGGGGTATTGTGGCATACCTTGTCTCTACTACCATGGCCTCCTTTGTGCTCTATAAAAGAGTTGTCCATCATCTCCTTCAATTGGTTGAAAATCGGCCTTCTCAACTTTATCCTGTTGGATACTGGCCACTCTTTTGCATTTACAATTTTCTTTTCTTTGCCTGCAGCTTGGACAATATTCAGTGAGCATAGCCTCAGCTTCCTCCTACTTTTTCTTAATGTGAAGGGTATCCAACTGAGTTGCAAAATGACTGATGATATCCTCCTTCATGTTGGATAATAGATTACTTAGCTCTATTTTTGAAACCTCTATAGATGATTTACCAATAACTAATGTTTTATCTCCTCTTGGCCTTTTTATAAAGGTAGTGGAATAATTCCTACAGGTGTTACAAATGTCTAAAAATGGTAGCTATGAAATATCTCCTTGGCCAATGAGGTTCAAGACATCCATGCAGTCTTCATTAACTCCCTTAAAAAAAACTAACTTGAGAGACTCTTCTGACAACTTGTTTTGGGGTTTTTTCTTTAGAGCAAACTGAAATATTTCAACAAAATCCTCTAAAGGGTCATCATCCTTTTGTGTCATTCAAAATATATCATCCTTCCTCCTGTTAGGTCCTCTACAATAATCTTGATACTTTTCTAGGAAGAAGGTCTTCATAGTTTCCTAGTCATGAACAACATCCCTTCCCAATCCCATGAACCATCTTAAGGCTACATCCTTAAGAGTTGTAGGGAAGAGTTTGAGCCTGCGAGCATCAAAAGTATACTCATAACTTCAACACAAGACATCAAACTCAAAGAGGAAAGTATTATCCTTCCTCCTGTCGGGTCCTCAGTCATTAACCCATAGAAAACTGGCAAGGCTGAAAGAGGAATGTTCTTCAACATTGTAGCCCTTTCCTGGTTAGTGATAGGAAACTCAAAATTTGATCGTTCAACATCATCATCATCATCATTAATTGCATCCCCCATGGTGCTGTATGTTCCTTCTATAGGTGTGCTAGATGTTGGTGATGAGGAAATTTCTTCTTCAGTGTTACCTTTGCTCTTAGTACTAGATTCACCAATTTTGGAAATAGCTGCTTGGTGTGTAGAGGGAAAGAAACTACCCAAGTGATCTCTTTGCCTCCACATACATGAAATATGGCTTTAGATTCAGTGGTCCTGCACAATGTTAGTATATGTTTGGTGTTGAAAAATATGGTATCTAATAGTTCTAATGCTTGAAAAGAGAAATTAACTATGAAAACTGTAAAAACTAGTCTATGAAGATAGCACCATCCCCGAAAATGGTGCCAAAAATGTAGAGTCTATGCTAATGTATTGTTAAATTGGTAGAATCTACTTAATTCAGAGAGTTAACTATCTGAACAATCCACTTCACATTGCTTAATACTACATTAAATTATCAACCCAGGGCTTGTAAACTTATGATGGTGTAACATTATATATACCTTCATGGACTTTAAACTACTAAAACTAGCCTTCCTAAGTTATTCTACTTGCTAAAAACTCACAAAATTATAAAACAGTAAAAGCATAAGTCAGAACTAGTTGCTACAAGTACCTATAGTAAAGACTACAACTAAACTACTATTAATAAAATGATACTATGTTAACCAAAACTTAAAAAAGACTAATGACTCAACTGATCTATCCTCTGAAGTGCTACTACTAATCATTACATGCATATTCACAAACATTCATTCATAATAAGAAAGAAATGAAACTTCAATTAACTTGCATATGATACATGAACAATGATAAACTAATACCAACTATTAACAAAAATAAATAACTGAAAGATGAAGTGAAGAACAATACCTTGAGTGGCTTGCTCAAGTAATTGTTCCCACTTAACTAAACACAATCTAACTAATAGATTCTATGCACCCCATAAGATTAATTCCATTCAGTTCATATTGTAAAATATTACAAAAGATCTTTTCATAGATTGAACTCAATCATTTGGAATATTTTTCATGTCTTGAAACTGAAAGTAACTAGTAGCACGGAACTGATAAAAACCAACTAACTATACTATAGATTCAACCAATAGCTATATACAGGTTGATGAAATCATTATTGAAAGCAATAACTAATTGAAATCGTTAACTCCACTCCCAAATAATATAGCATGGGATGAAGATTTGAATTATTCAACCTACAACTAAAAAGGAAGAGAAATCCTATCAAAACTAGAACTCTATCAAAACAGAACTGTATGTAAATAGACAACCACTTGTCAAAATTCCATCAGTGTAGGGAACCTCCTCTTAAGTGTTTATTAAACTGGTCACAATAATGCATATCCATTCTTCATTAAGAGCCTTTGATCAATGACCACCATGTTTAGCTTAACCTGGAGCTCCCCTTGCTTTTGTGTCCAGCCATCCCTTTTGCTATGGGTTCACCCTGCAACTGCTATGTTATGGTTCCTTTTGAGCTACAAACAAGTTAATCCCACAAAACATGTACACAAGGATAACTATCACAATTAATTCATAGCATTCTATCAACATTCCATACATTCATTCATATAAACCATATAATACTAATATATTATAACCATAATTTCATCATCATAATTAAGGTTCAAGTCTACATAATGGATATAAAAGGATAGCATAATGTAGGAACATTGTCTAGAAAATAGGTTTAGAAGTATCTTAAAATAGGTATAAAAACAATAGAAACTAAACCATTATCTAGACCTATCAAATTAGTCAAGAGAAAAGAAGGATGAAAGATGAAGCCAATTTCAACTACTTACCATCTATTTCTCCAGCCAAGTCAGACTCATTACCACTTTCTAGGGATATGCGCTCAGAATGTAGTGTCAGTCCAACATTGATATTTAGGGATCCTCAAGTTAAACCTATGGCTGAAGTTATTGTTATAGCTTCTAGTGATGAATCAAAGGGATACGTTCCCCAAAGCTATGTATGAGAAGATAAATTTGAAGGTTACTACCCTTTTTGAGATAGAAATGAGCAAGAATTGGAGGGTTGCATCCCACGTAGTTATGTATGTAAGAGTGAATCTGATGGGTACTCTCCTCTGGACTATTTAAATAGTCCTTCTATGTAAAAGAAAGGATATTGAAATCCTTATGAATAAATGAAAAGATTATGTTTTTTTTTTATCAAAAAATGTGTATGAGAGCCTCAATGAAATTTCTCATGTATGAATATTATGCTCTTTTGAAATGTTTTCAATACGTTTAGTGCTGCCACAATAGTGGTTTACACTTTTTGAGAGATCCTGATTTTTGCTGAAATCACATATTTTTAGAAAATATAATGATTTAAGCCTTGAAAAGTTCCATTTAAAGGATTCCAATTGAAGAGGGTTTGATCAAACCACCTTATACCAATCCCCCTTGGATAGAACTTCGCTAGTTTTAAACCATACCTATAACAGAGTCTCCTTTACACCTATCAAAATGTTGATGGAAAACCACTTTTGATTTACCTTTTGGGGGATCAAATGAATTCATTTAATTTTATTTTTTTGTAAGTATGTAAACCTTATTATAAGCTTCCAAAAAATTATAATTATAATTAAATTAAATTTGATTATTATATTTATTTTTTATTTCTTGTGAATGTAGGTTTTTCACCAAAAATGAAGCTCTTTGTTCTGCACATGTGGAAAAATAGTAGATTATCAAAGAATTATTTTCAAAAATATGAGTGTACCAGATATTTAAGTCCTTGATCCAAAAAATAAAATAAAATTGAATTTTAATAAATACAAAAAAAGTTATGTGTTATACGGTCGCGCTATGTTTGAATTGTAATTGGTTTGACTTTGAAACTTGATTAAAGAAAAAATATTCAATAAAAAATTATCTAACGAAGTGGAAGCACTAGATATTGGAGTTAAAATATAAATTTGAAAGAATTATAATTTTATCCTTCATGGAAAAAAAGTTATGCATTATACGGTGAGCGTCACTTTTTAAAAATGTTGTTTTTTGAAAAAACTAGTTTTCAAGGGAGATGGAAAAAAATGCAATCTAATTCCAAAAATTTTGAAAAAAATATTTTTAGAATCTACAGACAAAATTTCATGAAAATATAGTTTGTATTATCTTCAAATTCCTCACATTTTATCTGCTATAGGTGCCCGAAAGTGAAGATTTAGTTAAATTTTTTTATTTCAATGTCTAGTTTGGCCAAAAATTGTAAACCACTATTGTGGGATCACCCGTAAAGTATGCCATGATAGGTGTTGCAAGTATGAAGGTGTTGTCGTTGATGTCAATAGGAAGTCTACTAACTAGTGTTGTCATTGATTTCAACTATGGGATGAAGATGTTGAGGATACAGAGAAAATTGTGAAAAAGAGGAAAGCAGGTTATGCATGTATCTAGTTGAGACCTTGAGGAAGTGTTGTGAGTACATGGAGCTATCCTTTTTGTTGCAGATTTTGAAGGTGAGTTAGAATGAAGTAATGAGTTGAGATGATGTCTTTGGTACTTAGTTTCCAAGTGCTTTTGAGAAAACTTGATAAACAGAGTAAACTATGTTGTGCAAGTGTTCATAGTGTGCTCCAGTATTGTGCTCCACATTTCTTCTATGTTGATTCTATGCTTGTGTGGATCTTACAGGTTATTCAAGGTTGTCAGAGGTTTCTATATTTAGAATTTTGGTTTTTGGATCATTGTACAGAGTGAGATATTTTCACCAGTGTGTGAACTAGTTGTTTAGTGATGTTTTCTGTGGCCTGGGAGAAATGTATTTTCTCCACATTTCTTTATTTTTTTGCTTCAAGTTGTCTGGATTTGGGAAGTTTCTTATAATGCTTTTATCTTTTTTCATTCAAGTTTTTACTTGATTTGATGCTATACAGAGTGAGTTTCATTTATCAATATGCAAGTAAGGGTTACCAGTTGTTTTGAGTTGAAGTATTTGGATGATGCGAGATTGATGAAGTGTTTGATGAATCTCAAGTAGTTTGTGAATTACTCTAGATCATGTTCAAGTGAATTATGTTGTATGGAACTTTCAGCTTTCAGATTGATTTAAGGAAGCATGTACTTAATGATTATGGTGTTTTGCATAGGTGTTGGCCGACCTTGTGTTTAACACTACATGTGAGGCTTGTTGAAGCATGTTGAAGTGTGTTGGGATCTATTTGGGTCCTAATTGAGGATTTATGTAGGTCACCTTTCATTCCTATCCACTATGGGAATGTTTAGGTGCCGACCTATTTTGAATTTGTATGTATAATGACTAGTTGTTGACCTTCTTCGATGGTTTTCGAGGTTTTTGAGGTAGAAATTGATATAAATATGTATGGTGTTGTTGTGAGTTGAGGAAAGTGAGAGATGAATGAGTAGGAAGAAAGATAGGTACAAGATTGATGTTATTAATGTGTGTGATGCAAATTTGAGCAAAGCAGTGCAAATTTCATGTTAGAGTTCCTGAAGGCAATAAGTTGAATGCATCTGAAATCTTTCATGTGAGATTACGAAAGTGCGAGAAATTATGGTGGATTCCTTGTTGCATTGAGAAGTGTTCTCTGTGTAACATTCTTCTTCTATATTCTTGTATTCTTTTTGTGGCATTGAGCCTTGGCTATGAGCCTTTTTGGATAGTCTTATTCTGGTAGTGAGCCCATTTGTACCAGTTTTGTTATTACTTATATTGTGAGCTAATCTTCACTGTGGTTTTTCCCTCATTTGGTTTTCCACATAAATCTAGTGTTCTCTTATGTATGATGTTGTGATTTCAATTTTTGTTATGTGCATTTCATGTTTAATCATTTTGATAGAATAAGGGTTTAATGAATGCTTGTGGATTTGATTACTGTTGAGGTTTTGAAGGTTTAATTTTCTACAACTAATTCACCCCCCCTCTTAGTTGTCTTGTTTATTTCAATAATTGGTATTAGAGTAAGGTTCCTTGAAGAAGAGCTTAACTACTTGAGGTAGATCTAGGATGGTGAACAAGATTGCTTTGGAATATCTTAGATTCAATGACTCAAATTATGCATTTTGGAAGACAAAGATGGAAGGATATCTATCTGCTCAGGGATATAAGATTGAGAAGGCTTATTAGAATACATATACTCCACCTTCGAATGATCCAAGTACAAGTACAAAAGTCAAGGCGCATGAGATCAATGCTAAGGAAAGATTTATTATTATGAATAGTCTTTCAAATACTAAATTAGTTAAAGTTATGAGTTTGAAGACTGCTAAAGAAGTTTGGGATAAGCTAGAAATCATTTATGAAGGAGATTCAAAGGTTAAATAAGAAAAGTTGTAGAACTTGAAGGCACAGTTTGAAATGATGCATATGTCTAAAGATGGAACAATTAAAGGCTACATACAAAGAGTTGATGAGTTGGTAAGTGTTATGAAAGGCCTTGGTGCAACACTTAAAGAATCTAAAGTAGTGAAGAAAGTTATTAGATCTCTTCTGGATTGTTACAGTGAAAAGGTATATGCTATTGAAGAAACTATAGATTTTGACAATTATTCTAGAGATCAGTTGATTGGTACTCTAACTACATTTGAAATGAGAAAACTAAAGAAAGGTACAAAAATAGAGACTACTTTCAAGGTTAGTAAATTAGAGAAGGTTGAAGATTTAGCTGAAGAAAATCTTGATGATTTGGAAGATAACTTTGTGAGGAAGATGAAAAAGGGCGCCGATAAGTACAAAGGTAAATTGCTTTTCAAATGTTTTAGTTGTGGTGATATAGGTCATTATGCTTCAAGATGTCCAAAAAGAGCTTTAAACAATAGGAACAAGGAAAATAAAGGAAAAATGATTAAGAGAGCTTACTATGTGAAATAAGATGCTAGTATTTCTAATGATGAATGCTTATTTTTGTCTATAAAAGAAGAATCTAGTTCTGTTAACCCTAAAATTTGTGTGAAGGAAAGTATTTCAGAGATAAATAATTAATTTGAAGGTACTTTGGTATCTCCTTTTCATGTCAAAGAGGATAAGAATTACTAGGTTGTTGATAGTGGATGCTCTAATCATATGAACGAAGACAAAAGTAAGTTTGTTAAACTTGAAAAGTATGATGGAGGATTAGTTAAATTTGGAGATGATTCAGGAGCTAAGATTTGTGGAATAAGTTCAATTAGTTTTGATGGCAAGAATAATGCTGGCAATGTTTACTATGTTAAGGGATTAAGACAATCTTTTGAGTGTCAGACAAATGTGTAGCAAAGGGTATAATCTTGTGCTTAAGGATGAAGCATGTGAGATCCAGAAAGGGTCCAAAACTATGATTGCTTCTAGTAAGAGAATAGATGGAAACATCTACCAGCTTAAGGGTGTTGATGGCCATTGCTTTATGTATGAGATTAATGATAGTTAGTTATGGCACCAAAGGATGTGTCATATGAATTTTGATAATTTGGTAATAATTAGTTCAATTCATGCAGTAAGAGATTTACCTAGAATCACAAAACCTATCAATGATGTTTGTGAGATTTGTCAATTTGGAAAACAAACAAGGAGTAGCTTTAAGGGAAAGGAATAATTTTCTACCAGACTACTAGAATTAGTGCATACAGATATTTGTGGTTCTATAAGGGTGAGAAGTTTACAAGGTGACATGTACTTTATGCTTTTGATTGATGATTATTCTAGAATGATATGGGTTACTTTTCTTAGAGAGAAATTTGATGCATTAGATAAATTCAAGAAATTTAAATCTACATTGAGAATGAAATGGATTTGAAAATAAAATTCTTAAGGTCTAACAAAGGTGGTAAATTCACCTCCAATGAGTTTAACATGTTTTGTGAAGTTCATGGAATAAAAAGGCATTTGTTTTCCCCTAAAACTCCTCAGCATAATGGAGTTGTTGAAAGGAAAAATATAACTATTCAAGAAGCTGCAAGGACTATGATGAAAGAGGAAAATATATTGGAAGTCTACTAGAGAGAAGCTATTCATACAGTTGTTTACATACTTAACATAGTTCAAGATAAAGCTAACATCATAAAGACTCCTTATGAACTATGGTATGGAAGGATTCCTACTGTGAAGTGCTTTAGAGTGTTTGGAAGCAAATGTGACATCAAAATAGAAGAAGAAAACTTAGGAAAGTTTGATGCAAGGTTTGATGAAGGTATCCTCCTTGGATATTCTATTAGAAGCAAAGCTTATAGATGTTACAACAAAACACTAAGAAAGATGGCTGAAAGTGCAAATGTTATTTAGCTGGTGAAAACTTGTAGAATTCAATTGTAGTAGATGGATGTGTTAGATGAACTTGATTGGAGAGAAGTAGAAGAAAAAGATGATGGACAAGAAGTGCATAATGAAGAGGAAAAATCTCTAGAGAAGACCCCTAAAACACATAAGTATGTGCAAAAGAATCATTCTAAATATCATATCATTGGAGATAAGAGGAAAGGTGTACTGACAAGAAGGAAAGTTGCTAAAGTTGAGATAAATTTGTGTTTACTTTCTAATTTTGAACCTAAAATAGTGAGTGAAGCATGTAAGGATGAGCATTGGATGAAGGCAATGGAAGAACTTATGCAGATAGAGAAAAATTAGACTTGGGAATTGGTCCCTAGATTGGAAAACAAGAACATAATTGGAACTAAATGGGTATTCAAGAACAAGCTGAATGAGAATGGAGAAGTAGTAAGAAATAAGTCAAGAATTGTGTGTAAGGGTTAATCACAAGTAGAAGGTATAGACTTTGAGGAGAATTTTTCTCCTGTGGTTGGGATGGAAGCTATTAGAATGTTTTTGGCATTTGCAACACATAAAGATTTTAAGGTTTATTAGATGGATGTGAAGTCTACTTTTCTAAATGGAGAATTGGAAGAAGAGGTTTACATGGAGAAAGGATTTCAATTGTTAGATCAACCAGATATGGCATGTAAGTTGAAGAAGGAACTATATGGATTGAAGCAAGCTCCCAAAGCTTGGTATGCAAGATTGGATAGGTACTTAATACAATAAGGATTCAGTAAGGGTACCACAAATAGCAATCTTTACTTTAAAATTGAGGAAGACAAAATTTTGATAGTATTTGTATATGTGGATGATATTATCTTTGGTGGAAATGAGGCTATGTGTAAGAAGTTTGCAGAGGAAATGCATAAAGAGTTTGAGATGTCAAATGTTTGAGGAGATGATTTTCTTTCTTGGTCTACAAATCAATCAAACAAATAATGGGATTTTCATTTCATAGTCTAAGTATGTCAAAGAGATATTGAAGAAGTTTGGAATGGATGACTCCAAATTAGTATGTACTCCTATGGTGATTGGGTGTAAATTGAGCAAATATGACAAATCACCTAAGGCTAATCAAAGCAAGTATAGATCTATGATTAGTGGATTGCTATACCTAATTGCTACTAGACCGGATAACATGCATGCAAGTTATCTTGTATCTAGATTTCAAGAAGGTCCCAAAGAAACACATGTTGTAATAGTGAATAGGATATTTAGATATTTAAGAAGCACACTGAATTATGGCTTGTGGTATCCTAAGGAAATTGATTTCACATTAAGTGCTTATACACATGCAAATTGGGTTGGTTGTGTTGATGACAAGAAAAGTACAAGTCATGGTGCATTCTTTCTTGGATGAAAATTGGTGTCATGGTTTAGTAAGAAACAAGATTCAATTTCTTTATCTACTACAGAGGCTAAGTATATATTGTAGCAACATCATGCTATACATAGGTATTATGGATGAGACAAACATTGAAGGATATCAGAGTTGTATATGACGAACCTATATCTATCTTCTATGATGATACAAGTGCAAAATTTCAAAGAATCCAATGATTCATTCAAGGACAAAGCATATATCTATTAGGTATCACTTTTTGAGAGAGAAGGTTATGGAGAATGAAGTGAAGCTTGAGTATGTACCTAAAAAGATCAAATTGCTGATATATTTACTAAGGCTCTTCCTAAAGATACTTTTGGGTACCTTCGAGAGAAGTTGGGGGTTATTGCCCCTCCTTTCTTGTACTAGATGCATATGGAGATGCATTAGTCCAGTGGATCTATGGATCTATCTCTTTTCTGGATTGATGTTGGTGGATACCTCTTAGGGAGCGTAGGTAGTGTCATGTGTTGTCATTAAGTTATTGATTTAGTTGGGTATACTCCTAAGGGGGAGTATTTATAGCAGGTATTTTTGGTTTAGTGTCAAAGAGGGAGAACAATCCAAAACATTTTATCCTTTGCTATTGATGTCAAAGGGGGAGAGAGAATAATGTGAAAATTTTTATCTACTCAGGGGGAGAGAGAGAATCATGTAAGGTATTAGTGGAGAAAGTTGTGTACGTTGTCTAATAATTATTATCAAAGGAAGAGAGATTCTTATAAGGGGAGAGAGTTCAAGAATGTTGTGTAGGCTATCTAATCTAAACAAAGAGGGAGAGAGTGTTTAGAGCTATTGTGTTTTCTTTGGTGGCTTTTCACATCTTCTGTTGCCATCAATGAAAAAGGGGGAGATTGTTGCAAGTATAAAGGTGTTTCATTGATGTCATCAGGAAGTCTACTGACTGGTGTTGTCTTTGATGTCAACTATGGGATGAATATGTCAAGGATATTAAAAAAATTGTGAAAAAGAGGAAAATAGGTTGTGCATGTATAGTTGAGATCTTGAGGAAGTGTTGTGAGTACATGAAGCTATCCTTTTTGTTTTAGAGTCTAAAGGTGAGTTGGAATGAAGTAATGAGCTGGGATGATGTCTTTGGTACTTGGTTTCCAAGTGCTTTTGAGAAAACTTGATAAACAAAGTAAAATTTTTTGTTCAAGTGTTCATGGTGTGCTCCAGTATTGTGCTCCGTGTTTCTTCTATGTTGATGCTATGCCTATGCGGATCTTGTAAGTTATACAAGGTTTTTAGAGGTTGCTATATTCAAAAATCGGGTTTCTGGATCATTGTACAGTGTGAGATATTTTCACCAATGTGTGAACTAGTTGTTTAGTGATGTTTTTGTGGCCTGGGAGAAATGTATTTGCTCTATGTTTCTTCGCTGTTTGGCTTCAGGTTGTGTGGATTTGCGAAGTTGCTTATAATGCTTTTATCTTTTTGTATTCAAGTTTTTACTTGATTTGATGCTATACAAAGTGAGTTTCATTTATCAATATGCAAGTAAGGGTTACCAATTGTTCTGAGTTGAAGTATTTGGATGATGCGATATTGATGAAGTGTTTGACGAATCTCAAGTAATTCATGAATTACTCTAGATTGTGTTCAAGTGAATTATGTTTTCTAGAACTTTTTTCTTTCAGATTAATTTAAGGAAGTGTGTACTTAATGATTATGGTGTTTTACACAGGTGTTGGCCAACCTTGTGTTTAATACTACATGCGAGGATTTTTGAAGTGTGTTGAAGTGTGTTGGGATCTATTTGGGACCTAATTAAGGATTTATGTAGGTAGCCTATCGTTCCTATCCATCGCGGGAATATTTAGGTGTTGACCTATTTTGAATTTATATGTATAATGGCTAGTTGTTGACCTTCTCCAATGGTTTCAAGGTTTTTGAGGTAGAGATTGATATAAATATGTATGGTGTATTTGTGAGTTGAGGCAAGTGAGAGATGGAGTAAGAATCAAGATAGATGCGATATTGATGCGAATTTGAGCAAAGTAGTGTGAATTTCAAGTTAGGATTCCAGAAGGAAGTGAGCTGAAGGAATCCAAAATATTTCATGTGAAACTACAAAAGTGTGCAAGAAATTGTGGTGGATTCCTTGTTGCATTGAGAAGCGTTCTTTGTGTAACATTCTTCTTCTATCTTCTTATATTATTTTTGTGACAATGATCCTTGGTAGTGAGCCTTTTTGGATAGTGTGTCCTATTCTGGAAATGAGCCCTTTTGTATCGGTTTTGCTATTACTTATATTTTGAGTTAATCGTCATCATGGTTTTTCCCTCATTGGGGTTTCCACGTAAATCTAGTGTTCTCTTGTGTATGATGTTGTGATTCCAATTTCTGTTATGTGCATTTCATGTTTAATCATTCTAATAGAATAAGGGTTTAATGAATGCTTATGGATCTGATTACTATTGAGGGTTTTGAAGGTTTAATTTGCTACAACTGATTCAACCCCTCTCTTAGTTGTCTTGTTTATTTCAATAAATAGGATCTAATTGAAGATGAACCTACAGGTATAACTTTTACTTGAGACAATGGTTAGGACAAGAACTAATCCTAGAGGAATTCAAGAAGTTGGACAAGATCTAGGAAGTGCCGAAGCTAAGTTAGATCATCTTCTAGCATCCATGGTGTTGAAATAATGAAGAAGGAACCCTTTGATGTGTTGTCATTGATGCCAACAATGTTTGTTGACAATCTTGTCTGATCCGGTAAATAGTTTTTTGTGTCACTTTGATCCAAAAATTTGGTTTGAATTCGCTCATGATATAAGATCAACTTGTGTAGTTACAATATGTTGTTTAGGACTACTAAATATATCTATGTTCAAGGTTTTAGCAATTTTGGTCAATCTTGTTGAAAGTTACATATGACAGAAGTTCGGAAAACTGTATTCTGGCTTATACCTGGTACAAGATGATAATTATTATCTGGTTTGCATTCCTCTAGTGTTTGGTTTCAAACTCTACAATTTTGGGAGATGTTTTACAAGTGTTAGCACTACACATATTCCAGATGGCATGTTCTTATACAATTACATGGATGATCGATGTTGGATGGATTGGCTTATTTTATGGTTGAGTCTAATCCCTAGCTGACCTAATGCTTGAAGTTGTGCTATGAAGATTAATATGTATTGAAGATGTTAAGGGGATCTATTTTAGATCCATACCGACCTAATTTCAAGTTTTGCTCATTTTTTTTGAGCATGAAGAAGTTTGTTTCCATGTATGAAGGTGACAAAGTGTTTTTGAATTGAAATGGGGCTACATCTAATTAGGTCAACCTAATTGATGTATGGAAATGTAATAGGGTATATATATGTGGAACAATCTTGAGTCGTAAGAAGATGAGAAGATGAGATTAAGTAGTATGGTGTGTGTGCGAGATTTGATGTTGTTGGAACTTGTAAATTTATATGTGTGAAATGAGAATAAGGGAAAAATTACTGTGCATGCTGAGTGACTGCAGAGCAGTGCAATATTTTGTTTTCATAACTTCATTGGAATTGAATTTAGCACAAGGAAGGTGCATCTTACATCAGTCCACACCTTGGGTGTGTAACCATTTTTTTCTTGTATCTATTTTCAGGCTATGAGCGTTTTTAAGGACATTGAGTCTTGGCAATGAGCCCTGTAATATCTTATAATTGGTTATAATATATTGTGAGTTAATCCTCACCATGGTTTTTCCCTTTTGGGTTTTCCACATAAAAAAATTGGTGTTCATGTGTTATGTGGTGTTGTGATTTCCTTCATGTACTCATTCATAGTTGTAGTTAAATATGTTTTGATAATTGGTTAGATTATGACTAAATGGTTTAATAGAATACTGATTCACCCCTCCTCTTAGTATTTTGGGTGTTCAATAATTGGTATCAGAGCCAGGTTCCTTTTGAAAAGTCTAACAACTTGAGGAAGATCTTGGAGTTTGAACATGGCTAATGAAAGGTATCTTATTCCTCTGAAAGAAATTTCTGCAATTGAATATGAAGAAGATAACTGCATGTTTGACAAAGAAGAACTTAAAGCCGCTCTTGAAGATCTTGAAAAATTTGAAAGTGAACAAAATTTTGAAGGAAAGCCTAGGAGAAGCAAATGAATGCATCAAAAAGCTAAGAGAAAAAATCAAGAAGTTCAAAGAAATACATAGAGAAGTTAATGAACAATTGAATAAGGCAAATGAAGACATCACTAGACTAAAAGTGCAAGTGGAAGAAAAGAAGAGAATTGAGAATTGTTTAAATGCTAAAATACAAAGAAAGGATGATGAATGTACAAAGCTTGAACAAGAGATGGTAACCCTAAAATATTATTTGGAGAAAGCAAGAGCTCATGAGGAAAAATTCAAAACAAATACTACAGTGCTTGATAAATTGATTGCAATTCAGAAACCTTCTAAGGATAAAGGTGGTTTGAGACTTGAAGAAGGATAAAGCTCAAAAATAAATCAAACATCTAACAAGATTGGTAATCAAAAGAAAATTCAAGGAAATGGTAGACAGTTCAAGAATCAAAGAAAGAATACTGGAAGACCTCCTATCAGACAACCAAATTCTCAAAGGTACTCATCTTTCAATGGTATTTTATTTTCATGCAATAAATTTGGACATAAGGCTGTAGAATGTAGAAGTAGAATGAATCAGAATGTTGGATCCTTTTCTAGACAATGTTTTGCATGTAATAAATTTGGACATAGAGCTATCAAGTGCAAAATTTTGGTGTTGAATAGATTCAATACTAGTAGAATGTTTCAAACTTTCAATGGATACTATTACACATGCAATATATTTAGACATAAGGCTAACTAGTGTAGATCAAGAATAACTAAAAGCCAATTTGGTAGAAAAATGTTGTATGCCACAATTGCAACAAGCTTTGAAGCATTTCAAGATTGTGCAAAAGCAAAAATGGAAGGCAAACTAATCCAGAATTAAGGAATAATCCTGTGAAGAAAGTTGATCCTACTGAAGTTAAGAAAGAAATGGAGAGGATTTGGAAGAAAAAGGAGAAACTTGAGAACACGAATGAATCAAATACATTTGTACCTACATCTGGTGTAGATATTTCTTTTGAAAACTAAGCCCATGATAGGCTTAGGGGGAGCAGTAACAGAAAAATCTAACAACCCCTTGATATGATGAGGTGTCAAGTAGTGACATGAAGATATATGGTGCAAATTGGTATGCTTAAGCTTCTAGAAAAGATTCTGGTAGAAAATACACAAATCTGAAATATTGTGGAGCCTTTTAGAGTTTACAATGTTTTCATGAAGTGCTTTCCAACTTTTGGGAATTTGAGGCATTAAATGCGAAATTAGGGTAGATCGACAATGTATAAAGTGAAGTCCCTAGTAAATTTTCAAATCATTTTTGCACATTTGAAATAAAGAAGAATGAATTGAGAAGTGATTGAAGGAAAGTCGAGGCAAATTGGTTCAAACCTAGTTCCTGTTGAAGCATGAAAAAGGTATTTATTACTATAGATGTATACACCTAAAATCGGTTAAGACATTTAATTAATTAAATACTAGTTATTTAGTTAATATTTCATCTACTTATAAATAAATTCTCAATTTATTTATATAGTTCATATCTTCTAATTCTCCAAATCTAAAATCACATTCCTCTAATTTAATTAAATAAATAAATTTCTATAGTTTTTTTTATTTAATTAATTTTCACTAATCCCAAATTTGGAATTCAAGCACATGTCTACAACTTTTCATACCGCCTTACCAAGGTTGCATGAAATTAAATAATTCTAATTTTTAATTAGAATTATCTTCAAAAAGCTTTGAACACATGGTATTTTTCTCACACACTTTATTCCTTCATTGATGTAGAGGAAGGTGGAAACCTTCTCAAAATGACTCACAAATGAATATCATATCAACTTCAAAATGGGTTTCAAAGAGCTCATCAAAATTCCACCATATGAGCATGCCCTCCCTTGTAACATATGCAACCTGGTTTAAGCCACTTTACACTCAAGCTTTCCAAAACACCTACCAAATAAAATATGGATTGAGATACCCTTTTAGGGCCTACACAACATATCCAAAAACCAATAATGATTCTTTTGGACCAACATATACTTTCAATACACCTACCTTGCTCAAGGCTACTCAATTAGCCTACTTTTACAAAGTAGCCCCTCTCTAACTTTATCCCCTGACCATGAAACTTTCAACAGTGTCTCAAATTGTCTCAAAACCAAGGATTTTCAAGGTTCTAACCTTCTATGACACATCTAAGATCCCTGATCACAAAACCCTCCATAAAATGTCTCAAAACTAGGGCTTCTTGGATCTTGGCCTTCCACTCACTTCCAAAACTTGTTTATTGACCATAAACCATTAGGAAAACATATTTATACTATCCCAACTCAAAAACATACCCCTCCTTCAGGTAGATCTTCCATTGCAATACCCTAGCCTCCAACTTCAAGCACTTTTCACAGTCAAAGCTCGGTGTACACCATAGTATTCATCTTTCCTGCACATTATATTGTTAGTACAGTATGGTACATGTTAAATATGATCCATTTCACAAGATACAATCATAATCTCCCATGAAATAGATCATTCATTCATTAAAAACTCTCAAAACAAGTGCAAAATCTGTCTTTTCCTGAGGACAGTCAGTTCAAACATATAAGAATTGACCTCTTTTGCTTATCAGAACATGTAAGAGGTGTTAAAACATGTAAATGCAAACCCCTAAAGCATCCAAAAACATATATCCTTAATAGGAATCATGCTTTCATCTAAAAAACACAGAAAAATGCAAGAAAACATAAATTTTATTGGGTTTTCTGAGAACAGTCCGTATAGTCACTTCTCCACACGCCCAACCTCCGTAAAAATTATCATTTTGGGGTTATAGAACCATTTACCCACCTAAAGTGGAATTCAAAAATTTGAATTTACAAACTTGAAATTTATTAAATTCTACCACCTAAAAACTATTGGATCTTCAATATCCAACCTTATTTGACCTACTTAAAGCATTAGATTACTAATTAAAGCCCTATAACATGATAATTCCAATTACATAGCATTTTGGTCCCAGGGTCCTTATCAGGACCCTTAGGACAGTTGACTCTCTTAACACATTTATCCTTTCCAAATGCCATTATAGGCTTTAAAAGGTCATAGTTGATGTTTTGATATGATGGATAGGTCCTCCTAACCCCTGCACTCTCCTGGCTCTTGAACTGACTCCTAATGAGCTTAGGTGCTCTTGCACCATTCATCCATTTGGCATGTTGTCTTTGGTCAAGGGAACATCCTTCTTGATTCTCTCTATCTCCACCGTTCATCCCTCATGTTTGAATCTAGACCGTCGATCGCTGCCACATCACAAGATGCTTGGAAAAAATTATAAATACAACCCTTTGCTATAGTATTTGGCATCCCACATTTGAGTATAGTAATTATGCAAGAATAACTTTGGAGTATTGGAGCATTTGGAGTTTATAGTTAGCATTGTTTAGCATTTTAGCAAGTTTGCATTGTAGCATCATGTTAACTTAGAATCATGTTTTTCTTTATAGTTACATTTTATTTCATGTTGTATACACCTAAAAATGGTCTAGATAATCTAATTAATTAAATACGATTTATTTGATTAATTACCCTTAAATTCATCTACTATTAAATAAATAGAAATGTTTATTTATATAGTTCATTTTTCTAAATTCTTCAATTTTAAATTATTCTATCTTAATTAAATAAGCAACTTCAATAGTTTGTATTATTTAATTATCTAAATCATGTTTCCTCTTAATTAAATAAAATATCATATTAAAGTTTTATAATTTAATTATCATATTCCTTTTTATTAAATAAGTTGCAAATGTCAAATATTTGTTTCATTTAATTAAATATCTTCTTAAATTGTTAAATTTGAATAAATAAAAATATTCAAATAAAGGAAAATTTTCTTCTATTCACTTACCAATAAAATTAGATATAAAACATCTAATTTAATTCATCTGGCATTCACGGGAAAGCTGTGGAGACAAATTGGAGAGAAACTTATAGGCAATCCTCTTCAATCTCTTTCCTCTAATTCTTCCAATCCTTTTGCAAGATATTTTTCTGGGGAGGAACAATCCCCATGATCAGCTCAAGCTTCTTCATCTCTCACCATTCAATCCTTCAGATCAAATCCAAGCCTTTGCTGTGCTGCCACATCACAAGATGCTGCCGAGAAATCTATATATACAGCCTTCTGAAACAATAAATAGATCCCAACTTTGTGCAAACTTACTCTGCAGAAACACCAATTGAGCAATCAAGCATCTTAGCAATAACAATCATAGAAGTTTAGAATCAATATCATGGCTGCATCATAGTTTATCATACCTTCTTTTATCAAGTTTCATGTCCATTTAGATTGCAGTAGCTTCATCATATCATTTAGATATCATCATATAGGATTAGATTATTGCATTTAGCAACATCTCATTCTCTAGATTGGCATTTTAATAGTCACAATGCTTACAAAATCTGAGAGCCCCGTGACTTAATAAATCTTTAGAGATAGGGAACAATATGACGCTTTTAGTAGATTCTTGCTTTAAATTATTTTAATTGCTTTTGAATCTTTGATAAAATGTCTTATTAAGAAGTGTTGTTTGTTATTTCACTCATACTTATTCCACACTTAAATTTTTGCACCCACTGTGGGGCCTCTAACCCCAAGTTTTAACAATTTTCTGGAAAAGTGCGTTTGCAGATTTCGACGTGTTTTTGTTTTAGCACGAACAAGAGTTCTTATAGCACATATGATAAATCTTCTAGCGCATCCGAAGACTATTCTAGCGCATACGACAAATATTTTAGTGCATCCAAGGATTCTTTTGGCACATCATACACTTCTTTATTCTTTTAGCGCATCCATTGACTGTTTTAGTGCATAGGATCTCTATTTTAGTGCTTTGATAGTCAATCTTAAAATGGCCATATCTTGGTCATACAAAGGTCTTTTTTGAAGCTTTTTTTTTTAAATGGGCTAGAATTTCCAAAGCTATGCAATGGTGTAGGTTTTAAAAGGAACATGGAGCATTTGATATCCATTGTAATAGTGTTTTCAAACACTCATAGGAAAATAACCCATCATATGTTATTTTTCATTCATGCTTTAGGACCAACTAGCATTACTTTGGGCTTAAAATTAACCATCTACACAAGCTTTGTCAAATTTGGTTAAAAAGAATATTAGAAGCTCACTATTTTTTGGACTTGGATTAAAATTGAACAAACAACTTCACACTCAAGTTTGGTGTTTTAAAAAGAACTCATTATTTAAGATAGGCATCTAGCTTAAGTAAAGGATTAATTGATCCCCTTGTCTACTGTGGTTGAAGTGATAGGCCTATGCTCTCCCCTTCATTGGGTGATCAAAATTCTAGACTCACTTTTCATGCTTTATTAAATCCTTTAGAAGGCCTATTGTAGTGGGAAAAAGTACTCACCCTACAGGAACGACCTAAGTGGAAACAACCAAAGCCAGGTTTTCCAACCCACTATAAAACAAAAGTGAATCTGGGGAAACCCACATTCAATGGAAGTGTGCAAGATAACCATCCCCAAAATATTTGTTCTAAAGATTGGGAGGTATCTTGAGGGATTTTATCATTTGCCGCTCTAAATGGATACCCTATCTATGAACTTTAAGTTAGTATCTCACTAAAGTTAGTTTCTGAACACTTTTTATATCATGGTGCAAGGGGAGGGAAGAATTTTCCCCCAAGACACTCACCATATAATTGCTAAGGACCATTTGCTCAAGGAATCGAGAAATCTAACTTTGAGTATATGCCTAGAAAAGTCAAAAACACGGGCGCCCTCTAGGGGGTGACACGGCTATGTGAGTTGACACAATTTTAAGATGTGGGCTGTGATATTCTAAGTGACCTACTTGAGATAGAAAAGTGCTTGAATTGTTTGTTTTTGTGTCAAAACTTGTGGAAATTGAAAGAATCAGACCAGATTCTAGAACACTCACTACATGTTTAATACGTAGAATATGAAACAACTATTTACAATTTGGATTTTTTGTGTGAAGTTGTTTTTCAAAGGTATCATCCAATTAGATAAAAAATTCCAAGATTTTCAAGAAAAACACCTCCAACATATTCACTGGTTAGAAAGTTACAACCTGGAGTTAATCTTTTTACTGAGAAAAACCAGAACAAACAGAAAAAATTGTGAACATGTTGACAACTTCCATTTTAGCGCATACATAGTTTGTTTTAGTGCATTCACCAAGTCTTTTAGCACATCTACTATCCAAATAGCGCATACAACCACTGTTTTAGTTCATGCCTTATCTTACAATGCATCTGCATAGTCTGTCACCATAATTTACCAGTATCTTGGCACATCCACAGTCTGTTTTAGTGCATATACCCTATCTGACAGCACATTCACCATATCTTTTAGTGCATCCATAGTCTGTTTTAGCGCATCTACCGTCTATTATAGCGCATCCACAGAACAAGAAAACAAAGAGCTATTTGAAACCTCTATCAGACTGTTGACATCAAAAATTAGGTTTTTATCAGAACAAAAACATTTTCTTAGTCAAAACAGATTCATAAACCTGCATAAACTGGACTTTACAATTGAATTTGTTCAAATCAAACCAAGATCTACCATCCAAAAGTGTCTCAATCAAACACAGTTGATTAGTAAGTTAAGTTTCAGAATCAGTCATCCTAAATCAAAGAAACAAAACTGTATAATCAAACTTATCAAGTTAGTCTAATCAATAAAACTATCATTCTATTTGACTTAAGTTAATTTCCTTGACACTATACCAAACTAAGATCAAAATTTTATTGAAAAAAATAATGTTCATATGTCCATTTTAACAAGGTCACAAAGACTCAAATTCCAAAGAACAGGAAATTGAAACTCAAACCATCGTGGCTGAAATAGATGAGGATCAATTGAATGCTTTAACTCAACAGATGGAAAATCTTCAACAACAATTCCAAGACATACAAAGAGAAATCACAGAAAGATATCTATTGGCAGACATCTACCCATATCCTCTTGACCAAACAATGAACATGAGACCTTCTTCACCAAAAACTACATCATCCATGTTCAATGTCTTTGAATTTTTACAAAAGTTCAATAAGCCCAAATAAAAGTCCTCAAACACAAATGATATTGAGCAATCCTATCATGTCATGCATTTATCTCCATCCACCATAAGCCAAAATAAACCTCAAGATTCTTTCACTCAAGTTGAAAATTCCATCCAATCATCCTCTTCTATCTTATCTTCAACATCCAATGATTCATGTCAATCTCTCAATCCAAAGCATGCTAGCATAGACTCCCCTACACATCAAGATCAAAATATTCTTTCCACTCCATCCAATGATATCAAAATTCCATAAATTCTTCCAATCTTTGATCAAGATCCCATTTCTCAAGAATATTATGACGATCCTCTCCTTTCACTTTTCATCCAAAATAATTCCCCTCCATCTCAAGAGACAAGTATCCTTCCAAGTTCTTCTTCCAGATCATCTAATCAATCCATACCATCTCATGATTCTATTGCATCACAAGAGCATGATAGTTCTTCCATCCTATCTAATGATGTCTTACCAACTGATGAACAAGACATGATTTCTACAAAATCTCATGATTTCCTTCCTCATCAGGATCAAGATATGCTTCCATTCAAGAATACCCTTTCATCCCATGAAGATGTTTATCCTTCTCATGATCAAGATATGCCTTTCATACCACTTCATAATGATTCCATACTTAATAAAAGGAAAGCTACTTCCTCTCCTACACCTCATGATCCTTTTCCAAGTCAAGATCAAAACACCCCATCATCCCCATGTCAAGAGCCTATCACACCTATTCAAGCTATCCATGAACCCCACAGGTCTATAAATTGGGATCCTCCACCTTTATCCATTCTGGTTTACTTCCAACACCTATCCTCTCATCCATATCATATCCTCCCCAAAATGGACTCACATATTTTTTCACAAACAATACATATCCCATTGGTAAACGAATGTGTCAAAGTATGAATTACAAAGGAAAAGGATTAAGCCTTCATGAACAAGGTATCCTAGAACCCCTTTCTGTTCAAAGAAAACCATATCACCACGACCTTGATTATATGCCTAAGTTTCCTAGATCATCAAACCTTCCATCTATCCTAGGTCCTCATTCTAGTTCATCAAACATTCCATCTATCCTAGGTCCTCATCCTAGTCCATCAAAGCTTCCCTCTATCCTAGGTCCATATCCTATTTCTCTAGAACAACAAAGGCACACATCCTTGATGCCCTTTCAAAATTCTACCCACATTAACTCATCCATAATACCTCCATATCATTCATCTCAATCCACCCCTCCCATTGCTCTTGGAAGCAATTTGGGTACTAAATATCAAAAGCTTCTATATCAAAATCCACATGTATCAAAGGATCAACATGTCTCCTTGAAGAGACATGCAAAAATAAAAGAAAATTTGATCCAAAATCAAAATAAAATTTCAAAAGGTCACAAAGGCCCATCAAAGCAAAAAGGAAATTTTCAAAGACCACAAAGGTCCATAAATAAAAAAGAAAAATGTCAAAGGCCACAAAGGCCGAAAAGGAAAAAATCAAATTCAAAAGTCATGTGGATTCCTAAAAGTCTCATAGAAGCAATAAAATCTAAATTTGCATCCAAATTTTCTAATCCAAAAGCTTCCTCCAATTTTCCATCTAATAACCTATCACCTTCCAAATCCATTTTTCCTCCATCACTCTACCACCCTTCAAGGTGTGTGCCAATGTTGATCTTTCCATCCTTTCCATCTATCCATCAACAGGCCTTCCAACCTCCTATCTATTATCCAACATTCATCCCCCATCATTCTCCTTTAATCCAAACCTTTGCATAAGTCCTTAGATTCTTCCATCATATCATTAATCTGCCAACATTTAGGAGTCTAATTCCCATTGCCATGGTTTATTAGAGGGATATTTGGTTGTGAAACTTGATGCTTAAGTCCTTCCTCCATCTCCCTATCATCCATATCCTATCTTCCGTATTCCTCTTGCACTCTAAACTTAGGGACAAGTTTTGTCCATCTTATCATTCACGGTCATTATCCTTTCTATGCTCATTCCTTACATTTCCACCTTTGATCTTGACAAGGTTAAGGATCTTCTTGAACATCATATGTCTTATCCTATATGCTTTATCCATATCTTCCATAACATATCTTTCATCTAATCCATATTCCATCATTCTTACTAAATATATCCTTTCTTCCTTTCCTTGGTCTTGATGAGGAATAGGGGAAAAATACTTGGGCCTTGTGCCTATATCTTATCTAGTTGATCTTGATCATCCCATTCATTATTTTTATCCTTGCTTTCTTCCATTCCATATCTCCTAGCTTATCAAAATCCACATCACCATGCCCCTTTGCAACCTTGAATCTTATCATGCAAATCATATTTGAGCCTAGTTGTAAAACATTATCCAATCCTTGTATCTTTTGTCAATCAATCATCAAAAATCATCAATCTTATCATACTTAGAGGAAATTAGTGATCCCAAGTACTTATCATCATCACACCTTATGGAATCAATCATTCCTGACATCTTAATCAATCAACCATTATCATCTTTTGACAAGAGATATGTTGCTCGTGTGACATGTTTTGCAGTGGATCTTTCATTTTGATCTATCATTTATCCATGGTTGCATTACCCCCATTGTGGGGCATCTTGTTCCTTCATTTAGTCATATAATCTCATTTCATTTTAAATATCCTGAAAAATCCAAAAAAAAAAGCTACAAAATCCAAAAAAATAAAAAATCAGAAAATCCACAAAAAAGGTGAAAAAGACAAAAAAATTCAAAAAAAATCAGAAAAGAGAAAAATACCAAAAAAATCATAAAGTCTGAAAAAGTGCAATAAAAACATGTAGTGAAAACCTAGAAATAGGTGCTACTTGTGATTTAAATCAACAGTTCCATCTATTTGAGACATGTCATGGTCGTTCACTTTCACTATCATTTTCCATCCATTATCATATCTTTACAAGGTGATCATGTCACACCCTAGCTTGGGGGAAAAATCCTGAACTCACTGGGGGCAATAAAATTGAGCTTAAACAAATAGACAAATAGCAATATGACAAATGCAGCAAACACAATGATCATTGGGAAACTCAACATTGAACATACATCAAACATCAGAACACTTCATAAAATCAACCATCCACATCAAAACAGTTGAAATCAAACCAATCCAAACAACTTAGATGGATGATACTCTTTTGAATTATGACTTTATTGCTTTAGCTTGAATGTTCTAAATGTTGTACTTTGATTGTTGTTATCATTTCTTTGGAGCAACTCGATGATGTATTGAACTAGAGAAGCTAGGAAGGAGAATGGTATTTTCTTTGTTTGCTGTCTATGAATTGGTCATTATTATTGTGTGAATTGTCATGAGATGTGCTCTACAAAATATCACTGATGACATTTTGAATTCACATAAGAAAATGATTGATTCTTGTCTTTTTATGCAAGAAATGCTTAGGTCATCTTGGTTTAATTGTACCTAGATGCTTGTGTTAACTTGCAATATCAAAAATCATGAAAGTAGTACTCAAGTCATCATGGTCTAACTCATACCATCGATGCTTGCACTCACTTTCAACATTTTAAAGGCTCAATGATGATAAAAAGCATGATAAATGGATTGTTAAGGTGACAACGTTTGCATATGTAGATTTGCATGGTTAAATCAGATTGCATTCATATTAGTTTTGCATCTGCATTATAGATTTCCAAGGATAGTGAATCAATAACATGATAGAGAAATCATAAAATCTTTGACTGAATAAGTGTACATCATCAAGTTTTAGTACATTGATCAATCCTATACTGGGGCATATCAATCAAAGCTAATAAACTGCATCGACTGATGATATCGATATTGGCCCGCACCAGATGCAAACTCATGTCCCACATCTTTGGGAAGAACTCTAAAATCCTCCTATGATCATAACATATCGCAAATTAACAATATTATCAATCAATCAACCTATCAATCTAATCGGCTATGGTGAGACTTTGATCAAATCTCCTGAGTGACTATCATTGATCCTCGCCTATCATGAGGTCAATCAATCAATCTATTAATGAACCTCACCTATCATGAGGTTAATCATCAATATATCATTGATCATTGCCGATCATGAGGAGAATCATCAATCTATCATTGATCCTCGCCTATCATGAGGTCAATCAATCAATCTATCATTGATCCTCGCCTATCATGAGGTCAATCAATCAATCTATTAATGAACCTCACCTATCACGAGGTCAATCATCAATATATCATTGATCCTCACCTATCATGAGGTTAATCAATCAATCAATCATTGAATCTCACCTATCATGAGATCAATAATCTTCTAATCTATCAGGATCATCAATCAATATGAAATCAAAGGCTGACATGATTGAAAATCATCAAACACAAGGAAGCAAAGTAGGGCAACATTTAATCAACTGTCGGAATCAGTATTCTTTATCGGGGGATAAATCATCGAATCATCAAATCATCATAAAATCATAAAAAATTGAAAAAATCCAAAAAAGTCAGAAATAAAAAATTCATCAATTTATCTCCCGAGTGGGCATATATTCATCATCACCTGAAAATCCATGTTAGGAGCATACTGAATTTTTTTTTTCAGTACTAGCAACAACAACAAAATTTTCTTTGAAGCAATGTGTAAACACATCACTTCAAAGAGGGGCAAAATGTATACACCTAAAAATGGTCTAGATAATCTAATTAATTAAATACGATTTATTTGATTAATTAGCCTTAAATTCATCTACTATTAAATAAATAGAAATATTTATTTATATAGTCCATTTTTCTAAATTCTTCAATTTTAAATTATTCTATCTTAATTAAATAAGCAACTTCAATAGTTTGCATCATTTAATTATCTAAATCATGTTTCCTCTTAATTAAATAAAATATCATAAAGTTTTATTTAATTATCATATTCCTTTTTATTAAATAAGAAAATGTCAAATATTTGTTTCATTTAATTAAATATCTTCTTTTTGTTAAATTTGAATAAATCAAAATATTCAAACAAAGGAAAATTTTCCTCTATTCACTCACTAATAAAATTAGATATAAAACATCTAATTTAATTCAACTGGCATTCACGGGAAAGTTGTGGAGACAAATTGGAGACAAACTTACAGACAATCTTCCTCAATCTCTTTCCTCTGATTGTTCCAATCCTTTGGCAAGATGTTTTTCTAGGGAGGAACAATCCCCATGATCAACTCAAGCTTCTTCATCTCTCACCACTCAATCCTCTAGATCAAATCCAAGCCTTTGCTATGCTACCACATCACAGGATGCTGCCGGGAAATTTATATATACAACCTTCTGAAATAAGAAATAGATCCCAACTTTGTGCAAACTTACTTTGCAGAAACACCAATTGAGCAATCAAGCATCTTAGCAATAACATTATCGTTTAGCAATAGAAATCATAGTATTTTAGAATCAATATCATGGCTGCATCATAGTTTATCATACCTTCTTTTATCAAGTTTCATGTCCATTTAGATTACAGTAGCTTCATCATATCATTTAGATATCATCATATAGGATTAGATTATTGCATTTAGCAACATCTCATTCTCTAGATTGGCATTTTAACAATCACAATGCTTACAAAATCTAAGAGCCCTGTGACTTAATAAATCTTTAGAGATAGGGAACAATATGACGCTTTCAGTAGATTCTTGCTTTAAATTAGTTTAATTGCTTTTGAATCTATTGGAGCCTAAAATTTTGTGCAAATTTTGGGCTCCCATGATGAAAAAACTAGATTTCAACAGTCAGAAACATAGTTAAAATATGCTAAAATGGTCATCTTTGGAAGGAAATATTAAGTGACCAGGGGAGTTTCAAAGTAAAATGATTAAAGCCTTCGATTCTCTACATTAAAGTCTACCTCCATGCAAATTTTCAAGACGTTTGGACATCATTTGATATTTTTGCAAAGTCAAAACCGAATGAATTTTACACAATCTGGCAGGCACAATTTTGTAGAAAATGTCAAGTAAGCAGTTTTGAACATTAATAGTTTTTAATCTTGATAAGATCATGCCACATCATTTTGTGAGCACACTCTCCTACCCTCAAATAACATATTGGTGAAATTTCATAGCTTTTGGAGATCATTTGATCAGTTTTGGAGGCTACTTGAGATATTTTAGTCACTGTGCAAAAATATCAAAAATTAAATAATTACTCACTTCAGTTCTTGGGTTTTGATGAAAATACAAAGCCTGTACCATGAGCTTGTTTTAAGAAGACAAATGAACTAGCAAGATGCAAGAAGAATTCAACAGGTTCTTTCCAAGTTCACAACTAGTAATTTTGGTGATGGGAGATCAGGCCAGATTCCTCTAACATATATAAAAGCATAAGCTATGAATATCGAAATCCACAATTTTCACCAATCAAATGAAAGCACTAAAACAAAATAAATATGGCATCGAGGGACAAGATGCTATTTGGCTGAATTGTGATTTTATTGGAAGGAGTTGAAATATATATAAGGTTATGTATTTGAGTTAAGGTGTTCAAAAGATATTCCCTATTCAAGGGGATGTTTGTAGGATGTTGTATTCAAATTCTACAGTTATGATTACTCTTGAGATATTCTTGTACAGATATTGAAGCATTGAAACATAAAGATTACAAAGGTGTGGGCATATGTCACAACATCAGGAATGTTATTTGTGCTGCCCATTATAAACATAAAGGCATTGGTGTTAAATAGGATGCCTAGGCATATATGAATGACAAATGCAAGGTTTCACAACCTTTACAAATATCCTTACAGTTCGTGCCAGAATGGGAGAAGATTGGGTAATGGATTGATTTTCAAAATAATTACAAGACTCTTGATCCTTAGCATATAATGATACATACGATGGAATTCTTTTGGCACAAATTATTTCCAAATGTATAAAAGCTCGGGAATTTGTTGATTTGTGTCAACAAGAAAGAGCTTTATCTGAAGCTTAAATTAATGCATTTGGAAATCTAAGTTTATTTTGAGAGCTAACAATGGACACTGAGTATGTTGTTTTTGTATTGACACACACAAGAATCTTCATTTGAGCCAAATTTGTGACATAATGCTCTCATGGTGAGGATTTTTTTTTTGGATAATCGAATTGGATAGAATGTTTGAGTGAAATAAATTCAGAGGATGGAAGCCCCTGCTATGCTCATTGAACTTATTCAGAGAAAGAAGTTTACATCAATTGTTATCATCAAATACCATAGGGAAGCAAATTCTTGCGTATTGATGTGCATTCTTTTCAAGCACTATATGTTTTAGAAGTTGGAAATCAATACATGTTATTGATTATGATGATTGGAAGTAGCGCGATAGATCACTCTAAAAATGATATTAAAGGATATTGATTGAAACTTGAGGAAGATACTTCAAAATCTGAGGAATTTCTAAATGAAATCGGTGATGTAGATTGGAGAAGTCAATAAGTTATAGTATTCAAAATTGGGATATGCTCTACCCACAATCGACATGGTTTGTGATTCTTATCTTCCAATGTTATAGATACATCAGAAGGTTTTGCAGCTAGAATTGAATAAAGGATGGATAAGGCCAAGTAAATCAGAGTTCTCTTATTTTCACTGACAAAATCATACGATCTAAAATATAAAGCCCCATGTGTTTAAAGCAAAGTTAGAAATAAGTTTTAGTTTGAAGTATGCCTTTAGGGTAATATGATTCTAATCGTTCCTAGCATAAGCAAACAAATAAGACAAAAGTTGGTAAAAGATATAAAGCTTTAAAGAAACATTGGAGGTGTTAGTTAAGAATCAGTAAAATCCCTTGTAGGCTACTAAAGAATGTGTACAACCAAGAGGCTCCTGAGAGAAGGCAGGTCTATCCACAGATTTCAGATGGACATAGATGTCATCACCATCAAAATAAGAAACTCGATCATGGAAAAAGATAAACGATGAAGAATGGTAAGAGGACTAGTGGCGGCACAAAAAGACATGAGACTGACTATGAACTTGAGCACAAAAACATAAAAAAGGCAAGGAGGATATCTGATAGAAAATATGTGAAGGATGAATACAGTGATCATAGGTCACACGCCAAAGGGAGCAATTAAAAAATGCCTCAATAAATGGAATAAGCAGGAAGAAATTTAGATACCCTATTGCCAAGATCATGGGTGCAAAGATGTAAGGCAGAAATGGGGTCTAAGGTGATGTAGAGTGCAAGGAACATGATATTCAGTGAATGATGCAAGTGAATGGAGGACCAGAAGAAATGATAGAGCAAAAACCCTAAATTCATTGGCAAGAGATACTACATCAGCATAAATTTTCCCGATAGAGTAAGTCATGCCGATGGAAAACTTCATCAGTGAGAGATGTGTGAGATCGGTGGAAAGTATCTTTGATGCAATTGTTACCCCGATACGTAATTTCATATGATCAAAAGTGGAAGCGAAAGAATAAATAAAATGTGATTATAATAGAGAACGATATGATTTTTAAAAAAATATAGCTTCACATTTTCACCGAGGAGGATATAAGATGGGTAATTATTTACCTGAGGAAATGATTTATTAAATCTGGTGAAATCTTTCATGAAGCGAGTAATTATTTAATGAGAGAAGCAAAGTTCCCAGCAAATGGTAATAAATCAAAATTGATTTTCATGAAGAAGCAAGTGCAAAGGGAGTTAAAAGGGTAACTATTTTACCTAGAGAGCATGTTGAGGATACATACAAGTAAAAAGCGAAGTGAATTTTTCCAGCGAAGGAAGATTATTATTGAATTAAATTTCATGGAAATGATAAAGATTAAATATTTAATTTTCTGGAAGGGAATTAATTAAATATTTTATTTTGCTGCTAACAATCAAACGAAGAGTTGCACCAGGTGGGTGCTGCAAAGGGTTGCAACCCTAAAAAGGCAATGTATATATGCAAAGTGAAATTGTATAAGAAGAGATTAGATTTAGGAGAAATTAGTAGGTTAGGTAGTTGGATAGGGTGAATTGTTGCCGAAATAAATATCATGCTGTGCATTATAAAATGTTTTCAAATTATGTAATGGAGAAGAATGCATAAATTTGGTGATCCAATTATGGTGTGAGTTGTTTGTTGAATTTCTTTGAAAATATTATTTGGTTGTCTCCAAGGTTGTCACTTCTTGATTATTTAAATTGAAATATCAAGGATATTCTTCAATTTATCAAAGCACACTTGCTGCTCTTATGTGGTTTAGTTAATTGGTTCCTGCAAGACAAGATTAAATCCTTCTAATTAATCACAGTAATTTGGAAAAGAACATTTGGATTATTAAGAAGAATCTGATAATTACACTCTTGCCTATTTATACAAGTTATAAACATAAAAGTGCCAAACAATTTGAATTGTATCTAGAAATAGGACACAAATATTATTTACCTCTTGAATCCATTAGCCCAATAGAAGTAGACATTGGTTACACCATCCACATTTTAGAATTTCATAGAATCTTATTAAAACATCCATATCTCAATTTCAATACTAGGAGTAGGAATAGTTAGCAAGATTTCGTCTATTACATTTGTGCCATTGTAATAGATCCATCAAATCAATCAAGTCATACAACTTTAAGGACCTGCTTTATTCATATAGGTACACCCACCTAGGTCTAGCAGCACTTGAAGAGAAGAAGGTCTAAACCATTTGGCCTTGTCTATTACCCTAAAACGTATCAAGAAATTGACAACCTCTTGAGGTATTTTACCTGCATTTTTTAGAGCTAACAAAATCTTTGATAAAATGTCTTATTAAGAAGTGTTTTTAGTTATTTTATTCATTACTTATTCCATGCTTACACATGTCTTGCTTTATAGTTTCATTTTAGTTCATCATATCAATGGTCATTTGAGCATATGCAAAATCATTTCAACTTCTTATCACAACATTTGTATCACATAGTTTATCAACATTATCCATTTGTCCATATCTCCATTATCATAGCATCATGGATTTCATCATACAGTTTCATGTAGGAACTTAGATTTCTTGCATTTTGAATAGCATCTCATTTCTCAAGTTGTCATTTTAACAACCATAGTGCATCTATAAAATTTGAGAGCCAATATGGTTTAATAAATCCTTGAGAATAGAGAACAATGGAACATTTTTGAAGATTTGTTTTGCTACAATTAGAGTAGTTCTTTGATTCAAATCTTTAATAAAATATGTCTCATTGATGTTTGTGTTGATTTACTAACTTTCCCACATTTCACACACACATAAAATGGCACCCACCGTGGGGATTAACCCCATTCTTAACAATTTTCTAGAAAAGTTCTTGTAAACAAGTTGGATGTGACGTTTTAGCATGGTTGTGAGTTCTTTCAACACATACGACAAATCTTTCGACACATACAATCTTTGTTTCAATGCAAACGATAAATATTTCAGTGCATATGATCTTTGTTTCGGTGCATACGATAAATCTTTCAGTGCATACGACAAATATTTTAGTGCATCTGATGTCTATTATAGCGCATACGACATTTCTTTTAGCGTATTGAGCAACTATTTTAGCACATACAAGGAGTCTTTCCACACTTTTAGTCAATAGTTTAGCGCATCCATTAGTACTTTTAGCACATTCATTAGTTCTTATATCGCATTTAGGAGTTCTTTTAGTGCATACAGTAGCTGTTTTAGCGCATTGGAATGATCTTTTAGTGCATTAGATGAATGTTTTAGCGCATCTATTTAAATTTGAAAAATTTAAAAAAATTTGAGAACTAATTGGTGTTTTCTACTTGCAGGTACTTTTATATGCTGGTCAAAGACAATCTTATCAAACTACTAATGATTTATGCAGGGGCTAAAGTTATTTAATGCTTTCTTTTGATTAAGATAGGCATCTAGCTTAATTAAAAGGTTAAAGAACACCATGTTTTCTATGCTTGATGAATGGTAGGCATATGCTCTCCCCTTAACTAGGTGACCAAAAAGCTAGAACCATTCATTTTTATTTTGTTTTATCCATATAGGGCCTGCCTTGTGGGAAAAAATAATCACCCAGGGAACAAACCAACCGATAACATGCTAAAGCCAAGCGACTTCCAATAGGGATATAAATGTGGGTACTTGAGGAAAGTTCAAGTATCAAGAGGATTGTTCCTACAAGAAGGGAAACAATGGTCTCTTGCCGAATGGATGATCCCCCATGAACGGAATTCCTATACTAGAACCCTTTGTTATAGCAAGTCCAAAATACTTATTCTATTAACTGGCGCAAGAACAATCATTCTAAAGTTGTCCCACATTTTTGTGGCTTTTAGTAGAGATGAGAAGTATGCCATGGGAGATTCATGGGTATTGATGCTTGGCTATCTCAAGAAGTGAGTGCTGTGGAGGGGAGCCAGTGGGGTCAAGATCTAATCATCCACTAAAAGTAGGAGTAGTTGGAGTAAAATCCAAGTGGGAATCCAATGAATATTGTCCTACATAGCCTTAAGTTGTACATGTTTGATGTGTTTTCAAACAAAACATCACACAATGGAAGTGAAAACCTTGATTCAAAAATCATCCATTTGAATACTTGATTCTTGCAACTTACAAGTTGGAAACCAAGCAAAATCCATTGTTCAACAAATTACACCTTGGTAACACTCAGATTCACGGATTAAAAACAAGACAGACTACCCAAAAATAGTGAAATTTTCTAAAATAACACATTTGTCCTCTGTTTCAGCGCGTCCAATCAATTTTATAGAGCATCTGTGTACTCTTTTAATGCATAGACCCTTTGTTTTAGCACATGCGTGGTCAATCTTAGAACACATATGTTCAATCTTTTTGGCACATCCATCTTTTGTTATAACACATATAGGCATTTTTCTAGCGCATCTGTGCAATCTTCCAACACATTCACTCTCTGTTATAGTGCATCCAGGCAATCTTATAGCACATCTGTGCAATTCTCTAGTGCATCCATCCTCTATTTTAGCGCATCTGTCAAATATTTTAGCATCTGGGCTCTATTTTAGCACATCCATTAAATGCAAAACCCGAGAGTTAAATTTATCCCCTATTTCACAGTTTGAACCAAAATTCAAAATCTTTTCAATCCAGAATCATTCCTCAGGTACCACAAAGTCTAAAAATTGTCAAAACTAACCTCTACAAGTGGAATTTTCCAAATTAAACCTAGATCTAAACATCTCAGAGTGCCTAAATCATCAAACTTATCATATCTTTGATCGTTAAGCCTAGTTTCATCATCAGGAGTTATCATCCTTTCATCACGAAATGAAGCTGTATAATCAAATTAAACTTAGTCTCAACAATAGAATTTGTCATTCTATTTGACTTAGTTGTAATCCTTGGCACTCTTCCAAACAAAGATCAAAGTTTAGTCAAAGTATAACACTTGTATGCCCGTCCAAAAAAGGTTACAAAAGTAGAAACTCAAGGAAAATGAACTAGAAACACAAAACATTGGAACTCAAAGCATCGAAACTCAAAATAGTGAAAGTCGAAACAACATGGCTAAAGCTGAAGAGAATCCTTTCCATGGAATCCACAACAATGAAGGGGAAGAAATAATTGAGGAAGATATCCAAAATGCTGAACAAGATCCAAATTTCCACAAATGCTTAGAAAAGATTTTTGAAAGCAATGGGGAAAAATACTTACTGATGCTAGATAAACAAGGTGTCAAATTGCCTAATGAATTTGATGTTAACCAATTGAAAGCACCTCCCAAAAATCTTGAAAATGATCGAGAACAAGTGGTTGCCCTAACCCATCAAATGAAGAACCTTCAACAACAAATTATTGACATGCAAAGGGGAACCTCAAAATGATACTTGATCCAAGACATTTGTCCATATCCTTTTGATCAAGATATCCACATAATTCCTTTTCCCAAACATTGTGAATTCCCAAAGTATGACAAATACAATGGGAAAATAGATCCAATTGATCATGTGATGGAATTTAGAACCACAAGTCTTGATTTTGCACATGAGGAAACTTACTTGATGAGGTTATTCCCACGTAGCTTAGGTGGACAATGCCTTGAATGGTTTTCCAAACTTTCACCACCAATCAAAACCTTTGAAGAATTGGTTAACAAATTCGTCACTCAACATTCTTATAACATCCAACATGATATAACAATGAAAGACCTTTGAAACTTAAAACAAAAAAAGGGTGAGTCATTCCTCATTTTTCTACAAAAATGGAGAAGGTTGTTTGCAAGATATTCTCGTCCTGTACCTGAAAAAGAAAATATAGAAATATTCATTGACAACCTAAATGACGAGATGAGTTATAGATTCAAATTGCAATGTCCCCCTACATTTGAAAAATTGATTGAAAATGGCATCAAGATTGAAGAAGCTTTGGTCAAAAGAGGAGTTATCAAAATTTACAATGAAAACAACTCATCAAATTCCCCCAACAATTACAACAACAGTGACAAACCAAAGTTTTGGCAATGGAATAAGAATGTGGATAACAATGATGGTGTAGTTGAAACCCAAAATGAAAAACCTATATTCAACTTAACAACAACTTCCACCAAAACCAATCAGAATAACAATCCACCCAACAACCAAAACAACAATCAAGGTAATGCTGAATCTAGAACACCATCATATCGAACGTCCTCAAATCGAAGAAGGTTCACACCTTTGGGACAATCATTAGAATCAACATTAAAGGAACTTCTCGCAGCTGAGGTCGTAACACTACCAGAGGCAAGAAATTGGGAACCACAAGTTAAGCCTCCATGGTGGAATGATGCACATTTCTGTGACTTTCATTGAAACAAAGGGCTTAAAACCAATGACTGCATGTAATTGAAGCACTTGATAGAAGAATTGATTGACAACAAGACCATATTTGTAGAAGGAATCCAAACAAACAATGATCATGGAGTGTTCAAAAACCCTCTACCAAACTATGAAAAGGGGGAGTCCTCATCATCAAACACCAAAAGCAAAAATGTGAACTACGTTTATGACACCACTATTCTCCACATTGAGGTGGTTGATGATCAAACCCACGAAAAACCAGATCTTATTGCGACTGATAACCTAATAAATGAAAGCATCATTGAACATGAAAAAAACATCATTGCAACTAAAAATCATCACCATGGTATCAACACCACTTCACATCAAATCAATGACCTTGTGCCAATAAATCTGATCACCAACATTGCATCAAATGGCAATCAAATTAATGTCATAAAAATAAGAGAAGGACAAAATGACTCACCATTCAATGCAATCACAAGAGGACAAGCAAAGGTAACATTGAAAGGAGCTACCCCTTCAACATATAAAACAAATACTGCTATCCCTGCAACCCAATATAACATAGTTGATTAGTTGTAGAAGATACCCACTCAAATATCCATATTAGAACTTCTCAAGATTTCACCCATGCACAAGGAGATCTTAGAACAAGCTCTAGTGGCCACCACAGTACCAAACAACTTGGAAGTTTTCCAATTTCAAACTATGGTGGGACATTTGACTGCACCACACTGCTTATCATTTTTTGAACACAATGATGTATCTATCACCCATCCACACAACACTGCTCTCCACATTGAGGTTTTAATCCATAAACATCGTGTCAAACATGTTCTAATAGATGGAGGAGTTGGCTTTAATATCTGCACTCTAAAACTTGTCTATGCACTCAGGTATTATGAAAATACTATTGATCCTAGAAGGAGAATCACAATAAAAGCATATGATGATGAAGAAAGATCCTCCCAAGGATTAATTATCCTAACAATTCAAGTAGGACCAGTTGTCAAAGATATAGTATGCCATGTATTGGACAAAGAATTGACATACAACATATTCTTGGGACGTCTGTGGATCCATGTGATGCAAGCTATACCATCGACATATTACCAGTGTTTGAAATTTCCTTTTAACAAACAAGAGATCACTATTGTTGCTGATTCCAACAACCCCCAATATTGCAACACACTCAGAACAACCCAAGACACTTTTGTACCACATAGCAGGGAAGCTATAACTCTTGGTTCATCCAATAGTGAAAAACAACTAAATGCCTTATCAAAGTGGGTGGATAAAAAGGACCAACCAAAAGATAAGGGTATCAGTGAGTCTACTCCATCGAATCATGAAATTCAACTCAATGCCTTATCAAAACAGGTTGAAAAGATCCAATTGAAAGACAAAGGCATGGGGGAATACTCATTTGAGAAATCCTTATGTTTATCACAACTTTCATCTTCTCCTAAGTCATATGGAAAACCATTGACATCAAGACAACAATCATCACAACCAACCACACTCTTTGATGGAAAGTTTGTAAAAGTAGGTACCTTAGTGGATGAATCAGAAGACAAGGAGGTTTTGAATTGGTTGTACAAGGATGAAGAGAAATCACAACCATCCACTTCAAATGTACTAACAAAGAAGTATGTCAAAGGCAAGACAATCTTGGAAAAGATGGGATATGAGGGAAAAGGTCCTATTGATAAAAGAAAAGAAGGCATCATAGAACCGATACAACCCATCACAATGAATTCTAAGGACAAGACGTGATTAGGGTATAGGGAAGAAGCAAAAGAAGAAACTAGACATCAAGTTGTTGAGAGAATCCTTCAATTAAGAGATAGTTCTAAAACAGACTCCAATGAATATGAATGGGATTCCCTCTCTGAAGAGTCTTTTCATGATAATGAGATTGATGTGGTACAAAAGTATACACCAACACGTACGGAGGAACAAAGCTTGGGTTACAAACCACTTGAAATTGGATCTCATCATATTGATGACTCAAGTGAAGATGATCATTCTTCTAGTGAGATAGATACTTCAGAAGAGAGTAACATCTTAGACCTCGATATTGCCATTGGACATTCTGACAACATTGCCATCATGATGCTTACTCCTTTTGACCTCAGCCAATCTGATGATTCCATGCCATTAGTACACCCTGAATTGATTGACTAGGACTAATTTGAGTTGTTTGATCTACCCACCTTTCCGAATGATGATGCCATCATTAACTTCCTCTGTTCTAATGACCTTGAAACATGTTCCATCATTGAATCTCATAATGAAACTTCAGACAAGGGGAGTGCCAAATCTTCCAGCTACAAAATGAATACCAAAAGTAGATCTAATGGTGAAAACCATTTAATGGAACTATTAGATCTAGAAAAAGTAAAAAAAAAGAGCGTATCTCAAGGTGAAAACCTCTTTGAGGAACTGAGAGATGGAATATTTGACACTCTCCCCGAACACTATCAAGAGAGATCTTTAGTGCTGATTGAACCTACATAGTCTATCAATGTTGGCATGGCTAAAACAATAAAGACCTTACATCTAGAAACATCCATGACAGAGGAGGAAAGACCTAGTTTCACTAAATTCTTTGAAGAAAGGCATATCAACTTTGCTTGGTCTTATGTTGACATGCCAAGCATAGATCCAGAACTCATCATGCATCATTTATCACTACCACCTAGCGCAAAACTAGTAAAGAAAAAGTTGAGAAAAATGTACCCTCATATTGACCTCTTGGGAAAAGCCGAATTAAAGAAGCTACTGGATGTGGGATTTATTAGACCTATTGACTATGCTGAGTGGATATCAAATATTGTGCCAGTCTCAAAACTAGACAAAACCATCAGGATATGTACAAACTTCAGGGATCTTAACAAGGCTTTCCCAAAAGATGATTTTCCTCTACTTTACATTGACATCATCGTAGAATTGATGAATGGACATGAAATGCTCTCACTTATGGATGGATTTTCAGGTTACAATCATATAAAGATAACACTCGAAGGTCAAGATAAAACAACCTTCACATGTCCTTGGGGCACCTTCTGCTGGAATGTAATACCTTTTGGGTTGAAAAATACTGGAGCCACATATCAGAGAGCGATGAACACCATCTTCCATGACATGATGCACACTTTTATGGAAGAATATGTAGATGAATTATTGGCGAAATCATTCACTAGAGAGGGACATCTAGAAATTTTAGACAAGATCTTCACTAGACTGGAAAAGTTCAATGTGAGGTTGAACCCCAAGAAATGTGTATTCAGAATAACATCAGCTAAAATTTTGGGGTATATTGTATTAGCTAAAGGTATTGAGGTAGATCCTACAAAATTTAAAGCCATCATGGAGATGCCTCCTCCTAAAAACATCAGCCAGCTCAGATCTTTGCAAGGAAGATTCCAATCTATCTAGAGGTTCATCGCACAACTGGTTGACAAAACTCACCCCTTCAACCACTTACTCCACAAGAACATCTCTTTCAAGTGGGATGAGAAATGTGAAGTAGGCTTCAATCAACTCAAGCAATATATGATGTCACCACCCATACTAGTACCACCAATTGAAGGAAATCCATTAATACTCTACATTGGAACAACCGAGATATCTTCAGGAGCTTTATTGGCATAAGAAGATTTTGTAGGAAAGGAAAGGGAAATCTATTATATCAACAAGTCCTTGAATGGTTATGAGATCTACACCTTTATTGAGAAAGTTCTACACCTTTATTGAGAAATCTTGTTTGGCGGTAGTGTTTGATACCCAACAACTTAGACATTACATCTTGACTCACACCATTAAACTCATAGCTAAAATTGATCCGGGTTTAAAGTATCTACTCAACAAAGCTGCCCTAATAGGAAGACTAGCTAAATTGGTCATGATATTAAGTGAGTTTGACATCCAGTACGTGGACCTGGAAAAGCAATGAAGGGTCAATCCATAGCAAATCAACTAGTTGAAGCACCATTGCAAGACAATCATCCAATGAATATGGAATTTCTAGATGTTGATGTCCTTACAATATCCACACAAAAATGGGGTTGTACTTTGATGGCTCTTATACACATGGATTAGATGCAAGAATATTTTTTATCTTGCCACAAGTACATACCATTCCCAAGTCCTACAGACTGATGTTTCCTTGCACCAACAACATAGCCGAATACAAGGCATTGATCATTGGAATCAAAATAGCAGTCAAATGGAAGATCACATAATTGCATGTCTATGACGATTCTCAGCTAGTCATTAACCAGGTGAACAATGATTACCAAGAAAAAGATGACAAATTAATGCCATATAAAAGAATGGTTGATGATTTCAAAAATTACTTTGTGGAGATAGACTTTGAGTAGATTCCTAGAGGCAACAACAAAGCTGCTGATGCCATGGATACCATTGCTTCTCTCTTGCAAATACCTAAAAAATGAGCCTGTTATGAGTTCATGGTGGAACAATTGTTCAACCCATCCTATGAAAACCCTGAATCCCAAGTCATCTACCATTTAGTTTAGGCTGATGCTTCTATCTACAGGAAAATCCACACTTACCTAAAAGACAATACCCTCCCACCCAATTTATCTCAGAACCAAAAATGAAATTTCATCTGACAAGCAGCTCAACACACCCTAATAGCCAATGTGCTCTATTGACGAGGTCTTGATGGTACTCTCCTTTAGTGTCTAGAACGTGATGAAGCTAAAACCACTTTATGTTAGGTCCATGATGGTATCTATGGCACACATTCAAGTGGCCTAACTTTAGCTAAGAAACTCCTACATTTGGGATACTACTCGCTGAATATGGAGGAGTCATTTCAATATGTCAAAAAGTGCACAAAATGTCAAATCCATGGAAACTTGATACATGTTCCAGCACAAGAGTTGCAACCTTTGACATCAACATGGCCTTTTTGTCAGTGGGGATTGGATCTTGTTGGTAAAATACACCCATCTTCATCCAATAGACACAAGTTTATCATCACAACCACATAGTACTTTACAAAGTGGATTGAAGTTGTTCCCCTAACTGCCATCATAGGAAAGAAAATCTCATCATTCATCCTAAATTACATCATCTGTCAGTATGGCATTCCTTAATCCATTATCACAGACAATGACATACCCTTCAAGAATCAAGATGTCTAACAACTCTATGAGAGGTTCCATATCCAACATTAGTTTTCTACACCCTACTATCCCCAAGGAAACGACCAAGTAGAGGCCTCAAATAAGACTATCATGAAAATCTTGAAGAAAATCATCAACGATGCTGGACATGATTGGAACGTTCAATTGAAACTTGCTTTGTGGGCTTATAGAACCAGTATCCGCACCTTGATAGGAGCAACACCCTACTCTCTAGTTTATGGATCAGAGGCCATTCTACCTATTGAGGTTGAACTACCATCACTTTGTGTGTCACTAAAGGGGATCATTTCAGATGAGGATTACAGAGTGTCTAGGTTACAAGAGTTAGAACTATTGGATGGACATCATCAACAAGCAGTTGATCACCTGAAAGCCTATCAACATAGGATGTCTAGAAGCTACAATCACAAAGTAAAGCCTAGAACATGTCAAGTGGGTGACTTAGTCCTAAAAGAAAACCCCTGTAACCAATATGATCAAGAGAAGAAGGGGAAATTTGAACCCAATTGGCTAGGTCCCTTTGTCATTGTATCAGTCTTTAGATCAGGAGCATATCAGTTGTCCACACTAGAAGGGGATTTGTTTGATGAACCCCTCAACAACTTGCATCTCAAAAGGTTCTACACTTGAATCATCTAGTGCATCGAAAAAAGTCCTAAAAAAATACAAAAACATCAGGAAATGTCCTGAAAAATGGTTGCCTTGATGAAAACCTGGCAAACAGGCGTCTTGGTAACAACAAAAAAAACAAAATGCAGAAAAATACAGAAAAAGGGAAAAATAAAAAAAATAAAAAAAATCATAAAATCTGAAAAAGTGCAATAAAAACAAGTAGTGAAAACTTGGCAACAGACACTAATTGTGATAGACTAGCTTTTCCATCTATTTGAGCATGTTGACCATTTGCTTTTGCCATCAATTTTCCTATCATCGGAAAGTTTCATGTACATATCTTGGCATCATGGTCGTGTCTCACCCTAGAATGGGGGCAAAATATTGAACTCACTAGGGGCAATAAAATTTGAGCTTGAATCAATAGAAAAACAATAGTAGGAAAAAAACAACCCAAAACAATGATCATAGTGCAACTCAACATTGAACATCAATCACACGAACATGAACACATCAACCATCCAAATCCAATAGCCAAATCAATCAAACCAAAAAAACACTTCAAATGGATGATTGTTCTTTTGAATCATGGATTTATCACTATGGCATGAATGTTCAACTGTTGAAATTTGATTTTTGTTATCATATCTTTGGAGCACCTCAATGATATATTGAACTAGAGGAGCCAGGAAGGAGTATGATTTTTCTTTGTCTGCTGTTTGTGATTTGATCATTATTACTGTACAAATTGTCATAGGATGTGCTCTACAAAGTATCACTAATGACATTACAAATTTTCATAGGAAAACGGTTAACTCTTGTCTGTTTATGCAAGCAATACTCAGATCATCTCGGTTTAATTATACTTAGATGCTTGTGTTAACTTGCAATATCAAAAATCATGGAAGTAGTACTCAGGTCATCATGGTCTAAATATACCATCGATGTTTGTACTCACTTTCAATATTTTAAAGGCTCAATGATGATAAAAAGCATGAAAAATCAACTATTATGAATGACAACATTTGCATATTAGATCTATATGATTAGGTTAGAATGCATCCATGTTAGCTTGCATCTGTATCTATGGGATTTCCAAAGCTGCAACAATTTCACAATGCGGTTATCTCTCTTATCAATGGATTGAGTACACTTGACATTACCAAAAACACATCATTCCCATATAGAAAATACATTAGTTGCATCACCATTTGCATGCATTAGAAAGCATTATAATATCATTCATCCATCTATGCATTACATCATGATATTTGCATCAAAAAACACAAAAAGATGTGCATCGCATCTCATTTACATAATCAAAATCATTTCATATAGTTGCATTAAGAAAGGGGTCCACTAAGCTTAAATGAGTGAGTCTCTTCAAATTTATAAGGGAGTTGGGAAATATATTAGGTTTTGTGAAGCTTAACTTAACAAATAATCAACTGATGGAAAAACAAATAATCAATTGATGGAAACCTTCCCACAACTCTTGGAAGTTGGATAGATTCCCTCATTTAAGCTTAAGACCCTAGAGGTTTTGAAGTATTGCAAACTCAGTTAAGCATAATCATTTGCATCACATAATCACAATTCATCTTACATATTATAAAACATCATCCATATATCATCCCATCATCATTACATCCATACATAATCAGTATAAACATCAAATATCATCACACATCATTTACTTAATCAAAATCCATCTCACATAGCATAAACCATATAGAATCATGCATTATCATATGTATCATCATTGCATAATCATCATAATCACCATGATCATCATCATATAAACATCATAACCACATAGAACTATAAATCACCATACATCCATCCATTGCATCATTCATTTGCATTAAAAAAGTACAAAAATGACATCACATTTCATTGGCATCGTAAAATCCATCACATAGGCATCATACACAAAGCATCATAGAATCATAACACATCAGTTGCATTATCATTTGCATCCATAACATATCATATCATCATCATATAGAACACCACATAGCATATATAAAATAGAAATTAAATGCATCCATCATAATCATCATGATCCATCATCATCAAATAGAAATTAAATACATCCATCATAATCATCACGATCATCATCATATAAACATCATATAGACACATAGACCATAATCATCACTGCATATCATATAATCTCAAAATCATAATGTCAAAGTGTACAAGGATATCCAAGGGTATAAAGAGATACATCAATATAAAAAATGGTAGTGTATCATAATGTTTGAAATCAAGAGGTACATCATCAATATCTCAAATACATCAGTGTATACATGTCCAAAGTACATCAAAGAATAAAAAAATGGAGCTATGTTGTGCTCCCCCCAGACGGTGCTGGCATCATAGGACTAGTACCTCCTCCACCTGATAGACTTGCACTAGGATCTCTCTGATCTCTAGGAAGCATCTGTGTCACCCCTCTGCTCATGGTACGAGACTAAGATCTACCGGACTAGGACTGGGAAAAACTCTCTCACCGCTCTGGAGGCACCGCATCATGATATTGAACCTTGTAAAACTCTACCTCCTATGCGGTATGCCATATCTCTCTAAAATAATTTGACATACTAGTAAGCACTACAACCTACTGTGGCCTCTCAATGATGCCCTCAGCTTGCTCCACCTGCTATCTTAGAGTGTCTCTCTCTATAGTAAGGGTGGCAACCTGTGCCTACATTTGTCCCTAACCCTGGGCCTATACATGTGCGAGCTGGGCCTGTACCTACTGTGCCTGCTATCTTGCAGCATCCCTCTTAGTCGTCAGTATCTTGATTTTTCCCTGTGCCTGTGTGAGCAAAGCCTATACCTGCTCTAGTTGACCCTGCAGCATATGAACCTACACCTATAAAGCAACTATCTGTGTTTGCTGCTGCTACTGTGATGGTAGTCTAATCTCCACGTGCTGCTGAGATGGGGAAACTAATCCAACATCAGGACCTGGCCCTCCTCCACCCTCATCTCCTCCCCCATCACCCCATCATCATCTCTGCCTTCTCCATCTCCATCACCATCTCCATCATCACTGCTATCTGACTCCTCCTATGAATCCTCCTCCTCCTCCTCCCCTCTCCACCACCTTCGCCTATGACCTAGTACCCCATCCTCCTCTAGCAAGGGTGTTGGCTTGTCTAGGATAGTAATCTGCGGGAATGGATGTAGGAACATGTACTGTGCATACTCTAATATCGGAGCATCGGTGATCTCTGGATGCACCTCCCAAATGATGGCTTGTAACCCTTGGAAATGCTACACTGTTGTGCCATAAGACAAAATTGGTACCCACTTTGTAGCATCCTGCTGTCACTGTGCATAATGGGCCACTCTTGACAGCATGCCTTGGACCCTACCATACTGCCTTAGTACTCTCAGCAACATGAATCTCTCAATAATGAATCATGTACGACCAATCAGGTATAGGGACTGACACAAAAACAACATCTCAGTGTCATCCTCAGGCTACTACTCGCAATCTAGATAAGGCCACCATACCACTAACTTTAGATCATCCAGTGTCCTCTAGTACTCTAGTTTTCCCAGTCTAGGCTGAGCAAGTCAACTGGCATAAATGTGTACATATGGCCTCATGGCGGGACGTTGCCTCTCTCCAACTAGCCATGTGACTACTATATGCTCCCAGGTCCAGACTTAAAGCAATGTGACCCCCGCTGATAAATTGCTCCCTAGAAGGTAGACCACCTAGTGCAGATCATGGTACAAATGGGCAAGCATGCAACATCCCCACACATATCTAGTGCCCTGAGCAATCATGCTCTCCAAAATTCACCCCCATCAAACTAATAGTACCTTTGACCTGTGATCAGGTTAAAGGAACCCTCCAATAAACCCGAAAAAAACAAAAGGCAATGTGGCATGAGCATCAACCATGTCCCTCTAGGGAATCTCATAGCCACATATATGCTCATCCTCAAAAAATCTGTGCAGTGCATCTGTCTTGCCTTGCTCTTGTGAATTATATAGGACAAGCTCTCCAACCACCGGTATCCACATAATCCGATATACATCCTCCGGAGTCATTGTGATCTCACCGGTGGGCAAATGGAAGGTGTTATGCTCACTATGCCACCTCTCTACTAGAGTTGTCACTGAACCCCTGTTGATCCTAATCTAGGGCATATCAATCAAGGATGACAATCCACATTATGCGATCATGGCTACATCAGGTGGCGTCAAGTGTGGAATCAAATCCCATGTCCTGGGAAACTGCTATCTAATCTACAAACTCGTCAACGACTCCTATCATCACAAAATCAAAAATCAATCAATCAATCAATCAACATCAATCAACTAATCAATCAATTACATCAATCAACTAATCAATCAATCGACATCAATTAGCAAGTCAATCAATCAAAAATCAATCACTCTATCAATCTAATCAACTCTGGTGAGACTTTGATCAAAATCTCATGAGCATCAATCAATCAATTCAACCTCGCCTATCATGAGGTTCATCAATCAACTTAACCTTACCTATGATGAGGTTCATCAATCAACTTAACCTCACCTATCATGAGGTTCATCAATCAATCTAACCTTGCCTATCATGAGGTTCATCAATCAATTTAACCTTGCCTATCATGAGGTTCATCTATCATTCGACCTCGCCTATCATGAGGTTTATGAATCAATTCGATCTCGCATATCATGAGGTTAATCAATCAATCAAACTATAATTGATTCTTGCCTATCATGAGGTCAATTATCATCATCCTATCATTGAGTCTCACCTATCATGAGATCAATGGATATCTAACCTATCAACATCATCAATCATCATCAAATCAAAGGCTGAAATGATAAAAAATCATCGACATCAAGGAGTCTAATCAAGAAAATCATCAATTTGGTCTAAAATTTCACCAATGCATTAGAATAGTCTTTTTATGCACTGGAAAACCCAATGCGCTAAAATAGAGTTCCAATGCGCCATTTCATTTGATTGATGCGTTGGAATAGAGTCTCGATGCGCCGAAACAGTCTATGCACTACATCATCTAATCTATGTGCCAAATCAATTCCCCTAAGTGCTAAAAGATCCTATGCGCCACAACAATTCATGAATGCGCTATTAGGGGAAACCTACAGACTAAATCAACTATGCGCTAAATTGGTCATTCAATGCGCTAAATCGCTAACCCTAAGCACTACTTTATTCTATGCGCTATAACAGACACCCTATGCACTATTGCGACAACTGAATGTGCTAAAGTAACACAAGCCGAATTGAAACGAGAAAATGGAGGGAAAAATGAAATGCACAAATTCTGAGGGAAGTTTTTAGGGGTACATACTGTAGGTACGTTGCCGGGCAATTGTGCCGTTTCACACGCTCGAAACAGTGTGTATGGTAAGGGATCACCATTTTGCTCCAAATTGTTAAATCACTCAATCACTCTCAAGTTTTCAAAATTACAAATGATCAAATGAACTTCTCATCCAACTTTTTAACCTTTTAAAGGTTAATTAAGTGGCATTTTTATGGGGTTGTTTTATTTTATTTTCAAAGGGGCTTTAATTCATCAAATCATCACCAGGTGACTACAACATCATTTTTCATGAGATAAATCATTTTCGAAGCACAAAATTTTAAGATCATCATCAAATCATCGAAAAATTATCAAAATTTTCAAAAATTCTAAAAATTCTTAAAAATTTGAAAATTCACCGATTTATCTCCCGAGGGTGCATATATCCGTCATCACCTGAAAATCAATGTTTGGGGCATCAATTTTTTTTTTCTGGACATCAATATTAAATTTTTCTTTGAAGCAACGTGTAAACACATTACTTCAAAGAGGGGAAAAATGTATACACCTAAAACCGATCAACACATTTAATTAATTAAATACTAGTTATTTAATTAATAATTCATCTACATATAAATAAATTCTCAATTGATTTATATAGTTCATATCTTCTAATTCTCCAAATTTAAAATCACATTCCTCTAATTTAATTAAATAAACAAATTTCTATAGTTTGTTTTATTTAATTAATTTTCACTAATCTCAAATTTGAAATTCAAGCACATGTCTACAACTTTTCATGCCACCTCACCAAGGTCACATGAAATTAAATAATTTTAATTTTTAATTAGAATTATCTTCAACAAACTTTGAACACATGGTCCTTTTCTCACACACTTTATTCCTTCATCCATTTGGCATGTTGTCTTTGCTCAAGGGAACATCCTTCTTAAGGGAACATCCTTCTTGATTCTCTCCATCTCCACTGTTCATCCCTAATGTTTGAATCTGGACCGTCAATCGTTGCCACACCACAAGATGCTTGAAAAATCCTATAAATACAACCTTTTGCTATAGTATTTGGCATCCCACATTTGAGTAGAGTTATTATGCAAGAATAGCTTTGGAGCATTTGGAGTTTATAGTTAGCATTGTTTAACATTTTAACAAGTTTGCATTGTAGCATCATGCTAACTTATAATCATGTTTTGCTTTATAGTTGCATTTTATTTCATGTCTTGCTTTATAGTTGCATTTTAGGTCATGCCCAAAATTTTCACTAGAAAATGCAACCAATTTTTTTTTCTAGAAAACTCCAACTATTTTTTTGAAACCAATAATTACACTAATTAATGCTCTAAGCATTTAGGGTGCAACAATAACCATCTCCAACATAATTAGCATCCTTTCTTTAAACTAAATTGTTGGTTTAAACTTGTTAATGTGACACATCTCTCACTATTAAACTATACTTTAAATATTAAATTTACAAGTACCACAATTTAATGGTTAGTAAATAATATTCTCATTATAATGGTTATGGCACCATAATCCACATTGAGTTGTTCCTACTTCTATTTCTTGTGGACAGTAAGGTCAATATGGTATAGTGATTAGTAGGGTAGTTCCTCATGACCCAATGATGGTATTTTAGAGTACTAATAATAAGAATAATTATATTGTTTACATTTTTTTTTTGTTTCCACATTTTAACATCTATAGAAGGTTTTGAAAAAAGATGCGCCTACACTGATATGAATATTGATAAGAGTATTAACAATACTATGTCAATAATTTTAAAGCTTCCTCTGCATTTAAAACAAATATTATATCAATTTGATTACTCACAGATAATATTAAACTTTACTCATAATAGAAATGTTAATGTGATAGTAATATCCCATATACCCTCATTTATACTATTATAACTACCATCCTTTAATACCCATATCAATACTATAATTAATTTTAATAATATTATTATTCACATTATCTTTAATATATTTAGATCCATGTTATATTTACCATTAAGCATTAATGAATCAATGCAAATTTTAAGCAGTACCTATGCAACTATTTATTTTATTTTATTTTTTTACAATAACATATAAACACTATCATTTGTCAACTCATTGTTGCTTGCAAACTTTTATTACCATCATAGCATCATTATTAGTGATTTTATTTGTTATTTATTGTAGTATTACAATCCCCATTTATAAATTACCCTTAATAATAATAACACTATTTATTATTATTATATTTATTTTGGTTCTTTTATCTAATTCTTATATACTATTCATCTTATATATTTAAATATATATATATATATATATATATATATATATATATATTAGGCTGCAGGTTTGTATAGCACAACCCCAACCCCCTATAAACTGCAGCACGCCTGGTAAACTTTTTAACGTGACCGGTGGTGCTGGCGTGACACGCCCTCCGGTACCACGGGATGGGGGAGACTAGAACTCATGACCAGCCTCTTGCAACAGGAAAGACTTAGCCAACCGAGCTAGGGCCCCTGCCCATATAATTAAATATATTCATTTATATATTATATTTATTTATTTTTAAAGAAAAATATTGTTTATTTTAAAGAAAAAAAGATAAATCCTTCTCTAAAGATTGTTAATAATAACTAATGTTTATTTTTACCTTTTTATTTTTTATTCTTACTTTCCACAAGAATAGGGATACATTCCACCTATCCTTTTATTAAGGAATAGTTAAACATGGAACTTAAATGGAAGGCCCCTAAATAATAAAACAAAACATAAATTTAAAAATGATCATAAAGTAACTAAGTCCTTTCGTTTCTTTTATGAGTGTGTTTTTTTGAGTTTTTTCTTTTCTTTTAACATCCATGCATTGTTTTCTACCGTCATCCAGGGAGGAGGTGTGGGTTAAAGAATATTAAAGAAAACACTGAGCGATAAACTTTTATTTCACCTTGAATCCTTTGTAAATATTCATATAAATGAATTGTTCGTACGGCTAACCCAATAACATGAAATTCATTATTACTATGGTGCTCATAAAGATTGAATTATTTTGTCAATAATATTAAAAATGCAAAGGAGGAAATCATGCCGGATTCTACCGATATTAATTGTTTTTATCATTATTATTGTTTTTCGGTACTTAACGAAAAGGTAAGCAACATTCCCATGGCTGCTAGAGTTCTCTATTGGCAAAATATAATCCCATTCAAAGCAAATTTAGCGTCCATTTCAAATTGGGAAGATTATGCGAGTTCAGATGCAAGTTATTTTATTAATTTATTCTACTGCCTAATTTTATTTTACTTTGACGTAACTTGGCAGAAAGGATAATTATGCTAAGCACTAAGAGAAATAGGTAGTCCTTTGAGTGATGACTGTTAAAAGGTTTGCTGCACACGCAACTTCCTTTGGAATGTATGTCAATTCACTGAATCCTTCTGGTTGAATGTAGAGTGCCATCGAGGTATATGATGGGTGAGTATTGTTGAATGAATGAATGAATGAAAGATTTTAATGACGTCCACAGACTAAACAGTCTATGTGTGAGCATGTTTGAAACTGTGTTAGAGATGTGCCACAAGTACAACACAAAAATGGGCGTTCATTTATTATTGGAAGAGAACAATAAAATGTGACAACTTTACAGCCTAAGGAGGGGACATGTTGGAATGGTAAAGGAGTAGTAGTCTTCACCATGGATGGCATGCTAACAGTTTCATTGCCAGTGATGTTGGCCTAAGGGGTGATAGATTTGGCAAGGTTCACAACTATTGTAGTGATTTAGCGGATCAAGGGGTATGGTCATTGTTAGACATGCTCATTGAATTTTCTTCAGCCTTTAATGTTACCTACTGTTGTGCCTTAACCTGTCAATCCCCTCCCACACCTAACTACAAAACTTATGATGCAATGAATGCCTTCCTGCAAGGGACAACGCCTATCTTGACTCGAACTCAAGAGTTGAATAGTACTGAAATACAGACCTTTTTTTTATCTACTTTTAGATTTCATTGCAGAAGAAACATGGGCTGGAATTAATAACATTCATCCCTCCATCTGGTGCACAATTAACTTCTAGATATGCATGTGTACGATGTGACCCAGCTTGCAAAATTATGTGGTAAGTTTCCTGCCACAATTGTCTCTTTTTTTTTTTTACGTGTTTTATTTTTAGGGTGCTTGGCATGGAGAGTAAGGGTCAATCCTCATTGGGAGGCCACAACCCGTTGTTTTAAAGCCACCCAATTTACTTTCCTACACCATTGAGAATTGCTGCTTGTTGGGCTTGGTTGAGCCTTCCAAAGGGATAGAGTTGGCGTTTGGGGTTGGCCGAACTTGTCGCCCTCGTTTCTGGGCTGCAGTCAAACAATTTTTCGCTACCTGATCACATTGCAACAACAAAGTTCTTGAATGGAGGCTTGTGAAACATCTTGTGAAAAATCTTCATTTATTGGAATGACACAAGGAACTTTAGATCTCCTTTTATAGTATTTGATTGATAGTAGTTTCTTGTCATTATGCTATGCCAATAACAACTTGATTCTGATCCAAAAGGAAGACTCTTAGGAATAGGGTTTTCCTTAAATGATGTTATCTGTTGCAGATACTCGAGCAACCACTTCTTGAGCTTAATAGTGTTTTAATGAGTCTATAATACTTCTTCCCAAATGAAAGTTTATGCTCTCTGATTTTAAGTGTAAGAATTTCTATTCAATGCCTATTTGCAAAGAAGTAGATAAATATTATGAACCTTTCCTTTACAATAAAAAACTGTATGTTCGTGACTTCTCTTCATAAACTATTTTTGGATATCAATTCCTTGTTTGTTTTCTCTAACAAATACTCTTGAGCTCTCTCATCTTTTCCAGGTATTATATTCTACATACTGTTTAGTTGACTTATTTTCAGCTCTTTTAAAATCCGATTATTGGACTTAAAATTTTGATATTTAAACTTTCAATAATTATTTCGATTAATTTACATGTTTTAATTTCTTAAACACAACTTTGAAGATATATTTTTCAACTAAAATATATGTTTTAAATTCTCATAAGTTGAATCACATATACTTTCATCATTTTATTTTTTTCTTTTCAAAGATTTACTTATAAAAGAAGAATTATAATGCATGGATAAAATGATTTTGTGAATCTAGCATTTAGCTATATAAGGATGTGTATAATTGATGGCATGATAACTAAATTCAGTTGCAAGTAAAATGAACATATTTTTAGAACCATATATAACTAGAACAAATAATCATATCATAACACATTTTAAATTGTTCCTACCATTCATTTTTGGACCAAGCAAGTAGATCCTCCATTCATAATTTCTTAATATATAATCTTGATTTCCAAATAAAATTCCATTTAGGACCTAAGAGATACTAAGGATCTTTTGTACCACCCATTTGGAGATGGAATACAACCACAACTTTCTCTATTTCAATTCTTCTTTCTATCACAAAATACTAACTTACAATACACATGTTATTTAGGGTTGCAAGGAATAACACACGCATGAATGGGTCTTAAATTTTCAAATTGCAACCAGATTTGTATTTCATGCTTTGGAGACTTAATGCATACACATTCCTATTAAAATTAGGTTAAATTGATACAACATTCCGATGAGAAAAACACATAAATGGGACTTGCTCTCCACCCTACCATAATGGCTTCATGGAGCCTCGTGGGCTTTAGCCATGCCCTCAAGCAAGGAATTTTTTTAGCTCCATGATGATAATGGAGTCTTTTCTCATTTTTACAAAGGGATTAAACTAATATAGCACAAATTCATGCATCTAGATTCACTAAGTTTTCTATTTTTAGCCATGACCCACACAACATGTCACTTACTTACAACCAATAACAAGGGTAAATGGAATAGGAAAACTTATCTCTTTTATTTTAGACAAAGGGAGTGAACTCTTTTAATCATCTCTCCTCTCTCCAAGCCAAAACACCTTGATCACTTTCTTCCCAATGAGGTGGACTCCTATCCACTCCTCATTCCTTCCACCATCTCTACTAAGTTCTCCAAGAGAAGTGGGTAACACCCCACTCATTCTTACTCTCCAATATGTAGGAGTTGCAACTAGCAACCTTTGGATGGGGAGGTGTGAAGTGTACCTACCTCCATCAATGAGAGTCTTTTCCTTATTAAAGAAGAAACATGCATTTGGACAACTCCTCCATCTTTCTATCCCATCCTCTCCTCAAAACTCGTCACTCTCCATTATGAGGACTTTTGAGGGGTTAAATCATGTCCTTGAGGCCCACTTGACCCCTACCACTATAGTATAAACCCTAGGGGGTTTATTTTTGCATCCCTACCAAGGGAATTGACCAACAACCCACTTTAAAAAACCCATTTAAGGTCCTATCCGAATTTCAACTTGGATAATGGTTTCTAAACCTCAACCCCAACTTGCATCTCTCAAGACACACAAATAAATACCCTTTTGACCCAAAAAAAAAACATAATAACTCTATTTCCTTGTAAGCTCCAAAATAAGGCAATTAAGTATGTAACCACAAGAGGGCATCTTTCAATTTATTCTCATTGGTTCTCCCTTCTCATATTGGCACCCTTTCTTTCCTACACATTACCAATGAAATCATAATTAACAATCGTATATCACATTAATTTGGTAGCTAAAATAAGATTTAATTGTACAACAATTTCATTAAAATTCCAATATGTATAGTTTACAAGTGCCTAATACCTTCATGTCAATGATAGTAGGATATGTCAAAATTAAATATAAGCACATTGTCACAAAATCACACTATACATTGCCTGAAATATATCTAAGAATCTATTAGAAGAAATATATAACAAAATTATGATTGTATTATTCACATGTGAAGTAGGGTCTTACATTTAGTTCATCATATCAATGGTCATTGGAGCATATGCAAAATCATTTCAACTTCTTATCACAACATTTGTATCACATAGTTTAGCAACATTATCCATTTGTCCATATCTCCATTATCATAGCATCATGGCTTTCATCATATAGTTTCATATAGAAACTTAGATTTCTTGCATTTTGAATAGCATCTCGTTTCTCAAGTTGTCATTTTAACAACCATAGTGCATCTATTAAATCTGAGAGCCAATATGGTTTAATAAATCCTTGAGAATAGAGAACAATGGAATGTTTTTGAAGATTTATTTTGCTACAATTAGATTAGTTCTTTGATTCAAATCTTTAATATAATACATCTCATTGATGTTTGTGTTGATTTACTAACTTTCCCACATTTCGCACACACACTATCTATTCTTTGTGGGTTTATATTAGAAGCGAGTTTACAAGCATTTGAAGATAGCATTGAGGTTGTAATGGCTACACCAGCTGTAGTTGAGATTACTAAAAGATCTAGACCAAATTTTAAGAGTTTTTCATGGGAAGTGTTTGAGAATGACCCTAATGATGCATTTTCAAAGATCCCAATTAAGGTTTTTCCCAAAAAATCCACAAGAATCTATATATGTTGCAAATTGGAAGAGTATGATCATCAAGTTCTCAAGAATTTATCCATGTCTAATGAGTTAACTAGAGATGACTTTTTGGTGAAACCAAAATATGGAAACCTAGTGCAAAATAAGCTAGAAATTTGGAACTAGTCTCCCAACTTTAGCAATAATTTGGATGCAAAGTATGTGAAGATAGCCCTGAGCAGAATGCATTAAAAATTCATGTGGAATGATATTGCTTGGATTGATTTCAAAGGATGAAATTAAGGCTCTGACTGGATTGTGCAATATTGGACCCATACCAATGTTGAAGTATATGAAGAATGATGTAACTTTATACAATTGACTAGTGCCATATTTGACAGGAGGACACTAGCTACTAAACCAATCATCAATCCTACAGTGAAGTATGCATCTATCATGATTGGTCTCAAAATCTATTTCCAAAACAACAAAAACTCAGTATCTGCAACTGCAATATATGTTGCTCATGACATGGTAGTAAATGGGAAGGATTATGATTTGTGTGAGTTGCTTCGACAACAACTTCTAGAGAACTTGCATCAGACCAAAAAAAAGAAATATGCTTTCAAGTATGGAACACTGATTATTTGCTTGATTTTCTACTTTATGAGAGCTACCTAGAAGAAAGAAAATTACATGGAATAGAAGTAGAACAGTTGCACACCAAATTTTTGACTATTTACACAACATTGGAGACTACAATACATAGGCTAATGCATTGACTACATTTTTCTCTGTATTCTAAAGGAACATGTATGAGAGAAGTATTCCTAAGAGTTTAGCGGAGAAGTATGAAAATGACATAACCTTCCTTTTCTCCATTGATGAATGCATAATAGAGGTGGTAGAACCCAGAACAATATGGATTGAACCTCTAGGATATGAAATTGATGAGAAAGAGGTTGAGAGATACATATAAATATTGTTAAGCATCCTTAAAGACCCCTCTCTGCCTAGACACAACACATATGAGGAGAAATCTACTGAAGTATACTTGGAGAATTCAACACCTACTAGAACAAAAAGGGTGAACAAACATGTTGAACAACTCTTTGAAATGCATGGCTTCTTGAAAGAAGATGTTGATAGATTGAGGGAAGTTACAGTAGAAAGGAAAGCTAAAGTAGTTGAGATAGCTGGTGAGTCCTCTAGACCACGTAGATTAGGAAGATCAACTTCCACCTCTACCTTTGCAATACCAAAACCTACCACCACAACTGTCATTAAAGGGAAGAAGGTGGAGCCCAATTCTCTGGCTATAGTTGATGTACTTGCACCCTCCCTACCCAGCACCCAAACCTCCAACAGGAAGAATGTACCTCCGATAGCACCTCCTGCTACCTTCGGAAGAAGAAAGAAATAAAAAGCATCTAGAGATTGGAACTTAAGTGATGTTATGGAAGAAGAAATTAAACTTGGTTTAGAGTCCAAGAAGAACAATTGAAAAAAAGAAGAAGCAATATCTCTACCAACGGTGAAGGTGCCTTACAAGAGGCTAGTATTGAATCAAAAAGGGCTAGAGTCAATATTGTGGATTCATCTGAAGAAGAGGAGATGGAAAAGGAGAAAGAAGCTTTCAAAATTCATATGCACAAGAGGAAAGATGAAAATAAAAAAATGAAGGCATATCAAAGCCTGAGAAGAAGAAGCCCGAGACTCCTCTAATAAGAGCTCATCCATCTATAAAGTTAGAATCCTTGGTTAGCAATATATTAGAACATGACGGCTTATTAGAAGCCACTACCAAATTATATTATGAAGATTAGAAAACTATTATAGATGCTATTGTTCAGTATATGATCATTATGGATGAAAATATGGACAAAATGAAGGAGAAGGTAACTGATGTTGTATGGAGAGCTTTGGTGAAAAGAAGACATATTTAAAGCTATCAAAGCAAAAAACAAGATCAAAACTGGTGCCTTGAACAAGATTGGATCCTCTTTGTCTGAGGATGATAGGGCCACCCTACTAGAAGCATACACATAATAGTTCAGGGTGAAGTAAAGAGTTACCATTCTTATGACTAGAGACAAGGAAAACACATAAAAGTTGAAACAAGAAACTTTTGACATAGTGAGAGATATGACACTGCATACAGGATGATTGCTAGTCCTAAATATGATACAACCCAAGTTAAGGAGCTTGGTAAATATAACGTTATTGATGAAGAGGAAAATATTCCTCTCATATCTAATTTACCTATTTTTCAAGTAGTATCAGAAGAGGTAAATGCTTATTATGTAGATGAGACTCCACATTTGGGTGTTTTAGGGAATACAGTTGATGATACACATGCTCCTACGAGAACATCTACTCCTTCGGAAGACACTAAGAACACAACCAGAGAAAATAATGAAGATCAGAATAAGAATGATGCCAATGATAATGCTGAAGATCAACATGACAAACAAAAATAAGGATACCAGAAATGAAGGTGAAGAAAATAAAATGGAGAAAAAGAAGAAGGTAAAGATGAAAAGAATAATAAAAAGAAGGATGATAAAGATAAAAAGGATGATGAAAAGAAAGACATGCAAAAGGAAAACACCTTTGGAAAAGAAGAAGAGAAAGAAGAGAACAAAGAAGAATCTGGTGGTTTAGTTGAAAGCAATGAAGAAGAATCCCATAAAACTACAGAGCCAAAAAATTCACTTGGAAAATCCTCTGGAAACACTCTCAAGGGTCATTTGACAAGAAAAATGAGTTTCAACTAGTCATTCCTCCCCAGTTGGTTCAAATCCTATCACAACAAGGCTATGTTGATTTGAATAAAATCACACCTGTTTAGAGAATGAAGATTGGAGACACTTTTATTACCTCTGGGAGAAAATAAATTATAGAAACTCATCAAAAGGGGACTGAGCTAATCAATGATGCCATCAAAGTTTTACAGGATGTAACCCTCGGTACCATTGTTGATGATTATTTAACACCTATTAATCTAATTTGATATTTCTAGTTGATTCATTTAGGGAATACACTTCTAGCCTAAAGGAGCAGACCAAAAAAGAAGTTGAGTCAAGGATTGCAGAGAAAAGATTGCTTGAAATTCAGGATAGATGTGCAATTGCACATAACAAGGTTATGAAATCTTGGAAGAAGTGAATGAATGTGAAGATGAGGCTCAAACACTATTCTTATATTGCATGAGATGGCCAGATGCTACTCAATTCATTAAGGACCTAATGGACTCAATAGAGTCATAGTTGACCAATGCCTCTAGAACTTATGACCTTACAAAAGACAAAAACTATGCCTCTTGGACTGCAATTTCAGACTTGCAAAACAAGTTTTTTCACCCTGCAAAGACAAAAAGAGGATGTTATAAGGTGATTTAGATAGCTTGGAGACTTGGTAAAGTTTAATAATATACTAATAGCAAGTGCTCTTGCTGGAATTGAAAAACTTGACAAGATAAATCCTTATCCGACTACTCTGGAAGAGGGAGAGGAAAGCTTGGTGGAGTTGGAATCAATGCATAAGATACTTATTGCAACTAAAAAGAATTGGGATGAAGGGAAATCTGCTTGGGAATCCATTCTTAAGGAACTTGAAGGTGATTCCTCCTTTGGGTGAACATATCTCACCTTGTATACTATTTTTTTTCTGTTGCTTTCAATTTTTCTTTCCTATACATATGATTGGATGTAATTCTAGGGATAACTCCCTAAGGGGGATAAAATCATTTTATTTCAGTTGTCTTTCTGTTCATGTGTCTCATTGGTACACCCTTTATCCTTGATGTCAAAGGGGGAGAAGTTGAAGAAGTTTAGGAAGTATTTTGAGAATTTTTGGTAGAAGTTTAGATGGTTTGGTGCTAAAATTGTGTTAGAAATGTCTGGAGAAGTTTAGATATTATGTTTGGGCCTAGAAATTTTTGAAGACAGATTTGAAGCTGAATTGTTGAAATTCATTTTGTTGAAACTCATTTTTGGCACATATTTCCATAAATGACAAGGGGGGATATTATTGAAAGAATGAAGAAGGAACCCTTTGATGTGTTGTCATTAATGCCAACAATGATTGTTGACAATCTTGTCTGATCTGGTAAATATTTTTTTGTGTCACTTTGATCCAACAATCTGGTCCGAATTCACTCATGATATAAGATTGGCTTATGCAATTACAATATGTTGTTTGGGACAACTAAATATATCTATGTTCAAGGTTTCAACAATTTTGGTCAATCTGACTGAAAGTTACATATGAAAGAAGTTTGACAAATTGTATTCTGGCTTATACAATACAAGACGATAAATATTATCTAGTCCACACTCCTCCGGTGTTTGGTTTTAGACTTTATAGTTTTGGGAGATGTTTTATAGGTGTCAACACTACACATATCCCAGATGGTGCATGCTTATACAATTACATGGATGATTGATGTTGGATTGATTGTCTTATTTTGTGGTTGAGTCTAATCCCTGGCCGATGTGATGCTTGAAGTTGTGCTATGAATATTAATATGTATTATGGATGTTAAGGGGATCTAGTTTAGATCTCTGTTGATCTTAATTCAAAATTTGCATATTTTTTTTGAGCGTGAAGAAGTTTGTTTGCATGTATGAAGCCGAAAAAGTGTTTTTGAATTGAAATGGGGCTAATTAGGCCGACCTAATTGATGTATGTTGATGTAATAGGGTATATATATATGTGAAACAATCTTGAGTCATAAAAAGATGAGATGAAGTAGTATGGCGTGTGTGCGAACTTGCGAATTTATATGTGTGAAATCAGAATAAGGGAAAAATTATTGTGTATGTTGAGTGATTGCAGAGCAGTGCGGTATTTTATTTTTAGAACTTCATTGGAACCAAATTAAACAAAAGGAAGATGCATCTTACATCAGTTCACACCTTGGTTGTGTAGCCATTTTTTTCTTGTATCTATTTTAAGGTTGTGAGCCTTTTTAAGGATAGTGAGTCTTGGTAGTGAGCCTTTTAATATCTTATAACCAATTATAATATATTATGATTTAATCCTCACTGTGGTTTTTCCCTTTTTGGGTTTTCCATGTAAAAATCCTAGTGTTCATACATTATGTGGTGTTGTGATTTCCTTCATGTACTCATTCACAATTGCAGTTAAATATTTTTTAATAATTGGTTGGATTATGACTAAATGGTTTAATAAAATATTGATTCACCTCCCCTTAGTATTTTAGGTGTTCAACACATGGATGAAACATGAGCAAGGATAGGAAACCTTGAACAAGAAGTGAGGGGAAAGGAAAGAGAGGAAGAAGAAATCCCACATAATGAAGAGGAAGAAGAAGTTCCCAATAGTGAGGAAGAAGGGGAGGATTCTTGAAATCATACTAAATCTCGTGATCGAGAAAGTGATAAGTTTCAATTATATTTTGAGGGAACCAAAAGGAAGTGATTGACAACTGAATTATCTAGGAACATGAGAAAAATTACCCCTATGAAATTTGAAGGAAGTACCAACGAGGATGAGGTTGAGGCTTGGTTAATTCAAATGGAGAAATACTTTGAGATTAGAAACTATTATGAGGTCACTAAAGCAGTTTGGGGAGCCTACCAGTTATCAGGAGAAGCCTCTAACTGGTGGATGAGCAAGAAGATGAAACTAGGTCTTAGTTCCTTAAAGCTGACTTGGAATGAGTTGAGATTTTTTGGAAAAGGTGGTTACCCCAACTATTTTTTGATCAAAAGCTCGTTGATTTCAAAAATTTGAAATGAGGAGAATCTATGGTAAGTAAGTACTGGGAGAAGTTTACTTGTCTTTTAAGGTACATACCAATGTACTAGAAAGATGAGAGATTTCGAATTAGGAAGTTCATTATGGGTATGAATGGCCAAATAGGTGGAGAGGTGGATGTACATGGTCCAACCACTATGGACTTAGTATATGAGAAGGAAATCAAGCAAGAGCAAAAGCTTAAAGCCATCTCGACCTATCAAGAGAATAAGAATCAAAAGAATTTTGGTGGGCCTCAAAATAATCAAGCTCCAAAAAGGTATAATGAGGGGAAGGAATTCCAAAAGCAAGGGGATAAAGGTCCACAATAATTGGAATAAGCCAAGGAGGGATCGCTGAGGAAACAATTTCAACAACAACAATAGTGGAAACTATAGCAAAGTGGGAGGAAATGCCAATAATTTTGTAAGACCAGTGAATAAGAGGGGACTAGCAAGAGGATTCTATACATGTTTTGGGGATCATTTTTCCAATAAATGTCCCAATAAACCCTCAGGAACACAACCACATTGTAGCTCACTTCCTCCACAATGAACTACATTCCAATAGATGATCCATGTAGTGTTGGAGAACCATCAAGAAAATTTTCAAATTACTTCAGTGGAGACTTTAGGTACTTTGTCTAGTATACCTATTACCATTATTATTGATATTGGAGCCACAAATTTTTTTGTTTCATCTAGAATAGCTGATAAAATATCTAGGAAGGCTGGTTTTATAGAAAAGTTTTGGGTTGTGGAGTATACAAACTAGACAAGAACAATGGTGAATCAATGCTTATTTGAGGCAAGGGTTGAACTTCCAAGTTTCTCAATGAAAGTAAACTTATATGTAGAACCCTTAGGTTCTTATGATGTCATTCTAGGAATGAATTGGGTATGGAAGCATAGAGCTAAAAGGGATTTCCATGCTAAAATCATAGAATGCTTAGATGATCTAGGTAACCAAGTGTCTTTTCAAGGATCACCTAGAGAAGTGAAACTGCAAAAAATTTTAGTTGTGAAAATGCATAGGGCAAGGAAGAAAGGTTTCCAAATCTTCACAATCAAAATGGATAAATTAGAAGAATTCAAGGAAGTCATTCTTCAAGATGATTTCATGTTTTGTGAACCTTAAGATTCACAAGGAATAGAAGAAGGAGAAGTGGGGGAATCTAGAAAAACAGATATGGAGAAGTATCCAATCTTACAAAAATTCATGGATGTCTTTCCAGAAGAACTACTTGGATATCCTCCCAAGAGAATATTTGATTTCTCCATTGATCTAGTACCAGGGTTGGAACTTGTATCTAAGGTACCTTATCAGATGACTACAACAAAATTAATGGAGTTTAAGTCACAGTTGGAAGAGTTGTTTTCCAAAAGGATTAATAAGACCCAATGTATTGATCACTCTGGGGAGTGCCAATGATCTTCATGAAGAAGAAGGATGGTACACTGCGCTGGTGTATAGACTATCAGATGCTTAACAAAGCTATGATAAAGAGTAAGTACCGATTTCCATGTATTGATGATCTTTTCAATCATATGCAAGGAGCGGCTATGTTTTCAAAGATTGATCTATGATCCAGTTATCATCAACTAAGGATCAAAGATGAAGACAATTTCAAAACCACTTTCAAGACTAGACACAGTCATTACGAGTTCACGGTCCTACCTTTTGGACTTACGAATGCACCTGCAAAATTCATGAACCTGATGAATAATGTATTTAGGGACTTCTTGGATAGGTTTGTATTAGTATTCCTTAATGATATTTTAATCTATTCCAAGAATGAAAAAGAGCATTGTAAACATTTAGAGATAGTTCTCCAATGATTAAGAGAGCACAAGCTATATGGAAAACTCTTTGAGTGTACATTCTTTTAGAAGGAAGTAAAATACCTGGGGCATAAAATTTTAGCTAAAGGGATTGTAGTTGATCCAACTAAAGCAAAGGTAGTACTTAAGTGGCCAGTTCCCAAGAATGTACCAGAGGTCAGAATTTTAATGGGTTTGGCTAGTTACTATAGGAAGTTTGTTGCAAACTTTTCTAAGATAGCTTTTCCTATAAATTCATTGTAGAGGAAAGGTAAGAAGTTTGAGTGGTCGAAAAAGTGCCAAGAAGCATTTGACCTACTCAAGGTGAAGTTGACTACTGCTCTAATTTTAAAGGTACCTGATCTAGAGGGTAACTTTACAGTCATCAAAGATGCATCGAGAGAAGGGTTAGGAGGAGTTTTGATGCAAGATGGACAAGTCATAGCTTATGAGTCAAGAAAGGTGAATCCCTATGAAAAAAATAATGCATCACATGATTTGGAGTTAGCGATAGTTATTCATGCATTGCAAATGTGGAGACACTATTTGATGGGAAAGCCTTTTGAACTGAAGACCGACCATCACAATTTGAAGTATTTATTCACCCAACCTAATATGAATGCATGACAAAGGAGGTGGTTGGAGTTGATATCAAACTATGACTTCAACATCAACTACATTAAGGGAAAAGAGAATCGAGTTACTGATGCCCTAAGTCATAGAAGGCATATCACCTCTATGGTAACAATTGAAACCGACTTTAAGGGACAAGTGTTGTAGGAATCCAAGGGTGACAAATTTTACTAGCAAGTCAAGCAAGCAATCACATATAATCCACAAGATGAAAGGTATGAAGGATATCACTTTGAACCTAATGGATTATTAAGGTTTAAAGGGAGAGTTTCTATACCTAATTTAGAAGACCTAAGGAACTTGGCGTGGAAAGAAGCTCACAACATTGCATAATATTTTGGACATCCTTGTGTGACCAAGATGTTGGTGGATGTGAAACCATTATATTTTTGGAAGGGAATGAAGGAGGATTCTGCAAGATTTGTTGTAAAATGCTTAGTGTCAAAGGGTAAAAACATAACATCATCACCCTATGAGACTTTTGTATCCACATGATATTCCTAAAAGTAAGTGGCAATTCATTAGCATGGACTTTGTGCAAGGATTACCTATGTCAAGGAATAAGCACAACACCATTCTAGTGGTGGTGGATAAGCTAACTAAGGAGCACATTTTATTTAAGGGAATTTAGCTGATGAAGCTCCTATCATAGTTTGGAAATTTATTCAAGAGGTGTTTAGGTTACACGGGATTCCTGAGAAGATTATCTCGGATAGGGATGCTCGTGTGACATCTAGGTTTTGGAAAACCTTATTCTCCTCACTTGGAGCTCAATTGAACATAAGTTTAGCATATAATTCAGAAACAGATGAAAAAACTAAAAGAGTAAACCAAGTGCTAGAAGATCTACTAAGAATGTATTGCATGGATCAACAATACAAGTGGGAAGATTACCTACCATTGGTTGAATTTGCATATAACAATTCTTATCATTTTGTAATAAAGATGGCTCCATTCAAAGCATAGTATAATAGGAAATGTCAAACTCTTATAAGCTGCTAGAGATGTTATTGGAAATGAAAGAGCTAGTAGGAATTATCAAGCATCTAGGCTAGTTGAAGCCAATGATAGGCAAAAAAGCTATGCAAATTTTAAACGGGTACCCAATGTGAACCTTAAATCTGCATTTAGCTCAAAAACAAAAAGCCCTTAGCATTGTTAGTGAACCAAAGCAAACAAAAGATTCTCTATAAGATTCATTTGAACACAAGAATAATGCAAAAGAAGCAAGCAAAACATAAGGAAACATTATTCTAATGATCAAACCAGCATCTTATAGTGGATAGGTGCTTCTTTGATGTGGAAAGAAGCCCTTTCCCAATCCTTGATAAGCTCAAATGATGCAATGCTTTGACGATAAAATGAGGTGGGAAAAATCAGTTCTCAATTGAAGAGATTGACTTTGCATGAGATTGTGGAGGATTTGTTGAAGAATGAAGCCTTCTATTTATAAAATGGAATGATAGAAGAATTCCAAACATGGAGGATGTGGGACTAAAGATAAGCCAATGAGAAGAGGCCACTTGTCAACTTGTGATAGGTTGAGGAATGAGCACATTTTGGTCAATGTGCCAAAGAGGGGGAGATTCAAATTTGAATTTGAGAGTTAAATGCTAAGTTTGACTTGTGCAAGAGACATGTAAGAGCCATGCAAGAGCTCATAAATGATTTTTTGGATGTACATGTCCACTTGTTTTTGAATTCAAACTTGAGGGAATATTCAAAAGATGCTTTGTTGATGGAAAATGATGAATTTATAAATGAATTAAAATGATTTATTGGTGCAAGTGGGAAAAGCTAGAGGATGTGATGGGTGGTTAGATTAGGTTAATCAGGATTAGATTAGATTAGGTGATGATTAAGATGCTTTGACCCATTTGACTTGAATATTTTGATTTATTTAAATCAAGAGGGAGAAATATGAATTTTGAGATTTAATTAAATAAATTTTTAATTTATTTAATCAAAGAGGGTATGATAGGCTTAAATTAAATAAAGTTAATTTATTCAATTTAAGTGGATGATGAACCTAATTTACCTGATGAGTGGATGAATGTGAATTTGATTTATGAATGTGATGCTATTTAAGTGCACAATGCTAATTTCATGTGTCTACACCCAAAAAATTTTTAGTAGGGGAAAAGGTGTTGTTGATGGTTAAACCTCATAAGAGTTCCATCAAGTTTGGGAAGTCATCCAAACTAGCTTCATGCACTACGGAGGTCCTTTTGAGGTTCTTGAGGAAGTAAACCCTATCACCTATCGAATTGCATTGCCACCAACTCTTGCCAAGATGCACAATATATTTTATATCTCCTACCTTAAAAAATATATACTAGGGGATAACCATGTTATTGATTGGAATGCTTTATAGGTACAAGACTTAGGAATGGTAATAATCACACCTCTCAAGGTGCTTGGAACATGTAAGCTTCACTTACATAATAGAGAGGTTTTGCAATGCAAAGTACAGTGAGACCAATATGCAAAAGATTCTACCACTTGGGAAAACTATGCTGAGATTAAGCAAAATTTTCCTCATGTCTTACATGCTTTTTGAGAGTTCTTGAATTTTTTTTTGGATATGTTTATGTTTTGGTTTATGTCTATGTTTGCTACATAAAATCATCGAGGATGATGATTCACAAGGGGGGGATATGTTACACCCCATTAAGTGTTACTAATTACTTTTACCTAGTGGGTGAAAATGATTTAAATAAATATATTTGTGCCTTATGTGAATTGAAAATATGAAGGATTAATGTTTGATTTAGTTGATGTTATATGATGATTCTAATTGTGAAATATATGATGCAAATGAATGTATTTTTTTTTGGCTAATTACTATTTCCATGTACTAATTTGGGTGTAGGATTAGAATCAAGCCTTCAGAAGAGAGGGGAAGTATCACTCAAAAGAAGAACTTGGTCTGGTAACCCTTAATAAGACCTAAACAAAGCTTTCACACACTCACTTTGAGTTTGGTTGAGTTGGGTCAATTGCTTGGGAAATAGTATGTTACCTTTTGGTCTTGTTTGAGTATGGTTAGAAGTAGTTAGGGTTTTATTCATGAACATTCTTGTTTTGGGGGTTAAAAGTGTTGAGTCTCTTCGTGATGTGAGAATTCTTCTTATGTGTCTATATTTAATCGATAGGATATATATATATGTATATATGTATGTGTTAAATAATAAACTCATGCACACGAGTAAATATGAACATGAGTATATGTAGATCTAGATGTCTCTACACATGCTCACGGATGGATTACCCATATGCATGGGAATATCGATCAAACAAGGTGACATATACACATATATATACACTTTGTTTATATATGTCGATCGATATGACTGTGATTTCAATAGTGCTAAATTATTTATCAAAGAACATAGCATATTAAACACAACCAACTCTAAGTATAATGTACATCATATACATTATGTATATTGCATAGAAATAATGGAATAATGCTTATAGGCCACGCATGAACATTAAGCAATGTTTAAAGTATTTGAAATGCTAAGTTATGAGAAATATTTGTAGTGCTAGAGAATAGCACATAACATCAAATACAACCAATGTGAAATGCATAAAATCCAAGAATCAGTCAAAAATGAAGGAAAAAGGGAAATGCAACATACAAGAAACATAGAACTAGTCTTTAGCAAACAACAACCCAAAAGATAGGGTGTGTGATGTTTTGATGGTGCCAACTTATGAATAGTTTGACCCATTTAGAAGTCTAAACCTGAAATATGAATTCTAGCATATGAAGCCAAATGAAATATGGGAAATGGTCAAATGAGAAGTTGGCCAAATAAGTTGACTTTTAAAAGACATTAACCTTGCATTTCTGATTGTTATTCTTGCTGTCCATTTGAGTGGGTGACTCATTCTTCAATGTGAAATCTGGCTGTGTATGTGTTTACTGTGCAATGATTTTAGTAGCCACCATTTATTTTTCTTCCTGAGTCGAACCTTTTGGTTTGAGAAGTGTCATCTTTGATAACTTGTTTTTAGCCTACAACTACTCACATTTGGGTATAAATATAGGCGCTTTCTCCCTTATTTGGGATGCATTATGCACACTTGATGCTTAGTTTTGAGTTGCTGCTATTCTAATTTTTTGAGTTGTGAGTTGGTGATAAATTTTTGAGAGTTTTGAGAGGATTTTGAGTGTAAAATTTTGTTGAGTGTGTACCAATGTACTTCTTTCTGCTGGGGCATTTGAAAAAATCAATTTTTTTTTGAATTTTGATCTCAGCAAGGTTATTCTTTGAACCAATGTAGCAGGTACATTGCTTCAAAGAGGGGAAAAATGTAGACATGCATTTAATATTAATCAATATCCTGCATCTAATTCCATTTTCTCTATTAAAATAAAATAAATTAATTTATTAGTGTTACCAAGTTTTCACCCATGGCTCAATCAGGTAGAGCCCATTGATAGCAAAAAGAAAGAAAATGGTACATTTTCTATTCCCCTTACATTGCATTCATGTATACAAATGAAATAACTTGAAAAATTACTGAAACACAAATCATTGCATTCATATAGATGCATGAAACATAAGAAGATTTTGCAAATTTCTTCTGAAAAGTTATTTTATTGAATGAAATATTCATTTAACTCACACAAGCTGTGAGTTTAACTTATGCTTATTCAATACAAATCAAAATCAACATATATATGAATAAGTAAATGAAGAAGAAAAATGCATGTAGGGAGGGTAACCAGTCATTGCCTAAGAATGGCTAGTTTTTTTGTGTCTTCTTGTTTGGTTGTCGTCTAAGTAGTCTTGATTTTCCTAGCTCCTTGATGCTTCTGTTGCCTGCATTAATCAAAGCAATGTGTTAGAGCAACACTCTAAGCAATGAAATATTGCACACCGCACATGATCATTTACCCATTCATGTATAAATTAACCTTAATCTGCATCAAAAAAACATCCATATCTTGAATGTACCAGAGAAAGCAGTGAAGCCATTAGATATACTTAAAACATACATGGTTTTTTCTAACTTGTTTTCTTCATGTGCAACTACAGGTGCAATCATATTTTCAGATCAAATGAGTGGTGGAAATGTGGCTCCCACGAGGGTTGAGCCCAACTCATTATATATGCACAATTTTTTAGGTTCATTTCAGTGCATTCAATGCCGATTACAATAATATTATTTGCTCATTAAAAATAGTGAGTATTGAAATTTAAATGAAGCTACAGTGCCAGTGCAAATCATGAATAAAGATTCACAGTATTGCAGAAAACAAAGACTGAGATCTTTCTCATTTCATGGTGGTTCAATCAAGAAGGGGTTTATTAGTCACAATAGTGAATTGATAAATTCATTGGTCTAAGTAACAAGCCACTGCTCAATGGAACCATAATGAAACAATAAACGGTGACAACTATAAATATGAGAAATAACCATTGCTCAAGGATTCAGTTTTTTCCCAAAACATGATGCATTAAGTGATGTTCATATCTAATGAAGCCATCATATAAATGTTATCTTCAGATGCAAGGGATAGATGGTTTTAGAATAGCTTAAGGGGGCAGTTTTTGACATAGGTGAGAAATGATCTTATATTGATGAGTCGCTATAAAAGCATATATAAGACTGTTATATTACTGCCCATAGAGCATAACAACAAAACAACAAATCCTCTATCATTTGAAACATTCAGTTACAGTTACAAAATGCACTATTCTAAATGAGAAGAATGCTATTAAGTGAATAAAGAAGAGTGGTAGAGGTGAAGATCAGTGTTACATTGCACAACGATAAGAGCAGTCCTATCATATTTGACAACCATATCCATAAGATGACAGTACTTCATGGGGAAACATAATAGAGAGAGTTCATTGTTGCAACCTTTTGTTTGAACAAACTAGAACATGAAGGGATCTTATTTGCTACCTATTTGTGTGTTCAGGAATGTCAAAATATTGAAAGCATTTTTAGATCAGACTACATTTGTTTTGAAAAAAGAGATAAAGCCAATTCAAGCCACTACATCAATGTCTTATTACAGGAGATCAGTTCAAGAAGAGTGTTTATTGAAAGTGGATTGAGAATAGTGCAATCAAATGCTTCAAGAAATAGTATAATTTGATATCAATCAAAACACTATGCATTATGAGTCACTCAAGAATGGAGGAAGAAAAGTGACAAGTCTTATGTCAAGGTATTTTGAATGATATCCACACTGTACAATGGCATTGAATCATTTTGTAAATCTTCTTCACAGAGACAACATTTTCTTTTGTGGAAAACTCAATTGAGATAGCTATTTTGTTTTCATTGCATTTAAATCTACATGGAAAGGTATGTAGCTATAATTTTTGAATTATATAAAGGTTTATTCATCATAGTGTCACAAATGCTTTAGAAAAACACAAGGCTGTGTCTTGGAGTTTGAGCCTTAGGATTTTAATAGAACATAACAAATCCTCGTCGGTTTTTTTTATATATAAAAATGCAGAGATTAAGCCTCAAAAAAACCCAGTTACAAGAAAATGACTTGGCTGTGGCCATAAAAGATATAGAAGGAGCTTTATAAAAACTAGATGAGGAAACCCTTGTGAGTTTTATTGAAAATCTGTAGAATGGAAACAAAGTAACCTTGAACCATAATCAATTTGTTGAAGGTCAAAGCCCAGTGCAGCCATAGAAACAAATGACAGAGGGAGATAAAATTTTAAGTTTTTGCATCAAATATAATATGGAGGTGCAGCCACCATGAAACAATATCTTTAATTCATAAACCCATGATTTGGGTTTTTGTTTTGAGCACGATTTCAAGCTACAAATAGACAATGAAGCCCATGTTCTGAGAGACAACTTACCTATATTCAAATTTGAAGGAATTTTGGATATCTTTCAACAGAGGCCCCAGGATATGTTCCAATATTGATCTCAGAAGGAGTATAAGAGACACCAACAGAAGGTGGAAACATACATAAAAATATCAGAAAATGTGATGGCTGGGACAAGAAGATCAAGAATTACTTCAAAAAATGGAGAGTAATGCTCAAATCAGTGTGTGAAAACAAGATTTACCTTTGTTTTACTGGCAAGATCTTTAAAAAATGTCTTTGAACAACTCAAATTTCACCTTCAAAATTGCAAATCGATCTCCACACACCCTCATAGTAGTGGACTTAGCTTCTTCAAGAAGCTTTAATAAAATAAAATGCAAATAACTTTCACCTTTTAGCCTTTTTCCTTAGGGTTAAAACCTTAATGTATATGGTCGATAGAATAGGCATTTTTTGTCTTCATTTTTATCAAAAAGCATTGTCAACTAATTCCCCATGGTTAAAACTGGTGCTTCCTCATATGCCTTGTATAAGGCATGTTCAACAATCTTTTGACTTAGCAATTTCCTTTGCTTAAAAGTTTTCACCGAATGCATGGAGGTGCATAGATTTATTTCATTTTTTTTGCATTTGATTTTATATTGTAAATGATTAAATTGAAATGATAATTTATAAATCATTTAATTTAATTCATTATCTTTTAAATGAAAAATTATAGGTGAACCATGTGCTATATGACTAAGTCATGAGAAAGATGAGGATATATTTGTATTTATGATTATAGAGGGCATTTAGGGAGGTTGAGTTTTGTTTGCAAACATGTGGAGAAGAGATAGGGTGATTCATTACTTTGTTGAGAGAATATAGTTCTTTTTAGAGTACTTTTAGGAGTAGTTATGGTTGGATTAAGTATTGCATGACTTTTTCCTCCAACATGAGCTCTTTTTGAGTGGATTTGAAGGCTAGATTTTAGGCCTTATTGTTGCATCCGACCCAAGGCTTTATAGATCCTTGTTTTGTGGAGCAACTTGAGTGTTGGTTACTTAGTCACATTTGCTACTCATTTTTGAGTTAGTTCTAACTATGCAGATTGGAGATATTGTGACTTTGACAGTCTTTTGCTATAATTTTGTCATATTTTGTAACTCTTGAGATATGGAATACAATTTATACCTTGGAGATAGCTGGTAATGGAATTTTTTCCTTCATATTCTTGCAGATCTTGTGTCTGTCAAGAAGATTGATCAAGTTATTAGTGAAATTATCCTTTTTCCTTATAACTTTGTGTCTTAATTTGTACCTTTTTCTACAAAAAGCTTGTTCTTGCAGGTTGCTAGGAGTGTCTTTAAAATACATATAACCTTTAATTGTGAATTCATTTTCCATTTACAAGTTTATGTATTTTGTCCTCTTAGTGAAATATTAATGCAAAAGCTATGCTGCAATAGGTTGTGCAAGTATTTCTCCACTACTAGTCAAAATCAAGTGTCATAGTTTCTCTGGTTTTCATGTCCACTTAAAAGTTAGGTGTATCACCATAGGAATAGCATATTTTTATTGGTTTTCATTTTTAAAGCAATCCTTCTCCTTTTCCTTATAAATTCAATAGATTAGGTGATAACCAACACAGGAAGCCGACCTTCTCTCGAGGTTCTTTTCCATTTTTAGGTAACCCACTTGTACCTGGGAAAGTTTCCATGTTCCTCTAAGGTATCACGTTTCTGTAACTTGATAAGGGTGCAACTTTACAAGAAAAAAATTAGATTAATTCACTAATCATATTTAATTAAATAAATCGATCTTGTTTAATTAAAATCCTCAAAATCCTCTTATTAATTAAATAAATCAATTTGTTTAATTAATACCAAAGTCCTCTTATTAATTAAATAAATCAATTTGTTTAATTAATACCCAAAATCCTCGTATTAATTAAATAAAACAATTTGTTTAATTAATACCCAAAGTCCTCTTATTAATTAAATAAATCAATTTGTTTAATTAATACCCAAAGTCCTCTTATTAATTAAATAAATCAATTTGTTTAATTAATACCCAAAGTCCTCTTATTTGATTAAATAAATCAAATGATTTAAATCAATTTCACTAACCCACTCAAAGTTAATTAAATTTTAAACTAATTAACTTTAATCTTCATTACCCATTCTCTAGCTTTTGACTCAACCTCAGTTAAACTCAACCCCTGACTAACCCACCCACTTGCACATGAAAATCAAATTTTCTAATTAACTAATTATCTCATTTTCCCTCTCAAAAGCACATTATAGGGAATATTCTTTATTTGACTTTCTCATTCAAACAATTTCTCTCCCCAAAAACAATTCAAGCACATGCATTTCATGTCTCTCAAACATGCATTTGGTGCCTCTTACAAACATATACAAAGTGTGATCAATCCTTACCCATTGGCATTGAGACAAATGTCTCAATCTCATTAGTCCTTTCTTAAATCCCACATTATTCCTATTCTTCAATTCTTCAAACCTCTAACTTATAAATAGAGGCCTTCTCTACTTGAAATCTATCCATAGTTTTATGCATTTACACTATACACACATTCGTCTTCATCACTTGCATCTTACTCATCATTTTGAAAGTTTATCAAGGGTTGGGAAAGGGATACTTTCCACATCAAAGTAGCACCAATCCACTATGGGATAGGTATGCACCATGCTTTTTGTATGCTTTCAATTAGTTTATTTGATCTTTTGTTGTTTTGTTTGCATTATGAAGCATGTTGGAGTATTTCATAGAGATGTTATGTTTGCTTTGCTTTAAATGACTAACCATGCTAATGCGTGTTAAAGTTTAAGCCTTTGCAGATTTTAGCATCTACATAATGGCACTAGAAGGAGGGCTTTTTGAATCCAATCTTGAAGAGCTATGTTGAGATTTGTTTATGCTAATGTTGTTATTATTCCAATATGCTACAATTGTGCATATGATTGAATATAGTATATATGATTGTGTTCAATAGGTTGCTTTATAACTCATTTCGATAGTTAAAAATATAACTACCTTGTATTTAAGTTTCCTCTTTTTGATATACCAAGGTAAACTAGATAAAAAAATAGATCCATAGATTCCATGTGAGATCTGGTGTGCCACCATTTGTTTACAGTCAAATTTCTCACAAGGGTAGTAGAAAAAAAGTACGTTGGTATCTATCAGGTGCATCAGGATAACAACGGTCTTCAAATTTCTTTTTATCACCCGCATTTTCAAAATGACTTGGAATTTTCCTGTACATATCCTCATATCGCCAAGTGTCCTGTCCTAGACTTGTCTTGTAGGTATCATCATATCGTCTATTATCCTGATAACCTCTATCATTCCCACTTCTATCTGATTCATATTGCCCTGGACTTCTTTTTTCATAATAACTATTTATTCTATCCTCATATCCTCTATCATCATAACAACCTTGATCATAACAAGTACCTTGCCCAGAACGATCACTATAATGACACTTTGCATATTGATCCTTGTATGGAGGACTACGAGAGTCTAACTTGTATGATTTAGGTCACCTATTTTCATAAAAAATCATCTTTATCACCCATTTTTCCTCATGGTGGTTTATCACCACCCTTGTCAGCACCATACCTCTTTTCCACATAAACATGCTTTATAAAGTCTCAAATCCTGTCAACATTGCTGCTGTCTGGGAGTTGATGATGCTATGGATTGAATTATTTAAAATATATTTCCTTTTCTTTCTCATTGCCACCTTGTTGAAGAAAACTTACTTCATGTGAAGTGAATTTTTCCACTGATACTGACTTCACTCGGTGTGTAAACTCCTGATGAATCCCACTATAGGTTGTGCAAACAAATGTCCAAAAGTTTGTGCACACATATTGAGGTCCTAGGCTTTTCCAGTTGATACATCTTTGGTTAGGAGTTACAATGTGAATTAACCATTGATGAAATCTGTCAATAGGAAAGAGGAAAGAGGGTCAAAAGCTCAAACTATGGATTATTCATTATTCTTAGCCTATAGCGATAAATGCTTAGAGTATCATGCAACTTTTATGTTAATTATTTAGTCATCATGACTTTGCATGAGTATGAAGGCAACAAATATAATGGATAATTTGAAGGGCTACCTTAGTTGCGTGGCATGCTTTGCCATGATAGCCACGTGTGAAATTCTAAATTTCAACCTCTTTATATTTATGATTGGTGATTTATACTTTTATGGGTTTCTTCATGAATATGATTTAGGTATTGTGAATTTTATGGGTTGTTGGGATTATCTACTTTTCTTCAGACCATTTGTAGGTTATATTTATTATCTGATTGTGTAAAATCCTTGGTGTAATTAGAAAAGTCTTTTCATTGCAGGTTAGTAGTTGAGCATGTGCAAGTCTATTCATTGCAGGTTGGCAGTTAAGGTTGGCATTGGGCATTGGAATTGCGAAAGAGAAAGTAGATTCAAATTGGAAAAGTAAATGGGAACTTGACAAAAGCATTTTTAAATGCTTATTGTAATAATCTAGAGCATCCATTTCCTGCTTTCATTTTCTATTTTGAAACAACTCACTTCATTTTTAGGGTTTAAAATTAACCATTGATTTGACCTTTCCAAGTTGGTTAAAAATTGAACTTAGAAACATACTAGATTTTGATTTTGTCTAAAATTGAACAAAACAACTTCAAACACTTGATTTGGTGCTATAAAAAGAACCCATTATTGCTTTGAGGTGTAAAATGAACATGTGTCTTTTGTGTTTTGTAATATTTTTTACAAAGTAATCTCATTTAAAAAGGTGTATGCAATTCTCTCGCACTTCATGATGATCCCGAGAATCAAAAGTATTTTGGTGATATTAAGTTGTATAAAATATTGCCTCCACACTTCAATTTGGGCACTTAAAATTGAACAAAGTTTTGCGAGTGTGAGTTGAGTATATCACGTGTGTTCTCTCTTTGTTTCTAAACAAGGATCGATCAAACTACGGATGTACTTGCTCACTTTTGTTTATCCTCAGAGAGCCTGCTTAGTGGGAAAAAGTAATCACCCCAAGGAATGACCTAACTAGGAAAATGCTAAAGCCAAGCGACTTCCACCCGGTATATAAGTGTGGGTACTTGAGGAAAGTTCAAGTATCACGAGGATTTTTTTGACAAGAAGGGAAGAAATGGTCTCTTGCCATATGGATGATCCCCCACAAATGAAATTCCTATACTAGAACCTTTTGTTTAGAAGCCCAAATCCTTATCTATTTGTTGGTGCAAGAACGGTCGTTCTAAAGCCACCCCATATTCTTACGGTTCTTTAGTAGAGATGAGAAGTATGCCATGGGTGATTCATGGGTACTGAAGCTTGGCTGACCCAAGAAGTGAGTGCATTGTAAGGGGGAGCCTGTGTGGTCAAGCTTCTAATCATCTACTAAGAATAGCGTAGTTGGATTTATCCAATTGGGAACTCAACAAATATTGTCTCATTCTATCCTAGGGCTTGTGCATTTTTTGAGTCAGTTACACACCTTGCTTGGATCCTAAACATTCAAAAACAAACATTCAAAATGATCATAAAATTTCAAACCCTTTAGGAAGAGAAAATACCTTTGACAAAATCCAAGTGCTATTGCTTACCCTAGGGATTTTATCCTTAGAGGTTTCAAAGTATTTGGGTTTAAATCTCAATTTTCTCTTACTAAAGTCAACCTTAGGGAACTATTGCCTTATTTTCCTTGATTTCCACATAATGGACTTTGTGGGATGAAAAAGAAGTTGGGACATTAGACATGTAGTTTGAAAAGCCAATCAAGAGTGTGTTTGTGGTAAAAATAATTCATTAAAAAAAGCTAAGAAACAATTAAACCCCACACATGTGTTTCCAATGATTTCATGCAAGATCAAAATCCGAAAACCAAAGGTTAAAAGCCTTAGTCCAAAAGCTCTCTAAAAACATCTTTCCATGCTTTACAAATTTAGAGAAAGATTGGATTACAACTTCTACAAACATGCTTCAAAGAACAATCCTAGTTTGTTTCAATTCTATTGCCAACAAAATCCAAGACTTTTTCAAAGGTTTGAGTATCTCCCATAGGAAGTAAAAACATGTTCTTCAAAACCGAGGTCTTGTAAACAAGAGTCTTTTTAGGTACACATAGGATCAAAATCAACCTCCATCCTTCAAAACATCAATCAAAATCATCTCACCAACAACTCTTAAAAATCTTGAAAAAATCCTCTATACTAGACTTTTGGAAAATCCTTGAATCAAAATCCAAAAATCAAAGTCATATTTTTTTGGTTAGGTGTGTGTAGAGGCATCCTTCTCCTTACACTTAGACAAAATTATCATCTTATGAGAAAGTTTATCCCATAGATAATATCCAACATCTTAGGGTCTATTTGTTCATTATCCAAAATCAAAATCCAAATCCAAAAGCAAAAATAAAAGTCAACCAAATCCAAATCCAAATCAAGTCAAATCGAGATCAAATCCAAGTTCAAAAATCCAAAAGTCCCAAATTATAGTATCCCCATCAAGATTTCTCAAGAGTTCAAACATTCATATCACCCACCTTATCATTTTGTCTCATCATCACCCTTTGATGCTTAAATCATCCTAGATTTTTTTTTTGTGCCTAAAGTTTAGATCAATCTAAAGAGTTGGAGGTTCACGTCCACATTCTTGAAAATTGATCCCTATTTTATGGTGCAAACTAGATCTCAACACAAGAAGAACATGGAAAAAAACAAAGAAACATCTACTTTAAGTGACTTAAGTTAAATCGCTCCTGAGATCAATCCAATTGGATCTAGCAATCCTCCATTCAATATTCCTCCATTTCCACAAGATCTTCAAGAGGAAGGTCAAGTGGAGGACATTATTAACAATGTCTTGGGTATGACTCAAGATAAAATCATTGAGATGGTCCAAAATCCGAGACTCACAAAATTTTCAATGCCATTAATCCCTCCCAATACATGCTTGAATTGGAAAAAGAAGGGGCTAAGCTCCCTTCCAATTTAGATATAAGCACTATTGTGGAGAAACCCTTTGAGAATATGCCGCTTGTACCATTCACCTCACCCATTCAAGGCATCATCCAACCCATTCCACAATCCAAATCATCTCTTGCCATGACACAACCCATTGTCAACAAGGGGAGTTCATTACTCCATGCTCTCCAAATACAACCCCTCATCAATAATCAAAATTTGGATGCAAATACCATCGCAGGAACATCAAATACTGTCGCTCAAAATCCCCTGCATCAATACGTCCCACTCATCTTCCATGACACCAATAATCCATCCTATTTTCATGTAACATCGACATATGCTCTTGACACAAAAGTTTCTCTCCCATTGGTGCAAATGGGTCTATTTAAACAAGGAGGACTCTTTGGGGCCTCATCGTCACTTGCTCCAAGAAATCTACCACCACTTCCAGCAATCTCACCTCTGATTCCACCACCACCACCTCCACTACCACTGAAATCTACATCAATCCTTGGTTTAGGGAAACCCCCTCTACCTAACATTCCAATCATAAATCAATTGAACCAAAACAATCCTTTGAACATCAACCAAATCAGTGTATCAAATTCTTTGAATATGCCATTGATATCGCAACAACAAGTGGCATCCATCCAAACAACACCATCAATCCCCATACATCAAAACATGGCCTCACAAGGACCCACCATATCAATCACACCACTCACATCAACAAAACCCCAAATAATCACTCAAATAGCAATTCCAAATCCTCCACCACTGCCACCAAATCCAAATGTGGAAAACCAATACATGACATTAAAAGAAGCTTGTCAAACCTATCAAACAAAACTCCTACAATACCAAAATCAACAAGCTGCACTAGTTGCACAACAAGCACAAGCACAACAAGCTACCTAGGCACAAGCTCAAGCTTTGCTACAATAACAAGCCGCACAAGCTGCTCAAGCTACTCAAGCAACACAAGCTACCCAAACTGCCCAAGCTGCCCAACAAGCTCAAGCATAATATCAAGTACAACAAGCACACACACAGGCACAGTACCAAGCTCAACAACAACCAATACAACAAGTATACCAACAAGAATTGCAACAATATCAAGAGCAACAAGAAGCAACCTAATTCATATCCCAACAACAAGCATGTTGGCCCAACATCAGCAGGCGCAACAACAAGCCTTGTTAGCTCAACAACAATAGGACCAACAACAAGCATTGTTGGTACAACAACAATTGCAAGCATACTTGGTGCAATAGAAAGTGCAACTACCTCCCACCAACACACCAACCAATCCACCCATCACAATCACACCACCTCAAAACACCTTCATTCCACCTCTCGATCCTCAAGATGATGTGTCATCATAGATGAAATTCTTCTTGCAATAGGTGCTTGACCTCCAATCAGGGAAAACAATGAAAAAACCAAAGAACTTGTGCCCTTACCTGTTCAACAGGAGCATTGCGATGAAACTGTTACCACAAGGATTTGAAATCCCAAAATTCAAAAAATAAAAAGGAACGAGTAACCTTGAAGATCACATCAGGAAATTCCAAGTGCATTGCATGGAGGTTTCATATGATGATTCATACCTCATGCGACTATTTCCTTGAAGCTTGGTAGGGCCCGCCATGGAGTGGTTCTCTTGTCTCCCTCCTAGAATCAAGAAATTCTAAGAAATTGTTGATGCATTCATCCAAAATTATTCATTCAACATAGGGATGGATGTGGGTCTGGAAGAGCTATCTGCTCTAAAGCAATCCAAGGGGGAATCATTTGCTTCATTCTTACAATGATGGCAATCCAAGGACAATAGAAGCAAATGGGCCATGCCAGAGGAACAACAAATATGTACCATCATCACCAACCTTGAAGGGTCCTTGTCTTTCCATCTAAAAATATAGTTTATCACCACCTACGACTAGTTGATCCCCAAGGCACTCAACATCAAACAAGCCCTTATCTCACAAGGGGGAACACCTACGTATCAAGACAACTACCCATCCACCAGCTACAATGACAAACCTCGAACATGGGAAAAGAACAGAAATGTTACTAATGATGGTGTTGTTGATGCCAAAGTTGTATTCAGTGCACTAAGGTAGAACACACAAACATATCAACAACCGCAAACCAATAATCAAAACAATCGATAAGCCAATACCGTAACACAACAACCAAACAATCAAGTAGTGAATGATCTGAACAACCAAGGGGGACCACCCTAATGAAACAAATACTCCCCCAAGTAGAAGTACACAACCCTTGGGGAACCAATTGAATCCATCATTAAGAAAATGGTCCAAGAAAAACTCATCACCATCCCCATCTATGAGAACTATCAAGAACCCCAAGTGAAACCGCCATGGTATAATGAAAATCACCTTTGTGATTTCCACAAAATCAAGGGGCATACAACAACCAGTTGCATGAGATTGAGAAACTTGATCCAAGACCTTATTGACAACAAGATCATAAATGTGGAACAACCTTCAAGGAATCAGGACCTAAAGATTTACACGAATCCGATGCCCAATCACAATAAGGGAAACAATGACAATGGAAAGGGTAAGTATAAAAATGTGAACCATGTGTATGGCCATGTTGTTGCATCCCTAGATGAATGGGTCACTATCATCACTATCAAGGGAGCCCAAGCTGATTGTGGAGTCACCACAAGAAGCAGAAATGTCACGATTGTTGGACCATCTTAGCCATCTAGGGAATCCACCTCAAATCCAAAATATGTTCCTAGTGGGTACAATGTCTTGGACCAATTGAAAAGAACCCCTGCTTAGATCTCCATCATGGAGTTACTAAAAATATCAATTACACACAGAAAGATCCTAGAAGAGGCATTGGCCACATCCTCCATTCCCACAGATCTTGATGCGAAACAATTCCAAGCTATGGTTGGACACCTCACCACACCTCATCTCTTGACCTTTTTTGATCAAGACCTCCCAACCCAACCATCTCACAACCGTGTGCTTCATCTTGAAGCTTTCATCCATAAAAAAAAGTCAAAACGGTCTTGGTGGATGGAAGTGCGGGTCTAAATATCTGCACCCTTAAGCTAATAAAAAGTTTGGGCTTCTCCGAGGATGCTATTGAAAAATGAAAAGGTATAACCATCAGAGCATATAATGATCAGGAAAGAGTGTCGCAAGGCACTATCCAACTCCCTATTCAAGTAGGGCATGCTATTATGGAAACCACAAGTCAAGTCCTCGACCTTGAATTACCCTATAACATCCTTCTGGGGTGCCCATGGATCCATGGGATGCAAGCCATTGCCTCAACTTTCCACCAGTGTGTCAAATTCCAACATCAAGGCCAAGAGGTCACTGTCTATGGGGATCCTGAACCATTTTACTATTGCAAGAATCTGGAAGCTAAATACTATAAAATCCCCCAAGTTCCAAAGAACGATGAAGGCCCCTCAACTCTATATGTGGACCCGTCTACCTTGGCCTCCACATCTGATACATAGACATCCACCATCCCCACCATTTATGATATCAAGGTCATTATCCAGGACAATGGGTGTGGGGATTACAAAAAGAAAGGTGACTTTGTGGTAGGAGAGTTACCTCAATCTCCTAGGTCGCATGGGAAACCACATCCAAATGCCTCCTCATCCTAAACTTTCAAAGCATATCCTTCTAGATTTAGGTGTTGGGGGGACCTAGGCTGAGAAGTGGTGGAGGAAGACCCATCAAGTCTACTATACCAAGACAACTGGCCCGTGGTTGATCTTCCCATGGATGATAGCAACAAAGGGATACAAATGATGCTTAGCATGGGGTATGACAAAAACAAGAAACTTGGGTAGAATAATAATGGTCTCCTAGAACCCATCATTGCTAAAAAGCGTTTAAGTTATCTTGGTCTGGGATGTACCCCTCTGAAGGTGACCATACTTGGTAGACCTGCCCCGGTTAAAAAAGTCAAAACACCTCCTCAGTTGTCAGTAGCCGAGCTCTAGATACCCGTATCCATAGGTCGAGTCATAGATAGCTTTACCTTTGACATAACTGATGTGTGTAGTGAGGACGAGGACCCTATTATATATCTACCCATGTTGTTTGAAGATTATTGCCTCTTTATGATTAGCATCCTATCCTTTGAGTCAAACAACTAAACCAACAAGATAAAGTTATTCTATCCCCAACTCATCAACTATGACCAACGAGGACTACCAATTTTAGACACGTTAAAAAACAATAAGGTGCTCTCAGAATTCATGGGATTGTAGGATAATATACCATGTGGAGATCACAAAGTAGGATTTGACATTGAGTTAGACTCACATGCCTACTATGGAGAAACGATTGAATCCCCTAGTCACAAAAGTGAAAATCTAAGAATAATCTGTAGGTCTTTAAGTGAAAACCACTCCGTGACACTTTCAGACCTGAAAATAGTAAAAACAAAGGACACATCCAATGGTGAAAATCTCTCTGAGGCATGTGAGGATGGAGGATTCAATCTTCCTCATAGTGCTCTACATTAGGAGAAGTCAACAGTTCTGGTAGAGAAGTGTAACCTAGTTAACTTGGGATAAGAGGAAACACTGCATATCACCTTTTATGGTGAATCATTGTTAATAGAGGAACAAGAGCTCCTAGCTACATTCTTAAAAGAGAGAAAGGTGAAATTTGCATGGACCTATGTAGATATTCCTAATCTTGATCTTGAAATTGTAGTTCACCATCTAGCAGTATATCTTGAGGCAAAGCCAGTGAGACAAAAGCTTAGGAAAATGCATCCCTAGATAGCCTTGTTGGTCAAAATAGAACTACAGAAACTCCTTGATGTGGGGTTCATACAACCGATTGATTACCCAGAGTGGGTATCAAACCTCGTACCTATTTTAAAGCCCATTGGGGGCATCCACATCCACACGAACTTTAGATATATGAACAAATCATGTCCCAAGGATGACTTCCCACTCCCAAACATTGATATGATAGTGGATATGACGACTTGACATGAGATACTTTCACCGATGGACAGATTCTCAGGGTATAATAAGATAATGATAGCTAAAGAAGACCAACATAAAACATATTTCACTTGTCCATTGGGGACATATTGCTAGAACATGATGCCGTTCGAGCTAAAGAACACTGGAGCAACTTATCAGAGAGCCATGACACTAATATTCCATGACACGATTCACAAGATTATGAAAGATTATGTAGATGAAATTTTAGCAAAATTAAAGAAATGTCAGGATCATATAGCATCACTCAATTCTATCTTTGACTGACTACAGGAATATAAAGTCAGACTCACTCCAAAGAAGTGCGTCTTTGGTGTACAATTAGGGAAGTTACTAGGGTACATTGTGTCCATGAGAGGAATTGAGATAGATCCCGCTAAGGTCAAGGTAATTCTCAAGATGGAGGCACCAAAGACATTGAAATAGTTAAGAGGCCTACAAGGAAGACTCTAGTCCATCTGTCGATTCATAACACAACTAGCAGACACGGCTATCCCTTACTCTCATCTACTCCACAAGGGGGTAGCATACAAACAAGGAAGACTGTAGTCCATCCGTCGATTCATAACACAACTAGCAGACAAGGCTATCCCTTACTCTCATCTACTCCACAAGGGGGTAGCATACAAATGGGGTGAGAAGTGTGATTAGGTGTTCAACAAGATCAAGGAATATTTTCTCACACCGCTAGTTCTTATGCCACCTATTCCAGGCAAGCCATTGATTCTGTACATATTGGCAACAACAACAGATCTTGGAACTCTCCTATCCCAACATGATGAAAATTGAATAGAGAGAGCTATTTACTACATCAACCAAACTATGGTAGGGCATGAGTTGAACTATACATTCATCGAAAAGGCTTGTCTAGCAGTGGTGTTTGCCTCACAGAAGTTCAGGCACTACATGTTAGCTCATAAAATAAAACTCATCACCAAGATCGACCCAGTAAAATACTTGCTTTCTAAAGCAATGCTCATAGGAAAAATGGCTAAGTGGGTTATGATCCTATCAGAGTATGATATTGAGTATGTGGAGTGAAAGGCTATTAAGGGGAAAGTCATTACAGATGAACTAGCAGAGGCACCAATGTATTCAGAAAACCCACTAATATCAAAGTTCCCTGATGAATCAATCTTCAACCTAAGAATAGCAGACCACTGGAAGGTTTACTTTGATGGATCCTACACACAACATGGATCGGGAGCTGGAGTCTTTTTTATCACGCCACAGGGAGACTACATACCAAGTTCATACAAGTTATCATTTCCTTGCATGAACAATATTGTAGAATATGAGGCCCTCATCATAGGGCTTAGAATAGCGGTGTAGTGGCAAATTATGGCACTCAAGGTCTATGGTGATTCTCAACTAATCATCAATCAGGTAAACGATGAATACCAAACAAAATATGACAAGTTAACACCATACAAGAAACTGGTGGAAAGCCTCAAAGAGTCTTTTATTGACATCAGGTTTGAGCAGATACCTAGGGATAATAATAGAGCAAAAGATGCTATGGCGATAATTGGATCATTATTGGATATCCCATGCAATGTCCCTAAGCATGAATTCCTCATAGAGCAACTTCTCATACCAGCATTCGAGGTACCAGAGTTTGAATTTGTGTGTGAAATCGTTAGTCTTGGTGATCCCTGGTACCATGATGTATACACCTACTTGAGAATAGGAGTCCTCCCTGCTGATTTATCCTCAGCCTAAAAAGAACCTTTGTCAAGAAATCATCCTGCTTTGTGATCTTAGGAGACACCCTATATCATAGGAGCATTGAGGGAACCTTGTTATGATGTCTAAACACTAAGGAGGCTTTGAATGACCTTGGCTAAGAAATTGTTGAGAATTGGGTACTATTGGTCGTCCATGGAAAGAGAAGCTCACAATATGTCAAGAAGTGTTTATAATGTTAGCAACATGGGGACCTCATCCATGCACCAGCTCAAGAGCTCCATCCCATCATAACACCATGGCCCTTTCACAGTGGGAGCTCGATCTCATTGGAGAAATCACCCCCACCTCATCCAGTGGACATAAGTTTATCATCACTGCCACTGAGTACTTCACCAAGTGGGTAGAGGCCATTCCCATGACCTACATTGTAGGAAAGCATATATCCAAGTACATCTTGAACTACTTAATTTTCCACTACAGTGTCCCTCAAGCCATTATCTCAGATAACGGGACACCATTCAAAAATTAGGATGTTTGAGACCTATGCTACAAATTCAAAATCCAACATCACTTTTCCACTCCATACTACCCCCAAGGGAATGACCAAGTTGAGGCTACAAATAAAACCATCTTGAAAAACCTTAAGATGGTCAATGAAGTTGGTCGTGACTGGAACTTGTAGTTGAACCCCGCCCTATGGGCTTATCAAACAAGTATCCACACACCAACAAGTGAAACCCCATTCTCCCTAGTCTATTGATCAAAATCCATACTCCCCATTGAGATTGAGCTCCCGTCCTTGAGAATATTATTGCAGAATCTCATCATAGATGAAGAATATTGGGTCTCATGATTGAACGAGCTAGAATTATATGATGAGTGGCACATGGATGCCTTAAACCATTTATAGGTGTACCAAAAGTGTCTCAAGTAGATCTACAACAAGAAGATTAGGAGTCAGACCTTCCAGGTCGGGGAACTTGTACTAAAGGAGAACTAGAAAAATGTACCAAATCCAGATAGCAAAGGGAAGTTTGAACCAAATTGGTTGGGCCCCTTCATTGTCACAACAAGCTACAAGTTAGGGGCATATCAAATATCAATGCCTGAAGGTGAACCTCTGCAGGAGCCCATGAATAGCTCCAATCTCAAAAATTTTTATGCCTAAAATTTCCAAGGTGTAAATCCAAAAATCCAAAAAATAAAAAATAAATATAAAAATCCAAAAAAATTAGAAAAAGGATTGAAAATAGTAAACAAAAAAATCGTCCTCTAGTGAAAACCACTTCGGTGGCACTTTGGGCAAGTACCTTGGTGAAAAAATGGAAAATAGGTGCCTCGTGTAAATAAGCACTTTCCATCCACCATGATCTCTATGGATTTTTCTACATCATTTATCCATCACACTTCCATATCTCCATCCATCACCCATCAGTGTCCACATCATATCTTGATCCTGTGTTCATATCATGTTCCCTCCTAGTACTACTTAGCCCATTCCAAAGGTCAAACTTTCCTACCTATATCAGGGTAGTCTATCACATCACGCTGGGGGCATGTTCTTATACCTGCATCAGATCAAATTCATGTATATTCTTGCAATCTTCCTTAAAATTGGTAAATCCCAAAACATCAGAAAATTAAAAAATCCAAAAACATTCAAAACATATGAGAATCCCAACACAGGTCAAAGAAGTCAGTCAAAAAGTAAAAAATAGAGTCATCTTGTCAAACTACAGGTCTCTGAGCTCTAAACGTAGGAAAGGTTGATCTTTGATCATCCCCCGAGACACTTAGGTTAGTCCTTTAGGAGTCCATAATAAATTGACAATCCATTTGTTCATATCTCATAAATAAACAAGTCTGTGTCAGTCGAACTATGTGGTCTCTACGTGTATAACGTAGGCAAGGCTAATCTTTGATCAACTCCCGAGGCCCCCAAGATAGGTCCTTAGGTTAAGTTCTTGGTCCAAAATCTTAGAAAACACAAAAACATTGGAAAAATTGAAAATCAAAACATTTGTAAAACATCTCAAAAATCCCAAAACAACCTCAAAACATTTCAAAATACCAAAAACATCCATCCCATTTCACTTTCACCTACAAATAAACATTGACTCACAAGACCTAAACTATTTCCAAATTCTATTGGAATACTACCAATGAACTGGTTATTAGACAAACTGAGGCTTTGGAGGTTTTGAAGTCTTGCAAACTTAGGTAAAATGGGTCCACTAAGAAGATTGAAAGACATATCCAACAAAGTAAGATTTCCAAGAAGAAAAAGTTGCTAAGGAACATGACTGGTAAGCAGGTTTCCCTGTAAAGATAACTCAACCATTGCAAATGCAATCTCCAATCTACTAAGGAATACTACCAACCAAAGCATTCCATGAAGGATCTAACACCCCATAATGCTGTAAATACACAAAATCAGCAAAGCTATTTTCTTGAATCCACCCCAAATTTCACTTGGAATGGTGCCACCAAGCTTATTGTTTGAAAGGACAAGGTTATTCAAAATTCCCAAAATAGAGCACTGAGTCGTTATCCAAACTACGTAGTCTTTGAGCTTAAATGTAGGAAAGGCTAATCTTTGATAAGCCTCTGAGACACAAAAATACAAAAACATTTAAATAACCCAAAAATCCAAAAGAACAAGCCTCATAACATTTCAAAAACATCAAAAACATCCAAATATTTGAAAAAAATCCATCCATCATTTTGCTTCACCCACAATAATTAATCATCCATAATAAATCAATCATCACCTTCAACCTTTGGAAAAACAATCAGAAACAAGTATAGAAAATTTAAAAGTGTAAACCCAAATGTCAAGGTATCAAGTCTAGGTCAGCAGGTAAACAAGTTGGTCAATTCTTGGTATCAGTATCCCATCATCCCATTACTCTCCAAATCACCTGATAACATCAATCCTAGGATGCATCCTTCCTACAATGGACATCAACATCAGGCATCACCATAGTTTAGTCTTGGCTAGCGGTATGAAGAATATTGGCTTGTTTGTTTACTTGATTTTGTCTTGTTGATTTATTGCACTCATTCCCATGACCTCTTGATGATGTCTAAACAAAATGATTTAGAGAGAAAGGAATGGGGCAATGATCATTATCTTTTTTTTGCTGTGCTTGTTGGATATTATTATAATATAACCTTGGTCATGCGTGCTTTGTTTGGTTTCTAGGGAGGGTATTTTATGTGTCTTGTTGACCACATAGGAAGGCTTTCCTTTCTATGTTTTGGTCTGAGATGTTTGGAATATCTAAATTGCATTCTAAATAAGGTTCCATATGCCGGGTGTGAATAGGAGTACTCCTATTTGATTGTTGAGTCAAAGTCCATCACACTAGGTGCAACGCCATCTTGGTGCTTTATACCTTGATGCATCATATCTATGTGTTATCAAGCATAAGGTAAGTAAGCTCTTTTAAAATCCCAATTCCTGATAAGCAAAACATCATCCACTCTCATCATCATCTCCAATAAAGTCTTGTCAAATCATGGCCTTGTTGGATCCTCTCTTTCACCATCTCATTTCTTCTTATTCTTCTATCTTTACTAACATTTCTATCTAAATTTGTGTGATATCTCAAAATATACATGAGGCTAGCCATGGCCAATGACTGTCTATACATCATCAAATTTGTCTACATCAAAAATTCAATTTTCTAATCCTCTTTGAGCTAAACTAATCTTGAATCTTTATCGTGAGCTCAACCCAAAAATTGAAACTTTTGCCCAATCTCTCGAGGGGGCAGTGTACTAGTGTACTTCTTTCCCCTGGGGCATACTTCTTTCCACTGGGGCATCCAAAAAAATTAGAATTTTTTTGAATTTTGATCTCAACAAGGTTATTCTTTGAACCAATGTAGTAGGTACATTTTCAAACTATAGACATGCATTTAATCTTAATCAATATCATGCATCTAATTCCATTTCCTCTATTAATCAAATAAAGTAATTTGTTAGGTTAATTCATTAATCATATTTAATTAAATAAATCGATTTGTTTAATTAAAATCCTCAAAATCCTCTTATTAATTAAATAAATCAATTTGTTTAATTAATACCCAAAGTCCTCTTACTAATTAAATAAATCAATTTGTTTAATTAATACCCAAAATCCTCTTATTAATTAAATAAATCAATTTGTTTAATTAATACCCAAAGTCCTCTTATTAATTAAATAAATCAATTTGTTTAATTAATACCCAAAGTCCTCTTATTAATTAAATAAATCAATTTGTTTAATTAATACCCAAAGTCCTCTTATTTGATTAAATAAATCAAATGATTTAAATCAAATTCACTAACCCACTCAAAGTTAATTAAATTTTAAATTAATTAACTTTAATCTTCATTACCCATTCTCTAGCTTTTGACTCAACCTCAGTCAAACTCAACCCTTGACTAATCCACCCACTTGCACATGAAAATCAAAATTTCTAATTAACTAATTATCTCATTTTCCCTCTCAAAAGAACATTATAGAGAATATTCTTTATTTGACTCCCTTTATTTGACTTTCTCATTCAAACAATTTCTCCCCTCAAAAACAATTCAAGCACATGCATTTCATGTCTCTCAAACATGCATTTGGTGCCTCTTACAAACACATACAAAGTGTGATCAATCCTTACCCATTGGAATTGAGACAAATGTATCAATCTCATTGGTCCTTTCTTAAATCCCACATTCTTCCTATTCTTCAATTCTTTAAACCTCTAACTTATAAATAAAGGCCTTGTCTACTTGAAATCTATCCACAGTTTTATGCATTTACACTATACACACATTCGTCTTCATCACTTGCATCTTACTCATAATTTTTAAAGCTTATCAAGGGTTGGGAAAGGGCTACTTTCCACATCAAAGTGGCACCAATCCCCTATGGGATAGGTATGCACCATGCTTTTTGTATGCTCTCAATTAGTTTATTTGATCTTAAATTGTTGTTTTATTTGCATTATGAAGCATGTTGGAGTATTTCATAGAGATGTTATGTTTGATTTGCTTTAAATGACTAACCATGCTAATGCGTGTTAAAGTTTAAGCCTTTGCATATTTTAGCATCTACAAAGTGGAAGAGAGATAGTGGGGAATTACTTGCTGATTTTGGGAAGGTTGAATTAGGAGACCAGATTGATCAATTAGAGTATTGCATAAACAGGCATGCCGATTTCTACTCTTTTATGCTTTATATTTTTTTGAAAGATTGTGTGATATTGTTTGTCTTGTTTGGGAAAATTGGTAAGTTACAGTTTGTTTTGGAAAGGTTATTCTCAGATTCTTATATGAAAAAGAAAGATATCTTGATATACATAGTCTAAGGATCTTAATTATTTGAGTGTATGTATATATATTCCATATTAAGGAATGGGTGTTTATAGTAGAATTATATACTAAATTATAGTCAAAGCTTATATAGTGGATGGTTATCTTAGTTGAGTCCTAGAATTACTTTGAATTACATAGATGAAGTGTCATAGTAAATGTAAGAGGTAATAGGTTGTTCTTGGGGTTAGATTAATCCGTGGGAAAGGGAATAACCTACACATAGAATATGAATGGTCAAATACAAATTTATCTAGGAAGGTGAGTGAGCGTACGACATCCATTCTGAATTAGGGGTGATGAATACTTTGGCCAAAGTAGTGTATGTTTCCATTGTATACATTGTTAGTTCACTGTGATACAAGTTTACATACTAGGCAGGTAATGTCATATGATAGGTTGTAGCCACTGTGGGATAGTTTTAGATATGTAGGACACAACACCAAGCTCAGGAAATGTCATAATTATGAGGTTACCAAACCAATATCTTCGTCAAAGGTAGGGCCATCTTATCTAGTTTGGTAGATGTGCGGGGGACTGTAGTTAGTCCATAGTCGGTGAAAAAGTGCTTGAGTGATGCTTCTCCTCATCAGTTGGTGACCAAGATTTTATGGAGGGCACCTGGACCATTCGTATATCTATTTCTAGTAAGCTCAATGGAGCCTTGTATGTGTTTTGTATCCATTATGATAGAAAGATTGTAAAAGAGAAATGTTATCATGTTATCATGAAATTATGTACTATGAAATCTATACTTTGGAAAGCTGTAATACTTTGATATAATGCCATGGGAAAGTTTGGAAAGATGTTATTTCAATTGTGCATGTTATCTTTGTGTTTGAAAAGAAAATTTTATTGCTCATGATGGTTAGATGCTTAAACTATTTACTTGAGGTTAAAACATAGGAAAGTTCCTATGTAGAACAAATGGGCATGTTACACAAGGGGGGTATATTCATGGAAAATCATCTAAAATTGGGTGATCATATTGTTATAACACTTGCATCATGCTATTATTAGGCTTCTTTTATCTATTCTACAAAAAAATATGGGGGTCCTTTCCCTGCACCAAGTTGCCTTTGGATTTTATTAAGATTTTGCAATATTTATAACCTCACTTGGTGTATTGGGTATAATCTTCAAAAATTGTGGAATGTCATGATGCCCATAATAGACTAGCCTTCACCCAAAGATGGATCTTCATTAGTTTCCATAAAGAAAACAATATCCTCTTCTTGCATGTTTTTTGAATTACACAAATTTTAGGGTAGTTCGACCTTGTCCATGTCCTCTAAGTTTTCCTGCATTGGTCCTAACCATTGGTTTTTCTTGCAAAATATTGGTCTTGTAGAGTTATATAATAATCATCTGACCTTTGCTCATTTTTTAACAAAGAGATGTTATATATACATCTTTTATCACCCTTTGTTGAGTTTTGGGGTGTGTTCAACCTTATCTTCCTACCTTAGGTTTTCTCTCAAGGTTTTACTTGCATGATTTTTTTTGCAAAGGTTGAGTAAAGGTAATTTCCTCGTAAAAGTTTCCTAGATCATTTTCCTGCAAGTTTTTTATTGGTACATTTTACATAAATATGGTAGCTAGTTATTCAAGGTTGGGAATGTGTGAATTTTTTGTAAGGTTGGGAGTGGCCTTTTTTCCTGCAAAGGTTGAATGCCCTAGTTTTTTGGTTTTTGAACTGTAGATTTTTGGCACCCTAGGACTTTCTAGCACTTCTAGGGTTTTTCACCTAAAAGGAGAAAGAAAGGCCAAAGAATCTAACTAGTTCACTCAAATTAGGATGTGTGTGATGTTGTTTAGACTAAATGGAATGATATAAATGTAGTTATTTGAACTAATTGACTGATTATGCATGCAAAACCTAAGATTTATGCAATATTGGAAAACACAATGTGATATTCAAACAATGAACTATGAATGAATAAATGCAAAACAAAAAAGAAAAGGGTTGAATAAGAGTGCACTTGGGTAGAGATTGGAGAATATGGAATATTATGAATGCTGTCTGGAATCATAGAAAATCACTAGTGGGACTCATTCTCCACTGATGGTGAATCATTCCACTCCCAAAATTTTGAGAAATCAAGAGGCAATTCTATAGCACCAAATCAGAGGTTGTTTGCTTGTCGGGTTGCCAAAGTCAAATATGTAGAAAACTGACATAAAGTCTTCTCCAAAATTGAAATAGGATGTAGCTGACTTGAAGCACCTTGTTGACTTGTTGACCACTCTTCAACACCTAATTGCTTGTCAAATTTGCATACAAAAGTCTGTAAACACACATGCAGGAGGGGAAAAATGGTTAAGGATTAGATTATATGGATTTTCCTTGGTCAAATCCCACTTTGGTAATCAAAACCTTGATGAAATGATGAAATGAAAGAGAAAGATAAACTAATAACATGCAAATGCTATCAACTTACCAAACCCTTGTTGAAGAAAATCTGAAGATGAATCAATGGCTGCTCTTGAATGCTTGATTATAGGATGCAAAGTGATCAAATGCTAATTGAATGCTTGAATAAGTTATGAGATTGCAGGAGATGTAAAATGAGGAGAAAAACATAGATTTATACACACTTGTGCCTTAGTAACCCGATGATACCTCATCAAAGGCTAGCATCAAGTAATTTTGAATAAAAACTCGAAAGAAAATTTGAAATATTTTGAAATTGGAGCCAAAATGGACTCATTTTCCACCCATGGTGAATGGGTCCCACCTTGGACTTGAAAGTGGGTTTTGGGAATTAAGTCACATTTAATGTTATGTGTCAGGTTTACATTAAAAAATACACTTAATTAAGCCTTATAAGAGCATAAAGGGGTCAAATAAAGCATAAAAAAGGTGTAAATAGTGAAATTATGCCTAGAAAAGTGTGAAATATTGTTACAAGACTTTACAACACTTCAAAATAGGACTTGATAAGTGATGAGAAGGTGATTTCTAGGTGAATTGTAGTGAATAGAGTCTAGAAAAGTGTAGAAATATTTTACAACACTTCACAACACCTTCACAAGACGTCATTATTTGAATTTTAAGGACTTAAATGTGCATGTTCAAACCATATTACATCAATAAATAAAGGAAAAATAGACCAAACATCGAGAAGAAAGGCCTAAAAGACCATGAAAATGACAAGGGGCCATTTTTCTATGGTGCATTCAGTCCCCACTTTAGTGAGAGGATGAACTTGCTTCAAACTCACACTAAAGTAGCCATGCATATCGAGAGAGAGGTACCAATGCACTTATGCTAGAAAGATGAAATGACAATGATCAAGAGGGATGATCAAGTCCCTAGGATGAAGATCCCATGACAAACTAAATATAAGAACAAAGGAACAAAAGTGTTGATATGAAAGAATAGAATGAAGCTTCTATCGTCTGTCCAACTAGTTGTAGATTAGATCTAGGCTGATTGTTTGAAGTAAGAAATGTGAACTCACTCTTGGGCGACAAAACTCATGGTGGTCTGTTGGGTGAGGAGGCCCAAAAGGTAAGATACATATACTAGTTGGTATGCACTCATAAACACAAAGGTGGCTATGGAGAAAGTCATGCCGCTAGATGGGCTTCCTGCTCAACCATATCAAAGTTATACCTCATGATAACTTTAATAAGGCGCCACAAATAAAAATGTTGGTTTGTGCTTCATGAGACAAGCAAAGCTTCGTATGCTTAGAACCAATGAATAAAGAGCAAGGTACCATAGGCATGCAAGTTGCTTTATGCAAGGTGGCAAAAATTCAAAAATGTAAAATGTAAAAGATGTTCAAAGGAGTCTTGTTAAGTTTATGCAAGGTCTATCACTTAGGGAACATTGCCGAGCTAATGTCTCAAAAAGAGGACCAATCAAAGAATAAAATATTCACAACTTAGGGGATGCAGTGCATCACATCAGGCCACCAAGAGGAATGTAATATGCTAAGAGAGATCACACTTATGAAGGACATTACACCTAATGTTTGTTGGAAGATGGTCAACTCTCCCCTCAGGAATTGTGACATGGACTAACCACCTCTCGTGGATCCATTAACTTTGACAGTTGTATCGGGCATTAACAGGTCAATATTTTGGTGCAACAACAACTATGGGCTAACAATTGGTATCAGAGCCAAAGGTGCCGGGTTCAAATCCCCTTGAGTAATGCTGAGGGGGAGTTTGTTGGTAGATGGTCAGTGCTCCCCTCGGGAATCTTGACATGGACTAACTGCCTCCCATGGATTCATTAAATATGGTAGTTGTATTGGGCATTAACAGGTCGAGTTTTTGGTGCAACAACAACTGTGGGAAAAAAATGTCATCCACAAAGTGACAAATGCATCATATGAAACAACAAGGCTACACCAAGAACTGAGGATGAAAAATGAAATGATGCCAATGTATGCCCCCCACTTTAAAGAAATTGCTACACACTATTTTGTGAGCAATTACTTTAAAGTAGTGAAGGAAAAAGAAAATGAAAAAAGGAAAACAAGACATGAGAGCTAACTTAGAAATCCCTTTTCCAAGTCATATGTTTCTTAGTTAACGAAAGAAAGAAAAAAGAAAAGAAAAGGGAGTTGGCCCCTAGAAAGGAACACACCAAACACATAAGGGATCTATGGATTTGGGGTCAGTTTGTTCGTTGCTGCAATGTTTTTATGAAAGAGCTCAGAACTGTCATCATTCCCCAAAGCACATAGAACTGGAAGAATAACACAAAGAGAGCGAAAAAAAAGGAAAAAAAAGTCCGTTTTGGGTCAACATGGAAGAGACATTGCAGTCTCAATGCTTTGCATCATCCCCAAAAGGAAAACATAAGCGAAAAGAAAACAAAAAGGCAAATGAAAAGAAAAAGCTTTTGGGTCAACATGAAGGATACATTTGGTTTCAATGCCTTGCATCATCCCCAAAAGGAAAACACAAGAAAAAGACAAAGGAGAAGGGAAAAAGGGACCTTTTGGGTCAACATGGAAAGACATAGGGCATCTCAATGCTTCGTCATCCCCAAAAGGAAAACAAAAAAGAAAAAATGAAAAAGGAAAAAGGACTGTATGAGTCAACAAGGAAGAGAGAGGGCATCTCAACGCTTTGCATCATCCCCAAAAGGAAAACACAAAAGAAAAAATGAAAAAGGAAAAAGGACCTTTTGGGTCAACATGGAAGAGACATAGGGCATCTCAATGCTTTGCGTCATCCCCCAAAAGGAAAACACAAAAGCAAAAAGGAAAAAGGAAAAAGGACCTTTTGGCTCAACATGGAAGAGACATAGGGCATCTCAATGCTTTGTGTCATCCCCAAAAGGAAAACACAAAAGTAAAAAGAAAAAAGGCAATGTACGACATATAGAAGAATAGAGGTATGAATAGAAGTGTACAAAGAGTGAGAATATCAAACGCACAATACAGGGGAACATGATACACATATAAAATCAAACCCAAATAAAAAGAGAAAGGATAATAAATGAAAAAAGGCTAGTAAGGTGAATGCAAGTCAACCATCTAAGAAGTCATCTGCCTCCCAATCATGCTCAGTATGTTGCAAGGGCAGTTGACTGTCCAAAGGAAGAATTGCAAGGGCCGAACTTGGAGATGTACCTAATTCTTCACTTGGTGTAGAAGGTTTATCATTTAAGCTCATGGTAGATGAAAATAAAGAGTTTAGATCATTATGCACTTCTTCATCTATTTTTGTAATCTCCTCATCATCGTCATCATCAAGATTGATTATGATAGGAGGACAAAGGGTGATTTCTAAGGAAGGATGTATCAAAAGTTGCGGCTGTTGGATTTGTTCATTTTGTTGTGAGAGTTGGACTATGTTATCTTGTGGTAGGTCAAGAGAAAGAGGGTGGTCATCTATTGCTTCTGTCAAAGGTGGAGGTTGGTTTTCTTTATTTCCTTCTATTTGAGATTGACGAGCAAGGAGGCGACGATGACACCTACACTCCCTAGCACTGTGATTTCATTTTATTTTGTTTTGAAGTTGTTGAGTTGTAAGAGTGGGTTGATCCATCATAGGTTCCTTTTCTTCTAGAGGGGGAAGAATGGAAGAAACCAAAGAATACGAGTCAATCACTTTCTCTTTAGCTTTATACACTTGTTTAATGTAGGGAGGCATGACCGGATTGGTTTCATTTTCTCTTGGTCATTTAAACGATGGTGGGGAAGTGTTGAAGGGAGGTTGTTGATGAGGTTGTATGGTTTGTTCAATGTCAGACTTAGGCTGAAGCATGGTTTCATCTAGGATAGGAGGAGCGGAAGATTATAGAGACATGTTACGAAGAGACAACTCGACTATTCATTTGGATTTGAAATATTGGTAGGCTATGAAAAAGAAATCCTTACGAGGACTGATGGATTCCATAGGTTCAAGCCAATAGGCTTCTAAGGAAAAAATACCTTTAAAGGATAACAGATTAAAGCCACTATGGTGTATTGTAAATATTTCATTGCCATGTGGAAACTTCAAACATTTATGAATAATTGAGGGGACCACTTTCATTGAGTGAAGCCAAGGGTGGCCTAGCTGTAAATGTCCGATTGTGGAATAATTGAAAATGTTACATCTAAAGTTGTAGGGCCTATTTGTAAGGGGAGTATAATCGATCCGATCATAGGGCACACAAAACCAGTATGTGTTTTAATCCATGTAGTTGGTTTATTATAGTCATCTTGATATAAATCGTGTAATACTAGAAATTCTTCTTTGATCACATTCTCACCACAAGCGGGATCTATTAATATCCCATTGGTGGGATTATCATAGATTTTTCCGACTATGTGAAGAGGACCATCAGGAAACTTTTTAAGTATATCTTTAGAAGAAAAAGTGATATCAATATTTTTGTTGGTTGGGCCCTTACGAGGGATAATGTCTATCACACCCACAAGTTCATCCATAGGATTACCTTGGGTAACATTTGTTGTTATATCACATTGTTCATCATTTGTATCAATGTTCATGACATGAGGGTTTGAAGGTTCACTAGCCTTGACAAATGAAACATTATGTTTAGGCATGGGGTTGGTAAAGATTTGTAAATTCTAGTTAGGGGGTGCAATAGACTTATTGCCTTGATCATTGACACTCACAATAGACAAACGACCTGAATCAATGAGGTCTTGAACTAAGTGTTTGAGACACTTACATTGTTCGGTGTCATGGCCATTTTGGTGATGAAAATGGTAATAAGTATTTGGTTTAAAGGTGGGTGGTAAAGGTTTGGTGGTATCAAGTGGCTTAATGGTAGGGAAAGTGATCATTTGTTGTTGGATTGATTGGTTCATTGTATTATGAAGGGTATCAGGTAAGGGAGTAAATTGTCTCTTCGGATCCCCATAGGTATAAGGTACCATTGCTTTAATAATTGACACTTGACTTGGAACAGGTTGGGTTGGTTGCAAAGAAGGTGGATTGAACTGTAAAAATCCTCTATTTGGTTTATGAAAGTTTTGTGTGTTGTTTTGATTGTTTTGCTCAGACTTCTCAACTTAGTTAGAAGTAGAATTTGAATCATGAATGGAAACCAAGTTATGATATTCACATAGGTTTGTGCATAAGTGCATGAATGAAGGGAATTTCATCATAGTTAGCTTATCTTGTAAGTTTGTGTGCAATTTTTCGATAAACATCTTCTATAGATGTGAATCAAGAATTTTGACATCAACTTGAGTATACAATGACTGATAACGTGAAATGAAGTCAGTGACTTTTTCATCAACATTTTGTCTACAGTGCATTAGGTCAACCATTGTATTTTTAGGAGTCATATGAACTTGGAAGTGACTTACGAAGGCATCCACAAGCTCATTAAATGACCGAATGGAATGATTGGGCAGGTTTGGAAACCACTCCAATGTAGTATCTTTTAGGGTCCTAGGAATTTTTTTAGCTAAGAGTTTATCATCAAGGACAAAATCACTACATAAAGCTGTATAAGCATTGACATGGTTAATAGGGTCTCCTTTACCTTCATATTTCTCAAACCTAGGCAATTCTATCCCTTGTGGCATTTGTGTGTGTATGATTTCTAAGGATAAGGGACTACTACAAACATAATATGTGGGTGGAGTAGTTTGACCTTGGCTAATGGTGGAAATTTGTTGTTGCATGGATGAAATGGTATGTAGGAGCTACGTAATGATGGGATCGGGGTAAGTGGTTTGAGGTGGAAGGGAAAATGGAGATGGAGTGTATGTAATGTTAGGGGAAGTGGAAGGGACACTAAGAGGGGTGAAGGTGGAAGATGGAATATGCGATGCCACAAAAGAACTAGGAATGCTAGTTGGAATCCGAAAGAAGGAGCCACATGAATAACATGTTGCATAGTTGTTTTAACCTGAGGAGTGGTATAAGTTGGTATAGATGCTATGGTTGAAGGGGGAGGAATGTGAGGTCCTCCTTCGCTTGCCACTATGTTTGCTGATTGGGAAGTATTAGTAGCTTGTTTATTGTATATTTCAACAATTCTTTTCATGAATTGTAAGTCATCATCACTTTCAATCAAACGATGAAGGTTTTCTATGGATAGTATGGCAGTGGTGGAAATGTTTTCAAGGGACAAGTCTTGTTGTAAGTGTGCAAAATCCTCATGAATATTAATGACCTTTTCTTGTGGTATGGAATTGTTTTATGTGTCAATATTCATTAGATAGAAAGGTGAAGGCATAGAAGTGGTATTTTCCATGCCTAATGCACCATTATCCATACTAGGAGTAGGAGCTCTTGACATCCCAAGGTCCACAATGAAAGTGCTATCACGGGAATCCATGAGTCTAGAACTTCGTCTCACTAAAGTATTATCAATGGGGCACCAAACACTCATACAAGTACCACAAAAGATGGGGTGAATGGAAATGCAATGTAATCTAGAAGAGAAAAATGAAAATAACAAAAATTCTGCTAACTGAAACAGAGAACTAACAACAGATAACAAAAATGCAGGAAAATGCTAGAAAATGCCTGAAAGTGCTATGCAGAATGTGTAGGTGGACTAATTCGCCTAGGGTGGTGAATGAGTCCCAGTATGAGATTTTTTTTTGTTTTTCAAAATATTTAAAATGATTCTAATGCTTTTCAAATGCGAATGAAGGATGCAAATGTATATTTTCAATTTTTTCAATGATATGCAATGCAAAAATGAAATCTAAATGAGTCTTACACTAATGCAAGTTAAGAAACCCTAGGATGCAAAAACAAAACAATACCATAATTGATTGTTGATGCAAGTGAAGTATAAGATGCAAGATGTAATTGAAATTAGAAATGTAAAGTGTTCAATATGCAGGTTCACCAAAATGAACCTTAGATTTTTGGCACCCTAGGACTTTCTAGCACTTTTAGGGGTTTTCACCTAAAAGGAGAAAGAAGGGCCAAATAATCTAACTAGTTGACTCAAATTAGGATGTGTGTGATGTTGTTTAGACTAAATGGAATGATCTAAATGCACTTATATGAACTAATTGACTGATTATGAATGCAAAACCTAAGATTTATGCAATTTTGAAAAACACAATGTGATATGCAAACAATGAACTATGAATAAATAAATGCAAAATAGAAAAGAAAAGGGTTGAATTAGAGTGCTCCTAGGAAGAGATTGGAGAATCTGGAATATTTTGAATGTTTTCTAAAATCACAAAAATCACTAGTGGGACTCATTTGCCACTGATGGTGAATTAGTCCTTCTGATGAAAACTATCAGGAATAGGTTTCTGAGTGTCAGGATCTAGAATTTGACAAAAATTAGATTTCCATCCTTAAGGTGGGACTCATTCACCACTGATGGTGAATCAGTCCACTCCCAAAATTCTAAGAAATCAAGAGGCAATTTTGTAGCACCAAATCTGAGATTGTCTGCTTGTCAGGTTGCCAAAGTCAAATCTGTAGAAAACAAACATAAAGTCTTCTCCAAGATTGAAATAAGATGTAGTTGACTTGAAGCACCTTGTTGACTTGTTGACCACTCTCCAACACCTAATTGCTTGTCAAATCTGCATACAAAAGTCTGCAAACACACATGCAAGAGGGGAAAAATGGTTAAGGGTTCTAGGTTATAGGGATTTGCTTGGTCAAATCCCACTTTGGTAATCAAACCCTTAATGAAATGATGAAATGAAAGAGAAAGATAAAATAATAACATGCAAATGCTATCAACTTACCAAACCCTTGTTGAAGAAAATATGAAGATGAATCAATGGCTGCTCTTGAATGCTTGATTATAAGATGCAAAGTGATCAAATGCTAATTGAATGCTTGAATAAGTTATGAGATTGTGGGAGATGTAAAATGAGGAGAAAAACACATATGTATACACACTTGTGCCTTAGTAACTTGATGATACCTCATCATAGGTTGACATCAAGTAATTTTGAATAAAAACCTGAAAGAAAATTTGAAATATTTTGAAATTGAGGCAAAAGGGACTCTTTCGCCACCCATGGCGAATGGGTCCCACCTTGGACTTGAAAGGGGTGTTGGGAATTAAGTCACATTTAATGTTATTTGTCGGGTTTACATTCAAAACACACTTAATTAATCCTTATAAGAGCATAAAGGGGTCAAATAAAGCATAAGAAAGGTGTAAATAGTGAAATTATGCCTAAAAAAGTGTGAAATCTTGTTACAAGACATTACAACACTTCAAAATAGGACTTGATAAGTGATGAGAAGGTGATTTCTAGGTGAATTGTAATGAATAAATTCTAGAAAAGTGTAGAAATACTTTACAACACTTCACAACACCTTCACAAGACGTCATTATTTGAATTTTAAGGACTTAAATGTGCATGTTCAAGCCATATTACATCAATAAATAAAGGAAAAATAGACCAAACATCAAGAAGAAAGGCCTAAAAGACCATGAAAATGACAAGGGGCCATTTTTCTACGATGCAATTTTTTTTGTAGGATGTTCCCTCTCAAATTATGCAGTGGAATGGTATGTTTTAAGGTTGGCCATTTTTATAAGAAACCATTGTTACCAAATCCATGAGAATTTAAAGGTGTTCATGCATGATTATTTTGAATTTGATAATTGTTCAAGTGTAAATATGGGAAACATTTCCAAAATATTTATTAGGGTTTTTCTTGTAGATTTAAATGGCTAGGTTTGCAAAGATGAAGTTTGAATTTGTGATCAAGTGTATTTTCTTATCTAAAATGCAAAAATACTAAGATAAATGCAAACAAAAGAAAACACAAATGACACCTCAAGATAAGCCTAGGTGAACTTGAACAAAATAAAAGATAAAGCTTAGATTTTTACCTTGTCCAAGTTGATGTGTTGGTTGGCCCTTGATCTTAACCATGTGTCTTCCTTTTGCTTGATAGAATGACCTAAAATTATATGCAAAGGATGGATATTTTAATGATAAAGGAAATGGTATCCATGGATGTTTGATTAGATGAAAGGATGAAGATTGAAATGCTACAAAAATGGAGGTGAGATAGCTAGTGCATGAGAGCTCTCAATTTTCCTAAGTGTTGTGTTGCAAGTGAATTTTCATTGTATTTATGAAAAGTTCCTCCAAAAGAATAGAGGGATAGGATTAACACTAGGGAAAAAGATCAAGGGTTGAGATGTCTTGAGACATCTCAACTCATGGGATAATGACATGTGGAGGCTGATGTGGAGGGGAAAGGATGAAGTGGTGATGATGTGGAAGTGAGGTGGAGGCCACATAGAGGTACTTGCAAGTACCTTGGGAATGGGAAATATCTCCTCATAAAGGAGTTTCTTGTCCATTTGTACAAAGGTATGGGGTGAGAGGAGAAGGGAGGAATTAAAATTTCCTCAAAAATTCTCATGGGGAAGAACAAAAGAATTTAATATTCTTCATGGTGGGGATGTGAGGAATTAAAAATTCCTCAAAGTACATTGGTAGAATAAATTAGATTTTTTTAAATTCTAAAAGGCATGGGAGTGACCTCTCCAAAAGGATAAAGTCATTAATAGGGTTGACTATGGGTGAGTGCCATAAATGACATAGGATTAGGTTAGGTTAAATTATTGATTTAGGTTGTGCAAATGAGGGATTAGGTGAGTTAACCTTTATTAGACATCCACTTGCATTTTATGGAGGGTGTGAACCCAATCTTAATTAGGAATGTGTACACCCTAACTAGGGATTAAGTGGATTAATCAGGATTAGGGGAAATTATGGAGATGGGACAAGGAGAGAGAGAAAAGGAGGTGAATTAAAATTATTTTATTTCATAATGGATAAATGACTAAATTAAATAATTGGTCTATTTATTTAATTTAGAGAAGAACATGATAAGGTATTTAATTGATTAATTAAATACCTTAGGGGATGTAGAAAATTAGGTGAATACTAATTAAATAATGAATCATTTAATTAACATGATAGTGTATTCAAGATAGCAGAATATGAAAGTGAATTTGACTATATAGACGTGGTCAAATTCAGATGTCTACATTTTTCCCTTTGAAATATCATTAGACTAATGATGTTTCAAAAAAAAATACAGACAACTCTATAGAGGAGGAGGACTTTAGTAGCTTCCCCAGTATCGCAGGGAAATGGATAGGAAGAATAAATGCATAAATAGGATAAATGACTAAATTAAATAATTGGTCTATTTATTTAAGAGAGAAATAATATGATGAAATAGAAGAATTAATAATGAACTTAATATAAATAAATATTTCTATTTATTTATTAAGTAGATGAATTTAAGATTAATTAATCAAATAAGTCGTATTTAATTAATTAGATTCTCCAAACCATTTTTAGGTGTCTACATATATAACAATATCAATTGAGGAAATCTTAATCAATGACTATTATGGTGCACTTCACTTTTAGGTTTCCTACATGGTTTTCAATATCATTGTTCTAATCAAACCATCATTATAGATTTAACTAGTTTCTTCAAAGAAAGAAAAATAAATGAATTTTTTTCTTTCTTTGAAGTGCCTTGTGGGTGGTATTTGTTTTCTATGAATTGAAGGCCTTTGTACCATATTTTCATAATTTATTATAATTTATTATTGGACTTGATCAACCCAATGAACTTGTACATGTGTTTTGTATAAGATTGATCCTTTGAATGTTATATTATTGTTAATTACCTAGGAGTTTTTCCATTATGTTGAAATTATTTATGAATAACTTGGGTATTATAAAAATTTTAATAGTAATAAGATAATTTACTTTACATCCTTGTTGGACTAAAAAATTACCCCAAATATTTGTTGAGTGATTATGTGAATGATATAGATTTTTAAGGGTAATAGTGTACTTGTTTCCATTGCTTTGTATTTGATTTAGGAAAAGAGGATAATCATATAGTCCAAAATGTATGATTATCATCTTGGAATTTATTTTGAGTATATAGATTATATGATACTTAATGATTAGTGATTGCTTAGTCTGGGATATGCATGCCATTCACTAGCTTAGTGTTATGTAAAAACATGCTAATAGTTTTTATATTTAATTTATATGTGAAAGATTAAAACATCTATATTAAACATAAAGGATTACTTGAGTGTACAAAAAGATAAAACCAAAAGGTAGAAGATTGAACATATAGACTAGCATGAGATTTTGAATTGCACATTCATGATATTTTTCATGAGAAATATATGCATAATTTTGATCATGTTATTTATTGGATTTTTTTTTTGAACTTGCAAATTTAAATTTAAATGAAAAAATAATTGGAAAATATACAAAATTTATAAAATAAAATTATAGATGTTCAAAGTAAAATAGATTCACTATGATAGTGCTACATCTACTATTTTTTATTAATTTTCTTGTTTTAGTGAGTTATATTGTAGATTTACCATGAGCTACTAAGGATAACATCTAATTTACAAGAAAAAAGTTATTAGAATTTTACCCCAAAGTGAAAGAAAGCTAATTTTCCATGAAATAAACCTTTAAAATTAAAAAGGGAGATAAAAAAATAAAATATATTATGCTTCGTTGGTTAAATGGACATTAATAAACAATATTTATATTAAATATTTTAAAAGAGGAGAAATAATTGTATTTATTTAAATAATTATTAGAAGGAAACCTTTGTGAAATGGTGACATGATGGTTTGAAAACTACCCATTAAATCATATATAAATAATTTATGTGAAACATGGAAGGGGCATGAAGATCACTCAATGAAGAAGAAGGTGGTTTAGTGGGATATGGGCATTGAATAAGGGATACATAGATTACATGTCCAACTCGGGGTACATATTACACTCAAGATTATCCTAGTAGGACTATTGCATATGTTGAACAATTATTCTAGAGCATGTTATGTTAAGTAATTAATTTGGAGAATTTGTTGTACATTGAGCATGGTTCTAGAGCACTTGTTTTGAGTATTTAATATATTGAGTATGGCTCTAGAGCACAAATATTGAATAATTTATTCATTGAATGTGGAGTTTTGAGTAATAATTATTACTCCTAGAGTGTGTCACAACTATGAGAGATGAGACCATTGAAATATTCATAGGGTGACATTGACCATTCCAAGTGCTTTGATTCAATTAAGTATTGATAACCATTTATGTTAAAAGATATTGGGAATATTATATATATGATTTTGGTGTTAATCTATTTTAAATCATATACTTGTGTTATTTAGTTTATTATATGTTAATTTTTTACTTTAGAGTCCTTACTAAATTATTAGAAGAGTTGGTATAGAATAACTCTACAACATGCTAGATTTGGCTAAAGATTATAGCCACCCAAAATCTAGGAACTTCATGAAAGCACAAGAGAGATCAATATGAAATGCTCAAGATTGCAAAGGAATTAAATCCAATATAATTTAAGTATAATTGATTTACAATTGAAAACCCCTTGGTTATATAGCCAAGGTGAGACATAGGACTAAATAGGATTATGACAAGTGTCTTAATCCTATGACATGTGACAACTTATCATAACTACCTAGGACACATGTGTTAAAAGTAAAAAGATAAGATAAGATCTAATGACAACTAACACCTTTTATAAAGATTCCCTCCTAAGACCTAAGTAAACTTAGTTCATGTAAATAGGATCTACTAATGACTAGATAGGTAAAACACCTATTTATACCAACACCTCCCTTAAGTGCAACATAGGGAGTAGCTAATTATTATGAAAATGACACAAGGATGGGCCCTAGCTATGAGGCCATATTAGGTACCCATGTATAATGCAAATGCAATATCTCACAAATGGAGAAAAGGAGAAAACCTAGTGGGATAAAACTCCTCGCCAAAAGAGATGAAATAAAAAATACTCTTAATGATGTATGAGAACAAAACAAAATTAGAGGAAAAAGAACCCCTGTAAGAGAGAAGAAGAAGAGAGACCATGTAGTCCCCCCTCAATGTTGAGTCTCTTGTAATGATGGTAGAAGCTCGACATTAAGTGCAAAAGATGATCCAAAAGCATCAAACAATGTTCCTCCCTTGAGGAAGAAACAAAACCAAGATGGTATGTAGGATATCTTACCATTCATTAAAGGAATATGTGTGAATATAAAGATGATGTGTGATGTCTTTGAATAATGCTCAAGTGTCTCCATGTTGATGCCGAAAGCTATCACACTCCAAACAGGTGTTCTAGGCCACATCAATGAAGAAGAAAATCTAGAATCTCCTAGAAATGATTGTAGAACACAATCCAAAGATAAAGACGTGCCATAGAAAAATGGACCCTTATCATTTTCATGGCCTTTTAGGTCTTGTTTCATGATGTTTGATCTATTTTGCTCTGATTTTATGTTATAATGTGGCTTGAACATGCATATTTAGGTACTAAAATTCAAATAATGACATCTTGTGAAGGTGTTGTGAAGTTTTGTAAAACATTTCTACACTCTTCTAGAATCTATTCATTACAATTCACCTAAAAATCACCTTTTCATCACTAAACAAGTCCTATTTTGAAGTGTTGTAAAGTCTTGTAACAAGATTTCACACTTTTCTAGGCACAATTTCACTATTTACACCTTTCTTGTGCTTTATTTGACCCCTTTATGCCCTTATAAGCTTTAATTAAGTGTATTTTTGAATGTAAACCTGATAAATAACATTAAATATGACTTAATTCCTGAAACCCATTTTCAGGTCCTAAGTGGGACCCATTCGCCATGGGTGGCGAATGAGTCCCCCTTGGCTCCAAATTCAAAATATTTTAAATTTCCTTTTGGGTTTTTATTCAAAATCACTTGATGTTGGATTGTGATGAGGCATCAATGGCTTACTAAGGCACAAGATTGTATAAATAAGTGATTTTCACCTAATTTTACATCTCCTACAATCATACATCACATTCAAGCAATATTTTCATTCATTCATTCAAGCATCTTACAACATCAAATCAAGCATTCATCAAGCATTTTGGAGCATCCATTGACATTACTTCAGATTTGCATCAACAAGGGTTTGGTAAGTTGATAGAATTTGCATGTTATTTATTTATCATTCTCTTGCATTTCATTATTTCATTAAGGGTTTGATTACCAAAGTGGGCTTTGACCAAGGAAAACCCCTATTTGCTAACCCTCAACCATTTTCCCCCTCTTGCATGTGTATTTGCAGACTTCTATATGCAAATTTAACAAGAATTTAGGTGTTGAAGAGTGGTCAACAAGTCAACAAGGTGCTTCAAGTCAAATCAACCACATTTCATGCTTGGAGAAGATATTATGTCCATTTCTTGCAGAATTGACTTTGACAACCCGATAAGTAGATATCCTCAGATCTGGTGTTGCAAAGTTGTCTCCTGATTTCTCAAAATTTTGGGAGAGGATTGATTCACCACCAGTGGTGAATGAGTCCCACCTTAAGGCTAGAAATCTAAGTTTTATCAGATTTTGGACCCCGACACTTAGAACCCTATTTTCGGTAGTTTTCATCAGAAGTAGGATTGATTCACCACCTTGGGCAAATGAGTCCCACTGGTGAATTTTTGTGATTTAAAACAACATCTAGAACATTCTAGAATCTTCATCAGACCTCCAGGTGCAAACTGATTCAACTCATTTCATTTTGTTTTGCATATATTCATTCATAGGTCATTGTTTGCATATCACATTGTGTTTTCCAACATAACATAAATCTTAAGTTTTGCATACATAATCAGTCATATAGATTACTTAATTGCATTTAGTTCATTTCATTTAGGAAAACCAACATCATACATTACATAATTTGAATGAACCTATTTAGCATTTTTGGCCTACCTCTCTCCTTTTAGGTGCAAAACCCTAGAAGAGCTAGAAAGGTGCAGGGTGCCAAAAATCTATGGTTCATTTTGGTCAACCTGACTTTTGAGCACTTTGCATTTATAATTTCAATTGTATATTGCATCCTGGATTATATTTGCATTAACATTCAATTAGGGTATTGTTTTGTTTTTTGCATCCTAGGGTTTCTCAAATTGCATTAGTGAAATATTCATTTAGATTTCATTTTTGCATTACATATCATTGAAAAAACTAAAAATATGCATATGAATTCTTCATTAGCATCCGAAAAGCATTATAATTACATTAAATTTTTTGAAAAAAAAAAATCTCATTCTGGGACTCATTCGCCACCCTAGGCGAATCAGTCCATCTGCACTTTTTAAACAACATTTTCAGGCATTTTTCTGAGATTTTTCTACATTTCTATTTTTTGTAGTTATTTCTCTATTACAGTTAGCAAAATTTATGTTATTTGCATTTAGAACTCCTACATTACCTTGCATTTTCATTCACCCCATATTTTGTGGTACTTGTATGAGTGTTTGGTCTCCCACTAATAATACTTTAGTGAGATGAAGTTCTAGAATCATGGCCTCATGCGATAGCACTTTCGTTGTGGACCTTGGGATCTCAAGAGCTTCTACTCCTAGTATGGACAATGGTGCATTAGGCATCGACAATACCACTTCTATGTCTTCACCTTTCCATCTAATGAATGTTGACACACAAAATAATTCCATACCACAAGAAAAAGTCATTAATACTCATGAGGATTTTGCACACTTACAACAAGACTTGTGCCTTGAACACATTTCCACCACTGCCATACTAGCCATAGAAAACCTTCATTGTTCGATTGAAAGTGATAATGGCTTACAAGTCATGAAAAGAATTGCTGAAATATACAATAAACATGCTACTAATACTTCCCAATCAACAAACATAGTTTCCAGCCAAGGAGGACCTCACATTCCTCCCCCTTCAACCATAGCATCCATACCAACTTATACCACTCCTTAGGTTATAATAACTATGCAACATGTTAGTCATGTGGCTCCTTCTTTCGCAATTCCAACTAGCATTCCTAGTTCTCTTGTGGCATCACAAGTCCCCTCCACTACCTTCACCCCTCTTAGTGTCCCTTTCAGTCCCCTTCACATTACATACACTCCATCTCCATTTTCCCTTCCACCTCAAACCACTTACCCTAATCCCATCATTATGTAGCTCCTCAATACCGTTTCATCCATGCAACAACAAATTTCCACCATTAGCCAAGGTCAAAATGTTCCACCCACATATCATGTTTGTAGTAGCCCCTTATCTATAGAAATCTTAAGAACCCTGATACCACAAGGGATTGAAATGCCTCAGTTTGAGAAATATAGAGGTAAAGGAGACCCTATTAACCATGTTAATGCTTATATAGATTTATGTAGTGATTTTTTCCTTGATGATAAACTCTTAGCTAAAATTTTTCCAAGGAATTTGAAAGACACTGTATTAGAGTGGTTTTCAAACTTGTCCAATCATTCCATTCAGTCATTTAATGAACTTGTGGATGCCTTCATAAGTCACTTCCAATTTCATATTCTTGGATGCTGTGGATGTGTTGCTGATATGTGGTTGTCATTGATGTCAACACTATTAGAATTTTGTGTATCAGAGGTTGTATATGTCGAGGATATTGAGAAAATTGTAAAAGAATGTGTTCTAGGTTCCCAGTGGAACTGTGCAGGTCATGAAGGCATCTTGTTCTGTACGTTGAAGTTCAGCTACTGTGGACTTAAGGGATTATTTTTGAGAGTATCTAGATCATCTACTGAAAGTTTCAGAGGTCCATGTATAGATTTGATCATGTTGTCTGGCAATATTTCTATGGTCTCTGTCAGTGTTCCCGAGTGAAGTTTGTGTGATTTTGGTAATCTTAGTTGCTGCAAATGTTTCTCTATTATTTCTTGATGTTTTTGGATGTCTCTAGATCATGCTCTATCTTTGTAGTACATCCACATTGATCGGTGTGCTCATGGTCAAATATTTTTCTTGTGCACATTTTAGTTTTCATGTTCTTGGCCGACATGATGGTGGTAACGTGCTGTGGATCCTTGAAAAGTTAAATTTGAATGTTTGGTGTGCTCATGAATATTATTTTGGGTTGCATCATTGTTTTGGCTGACGGTGTTTAGATCCACATTGAAAACTTAATTGTAAATTTGGGCTGACATTGCAAATATGTTTTATTTTCTTGGCCGACTAAGTTGTTGATGAAATCTCACATAGCGGATATATAAGAGAAATTGTTTCATTGGTGCAAAGTGTGCTTCGTGTGCTAGGTGTGTTCCTATGTGTGTATGTGTGAACCTAATTCAATTGCAGGGCAGAGTGTGAAGAAGATCGAGTGAAGTGTGAAGTAGTTTGAGTTAAAAGTGAAGGAGTTTTCTGTGCTTAATTGGAACTATAATTAGGCCTATGTAGAAGCTATTTTCTTAGTTTGTACCCTCTGGATTTTAATCTTATTCTGTATTGTTGGGCAGTGAGCCCTTTCTGTAATTGAGCAGTGAGCTCTAGGCAATGTGCTTGAATGCATGTGCATTCCCCTTTATTGTTTTCATTATACTTTTAATAGGGTATGATATTGTGGACTAACATCCACCATGGTTTTTCCCCTAATAGGTTTTCCACATAAAAAAAATTCTTGGTGTTCTCTATCTCTCTGATGTGTTAATTGCTTATTCATCAGATCTAAAATTAAGTTAAGTTTTGAAAAGTTTATTATTTTGTGACAACTGATTCACCCCCCTTCTTAGTTGTTTGTCCTTGTTTTTCCAACATATATGACTCCTAAAACGAAAATGGTTGACCTAATGCGTTGTAGAAAAATGTTGATGAAAAAGTCATTGACTTCATTTCATGTTATCAATCCTTGTATGATCAAGTTGATGTCAAAATTACTAATTCACATCTGTAGAAAATGTTTATCAAAAAATTGCACACAAACCTTCAGGATAATTTAACTATGATGAAATTCCCTTCGTTTAGGCACCTATGCACAACCCTGTGTGAATATTATAACTTGATTTCAAGTCATGATTCAAAATCCACTTCTAACTGAGTTGAGAAGCCTGAGCACAACAATCAAAACAACACACCAAACTTTTGCAAACCAAATAGAGGATTTTTACAATTCAATCTGCCTCCTCAACTGCAACCACCAACCCAACCTATTCAAAATCAAGTGGCAGATGTTAAAGCAATTGTGCCTGATACCTACGGGGACCCGAAGATACAATTTACCCCCTTACCCGATACCCTTCATAATGCAATGAACCAATTTCTCCAACAACAAATGATCACCTTGCCTACCATCAAACCGCTTGATACCACCAAACCTTTACCACCTACATTTAAACCAAATGATTATTACCATTTTCAAAGCCAAAATGGCCATGACACCGAACACTGTAAGCATCTCAAACACTTAGTTCAAGACCTCATTGATTCGGGCCGTTTGTCCATTGCGGGTGTTAATGATCAAGGTAATAATTCTGTTGCACCCCCTAACTAGAATTTACAAATCTTTACCAACCCCATGCCTAAACATAATGTTTCATTTGTCAAGGCTAGTGAACCTTCAAACCCTCAAGTCATGAACGTTGATATAAATAGTAAACAACATGATATAACTCAAAATGTTACCCAAGTTAATCCTATGGATGAACTTGTGGGCGAAATAGACATTATCCCTCGTAAGGGCCCAACCAACAAAAATATTGATATCACTTTTTCTTCTAAAGATATGCTTCAAAAAATTCCGGATGGTCCTCTTTACATAGCCGAAAAAATATATGATAATCCCACCAATGGAATATTAATAGATCCCACCTGTGGTGAAAATGTGATCACAAAAGAAGTTATAGTATTACATGATTTATATCAAGATGATTATAATAAACCAACTGCATGGATTAAAACACATACTGGTTTTGTGTGCCCTACGATCGGATCGATCGTACTCCCCTTACAAACATGACCTAAAACTTTGGATGTAACATTTTCTATTATTCCACAATCAGATCAATTTTGTTTGTGGCTAGGCCACCCTTGGATTCACTCAATGAAAGTGGTCCCTCCAGTTGTTCACAAGTGTTTGAAGTTTCCACATGGAAATAAAATATTTACCATACACCATAGTGGCTTTAATCCGTTATCCTCTAAAGGTAATTTTTCCTTAGAAGCCTTTTGGCCTGAACCTATGGAACCCATCACCCCTTGAAAGGACTTCTTTTTCATAACCTATCAAAAGTTCAAAGCCAAACAAATAGCTGAGTTGTCTCTTCGTAGCATGTCCCCATCAACTTCCACCTCACCTATCCTAGATGAAACCATGCTTCAGCCCGAGTCTGACATTGAACAAACCATACAACCTCATGAACAACCACCCTTCGACACTTCCCCACCATTGTTTAAATGACCAAGGGAAAATGAAACTAATTCTACCATACCTCCCCACATTAAACAAGTGTATAAAGCTAAAGAGAAAGTGATTGACCCGTCTTCTTTGGTTTCTTCCATTCTTCCCTCTTCGGAAGAAAAGTGTTGGTATGTGGCGACTGATCATGCTATACTGTATAGCCCATGTTATACTAAACACCCCAGCATGTATTCTTGTCGGGGTCTGGGGCTGGGTTGGGCCCTGGGTGGGGGTTCGGGGGTGGCAGCCTTCGAGAAAAAAATTCCTCCTACTTTTTCGCGTCATCATTGAAAAAGGGAAAAATCAACAAAAAAGGAAAAATCTGATTTTGTAGAACCCAAAATATGGAAGCTTCTAAGCTTGATAAAAGGGGGTCGGATGGGTGTTACAGGATGATGAAAAATGTGATTATTCACAAGATTGTAATAGATTTTGCATTGGATAATAAAAGTATTGGATGGATGTGGTTTGGTGGATGTAGCCTAGATTGGGTGAACCATGTTAAATTCTCTGTGTTATAATTTATTCTGTGTGTGTTTTAGTTTCTCTGTTTATTAATTAAATCTACATTTAATTGTTAGATATCTGCCTTTCTAACCCTAACAAGTGATAGCAGAGCAGGTTGTGTTTCGATTACCATTTGTAGGAAGGTCTCACGGTTGAGTGGGAGTAATGGCAGACAAGGGTAAAAAGGTTGAGAAGTTTAATGGGTAGAACTATCAGTTATGGAAAATACAGATGGAGGACTACCTCTATCAAAAGGATTTATGGCAGCCATTGGAAGGGAAAACCAAGAAACCCCAAGCAATGTCTGATGAGGACTGAGAGATTTTGGATAAAAAGGCTTTTGGCAGTATTCGTTTATGCCTGGCACAATCGGTGGCATTCAATATTACAAAAGAAAAGACAACTCAAGAGTTGATGGAAACCCTGGTGAAGTTATATGAAAAGCCTTCTGCTTTGAATAAGGTATTTCTTATGAAGCGTTTATTTAATATGAAAATGGTAGAAGGTGGGTCAGTTACTGATCATTTAAATGAGTTTAATATGGTCACCAGTCAATTAACTTCTGTAAAAGTAAATTTTGATGAAGTTAGGGCTCTTTTGATTCTGTGTTCTTTGCCTGAAAGTTGGAATAACTTAGTAATGACTGTTAGCAATTTTGTTTTTGGTTTGAATACATTGAAATTTGATGATGTTGTTGGTGTTATTTTGAGTGAGGAAATTCATAGGAAAGGCTCAGGTGGAACATCCAAATCAGACAGTGTTTTGAATGCAGAAAGCAAGGGTAGAATAAAGGAGAGAGGAAATAATTTCAGAAATCGTGGGAAGTCACGAGGAAAATCAAAGGACAAAAGGTCCCAATCTAGAGACAAGAGGGATTGCTGGTACTGTGGTAAGCCAAGTCATTTAAAGAAAGATTGTTGGTCTTGGAAAAATAAAAGAGACAAAAAGGAAGGAAGTAAAGAGGCAAATGTGGTAAGTAATAAATCTGATGAGGATGCTTTGATTCTTTCCCTTGATAATGCTAACGATTCTTGGGTGTTAGATTCAGGGGCTTCATTTCATGCTACCCCCCATAGAAGTTATTTTCTTGATTAAATCCAAGGGGATTTTGGGGTAGTTTATTTAAGAGATAACGAACCCTATCAGATTGTTGGAAAGGGAAGAATCAAGATTAAGTTGCAGAATGGGAATCATTGGCTACTATATGAGGTAAGACATGTTCCAAAGTTAAGCAGAAATTTAATTTCAGTAGGGCAACTAGATGATGAAGGTTGTGTTGTTACATTTAGTGATAAAAATTGGAAGGTCAGAAAGGGTGCCTTAGTGGTAGAAAAAGGTGTGAAAGTAGGCACCTTATATCTTTGTACAGGTCATACTGTTCCTTCTACTTTAATTGTTACAGAAAAAGGTCAGTGTTTAGGAACAGTTGCTATAGTTTAGTAGGTAGAAGATCATACAGTTGTTGTGGACTCTAAATCAACAATGTGGCATAATAGACTTGGGCATATGAGTGAAAAAGGTATGAAAGTACTTCATTCAAATAATGTTTTACCAGGTCTAAAATGTGTTAATATGGATTTCTGTGAAAGTTGTGTGTATGGAAAACAAAAGAGAGTAAGTTTCCTCAAAGATGGGAAGCAAAAGAAAGATGAGAAATTGGAGCTTGTGCATATGGATGTATGGGGACCATCTCAGGTATCTTCTCTCGGTGGCTCTCTGTATTATGTTACATTCATGGATGATGCAACTAGGAAGGTATGGATTTATTTCCTTAGGCAAAAATCTGATGTATTTGAAACTTTTAAAAATGGAGAAGCTTGGTTGAGAATGAGATGGGTAAAAATATAAAATGTCTCAAATCTGATAATGGTGGTGAGTATTGCAGCAAAGAGTTTGAAGATTATTGTTTCCTAATGGTATAGTAGTAGGAAAAAATAGTTCCAAGGACTCCACAAGAAAATGGAGTGTGAGCACAATAGAACAATAATGGAGCGTGCACAGACTATGAGATTGCATGCTGGGTTGCCTTTAAAAATGTGGGAGAGACTGTAAACACTACTGTTTATTTAATTAATAGAGGTCCCTCTAATCCTTTGGGTTGTGGTATTCCAGAGGAAGCATGGAAAGGTAAGAAGGTGAGTTATTCTTTTCTCAAAACCTTCGGTTGTGAAGCATTTGCACATGTAGATTCTGAAAATAGAACCAAGCTTGATACAAAATCAAAGAAATGTGTATTTGTTGGATATGGCATTGATGAATTTGGTTATAGGCTTTGGAATTTTGAAAATAAAAAATTGTGAGAAGCAGGGATGTCATATTCAAAGATGCAGACATGAGAAGAAAGAAAATGATTATGCAGTGTTGGATGATATTCCAAACAATGATGTTTCAGTGGTTCCTCATGTTGGGCAACAACATCAACAACAAATACCACAAACTCTTGTTAGACGATCTTCAAGGATAAGTAGTCCTCTAGAAAGATTCTCTCCCTCTTTGTATACTATTTTGTTAACTGATGCTGGTGAACCAGAATATTATGATGAAGCTATGCAGGTGGATACCAAGGTTTAGTGGGAGCATGGAATGGAAGAAGAAATGGACTCTTTGCTGAAAAATCAGACTTGGGAATTACGCAAGTTGCCTACATGTAAAAAGACTTTACCAAACAAATGGGTTTATAGGCTGAAAGAGGAGGATGGAGGTAAGAGATTTAAAGCCAAATTAGTTGTAAAGGGATTTGCAAAGAAAAAGGGTATTGATTTTGATGAGATTTTTTCTCTAGTTGTTAAAATGACTTCTATTCGTATTGTTTTAAATATTGTGGTTGCTGAAGATTTGCATTTAGAAGAGCTTGATGTTAAAACAACCTTTCTCCATGGTGATTTGGAAGAGGAAATATATATGGAATAGCCACAAGGATTTGAGGTCAAAGGTAAGGAGAAATTAGTGTGCAGATTGAAAAAAAATTTATATGGCTTGAAGCAAGCACCTCGAAAATGGTACTTGAAATTTGATAGTTTTATGGCTGAGCAAGGCTACGACTGGTGTAATTCTGACCATTATGTTTATTTTAAGAGGTTGGATAATGACAACTACATTATTTTATGTTTATATGTTGATGACATGCTTGTAGTAGGGTCTAACATGGATCACATATGTGAGCTAAAAAAATAGTTAACAAAATCTTTTGCTATGAAGGATTTGGGGGCAGAAAAACAAATCCTTGGTATGAAAATTTGTAGAGATAGGAAAAATAGACAATTTTTTTTTATCTCAGGCTAATTATGTTGAAAAGGTGTTGCAGAGATTTCATATGGAGAATGCAAAAGCTGTCAGCACACCTTTGCTTAGTCATGTTAAATTGACTAAGGATATGTGTCCAAAGACACAAGAGAAGGAAGAAAATATTTCTAAGGTACCATATGCTTCAACTGTAGGAATTTTAATGTATGCCATGGTATGCACGAGACCAGATATTGCACATGCCGTAGGAGTTGTTAGCAGGTATTTGAGTCATCCCGGAGTTGAGCATTGGAATGCGGTAAAATGGATTCTGCCAGAAGGTACATCCAATAAATGTTTATGTTTGGGGGCTCTAATTTGATTTAAAAGGCTATGTTGACTTATATTTGGTAGGGGATATAGATACTAAGGGGAGTTCCACTAGGTTATGTATTTAGTTGGTGGGACAGCGGTGAGTTGGATTTCTTGATTGCAAAAGGTGGTTGCTTTATCCACCACAGGCCGAGTATGTTTGCAACAGTGACAAAGGAGATGATATGGCTGCAAATTTTTCATGGATGAGTTGGGAAAACAATTGGTGAGGGAAATTACTTGTTTACAGATAGCCAGAGTGCTATACATATTGCAAAGAATTCTACCTTGCATTCTAAAACAAAACACATACAGTTGAGATATCATTTCATTCGGTCGGTGTTGGAGGATGGACAGGTCAAGCTAGACAAGATACATACAGATGTCAATCCAGCGGATATATTTACGAAGGCGGTGAAAAAGGAGAAGCTGAGCTCCTCTTCAGCTTCATTTGGCCTTCAAGGTTGAATTTAAGTATAACAGAGCAGTAGGGTCCAAGGTACTTATTTCCAGTTGGAGTTGTAATTGTACTAGTGTCATCCAGGATCAATCTCCAAGTGGGAGATTGTGTTGGTGTGGAGCCTGATCAGTCTCCAAGTGGGGGATTGTTGGTGTTATAGGATGATGAAAAATGAGATTATTCACAAGATTGTAATAGGTTTTTGCACTGGCTAATAAAAGTATTGGATGGCTGCGGTTTGGTGGATGTCGCCCAGATTGGGTGAACCACGTTAAATTCTCTATGTTATAATTTATTCTGTGTGTGTTTTAGTTTCTCTATTTATTAATTAAATCTGCATTTAATTGTTAGATATCTGCCTTTCTAACCCTAACAAAAAGGAACCTATGATGGATCAACCCACTCTTACACCTCAACAAATTCAAAATAAAATTAAACGCAACCGCAGTGCTCAAGAGCGTAGGTGTCGTCATCGTCTCCTTGCTTGTTAGTCTCGATTAGAAGAAAATAAAGAAAAAAAATCTCCACCTTTGATAGAAGCAATAGATGACCACCCTCTTTTTCTTGACCCGTCGCAAGATAACATAGTCCAACCCTCACAACAAAATGAAAAAATCCAACAGCCACAACTTTTGATTAATCCTTCCTTAGAAATCACCCTTTGTCCTCTTGTCATAATCAATCTTGATGATGATGATGATGATGATGAGGAGGAGATCAAAAAAATAGATGAAGAAGTGAATAATGATTTAAATTCTTTATTTTCATCTACCATGAGCTTAAATGATAAATATTCTCAACCAAGTGAGGAACCTAGTATGTCTCCTGGTTCGACACTTGCAATTCTTCCTTTGGATAGTCAACTTCCCTCACAATACACTGAACATGATTGGGAGGTGGATGACTCGTTAGATGGTTGACTTGCATTCACTTTACTAGCCTTTTTTACATTCATTTTCCTTTTGCTCTTTATTTCAGCTTGATTGTATGAGTATCATGTGTTTGATATTCTCTCTCTTTGTACACTTCTTCTATTTGTACCTCTATTCTTCTATATGTCGTCACTGATACATTTTGATCAATTTTTCGATGATGACCCATCAGAATTTTGATGGCTATTCATCGCTATTATTGTGTCAGAATTTCAACGATATTTGAAACGTCAAAATTTTGGCTTGGCATCCGATGTCAAAAAATTGATCAAAATGTATCAGTGCGTGCACTTCCTTTTTTGCTTTTTTTTGTGTTCTCCTTTTGGGGATGATGCAAAGCATAGAGATGACCTATGTCTCTTCCATGTTGACCCAAAAGGACCCTTTTCCTTTTGGGGATGATGCAAAGCGTAGAGACACCCTTTGTCTCTTCCATGTTGACCCAAAAGGTCCCTTTTCCTTTTTTGTTTTGTGTTTTCCTTTTGGGGATGATGCAAAGCGTAGAGATGCCCTATGTCTCTTCCATGTTGACCCAAAAGGTCCCTTTTCCTTTTTTTTTGTGTTTTCCTTTTGGGGATGATGCAAGGCATTAAGACCGCAATGTCTCCTTCATGTTGACCCAAAATATTTTTCTTTTCGTTTGCATTTTCATTTTCTTTTCACTTGTGTTTTTCCTTTTGGGGACGGTGCAAAGCATTGAGACCACAATGTCTCTTCCATGTTGACCCAAAACAGACTCTTTCTTTCTTTTATTTTCGCTCTCTAGTTCTATGTGCTTTAGGGAATGATGACAATTCTGAGCTCTTTCATAAAAACATTGTAGCAACGAACATACTGACCCAAATCCATAGATCCCTTAAGTGTTTGGTGTGTTCTTTTCTGGGGAGCAACCTCCTTTTCTTTTATTTTCTTTTTTATTAACATGACAAAGCCTTACTTAGAAACATATGACTTGGCATAGGGATTTCTAAGTTGGCTCTCATGTCTTGTTCTCCTTTTTTCATTTTCTTTCCTTGGCTACTTTAAAGAAATTGCTCATAGAACAGTGTGTAGAATTTCCTTTAAAGTGGGGGGCATACATTACCATTAATTCCTTTGCATTCTTCGTTCCTAGTTTAGCCTTGCTGTTGCATATGATGCATTTTTCACTTTGTGGATGACATTGGGTGCGATGTATTTCATAAGCACTATCTATCTTAGCATATTACATTTCTCTTCCTGGCCTGATGCGATGCACTGCATCCCCTAAGTTGTGAATATACTATTCTATGATTGGTCCTCTCTTGGAGACATTAGACACAATGTTCCCTAAGTGAATGAACTTACATGAACTTAACAAGACTCCTTCAAATATCTCTTACATTTTTACACTTTACATTTTTACAGTTTATATTTTTACCACTTTGCATAACGCAACTTGCATGCCTATGGTACCTTGATTTTTGTTCATGAGTTATAAGCATACAAAGCTTTGCTTGTCTCATGAAGCACAAACCATCATTTTCCTTTGCGGCACCTTGTTAAAGTTATCAGGAGGTATAACTTTGATATGGTTGAGCGGGATGCGCATTCAGCAACACGACTTTCCCCATAGCCACCTTTGTATTTGTGAGTGAATACCAACTAGTGTATGTATCTTACCTTTTGGGATTTATCACCTGGCACACCACCATGAGTTCTATAACCCCAGAGTGAGTACATGCATTCTCTTTTTCAAACAAACAACCTATATTTAATCCACAACTAGTTGGATAGATGATTGAAGCTTCATCTGATTCTCTCATTTCAACACTTGCGTGTTCCTTTGTCCTTATGCGTATTTTGCCATGGGATCTTCATCTTGGGGGTTTTATCATCCCTCTTGATCGTTATGATTCCATCTTGCTAACTTAAGAGCATTTGAACCCTCCTCTCGATGTTCGTGGCTACTTTAGTGTGAGTTTGAAGCAAGTTCATCCTCTCACTAAAGTGGGGGCTAAATGTGCCATAGAAAAATGGCCCCTTGTTATTTTCATGGCCTTTTAGGTATTGTTTCATGATGTTTGATATATTTTTCTTTGATTTTATGTTATAATGTGGCTTGAACATGCATATTTAAGTACTAAAATTCAAATAATGACATCTTGTGAAGGTGTTGTGAAGTGTTGTAAAACATTTCTACACTCTTCTAAACTCTATTCATTACAATTCACCTAAAAATCACCTTTTCATCACTAAACAAGTGGACTATTTTGAAGTGTTGTAAAGTCTTGTAACAAGATTTCACACTTTTCTAGGCACAATTTCACTATTTACACCTTTCTCATGCTTTATTTGACCCCTTTATGCCCTTATAAGCTTTAATTAAGTGTATTTTTGAATGTAAACCCGTTAAATAACATTAAATATGACTTAATTCCCGACACGGTCCATTTTCAGGTCCTAGGTGGGACCCATTTTCCATGGGTGGCGAATGAGTCCCCCTTGGCTCCAAATTCAAAATATTTTAAATTTCCTTTCAGGTTTTTATTCAAAATCACTTAATGTTGGCCTGTGATGAGGTATCAACGGGTTGCTAAGGCACAAGATTATATAAATAAGTGATTTTCACCTCATTTTACATCTCCTACAATCATACATCACATTCAAGCAATCTTTTCATTCATTCAAGCATCTTACAACATCAAATCAAGCATTCATCAAGCATTTTGGAGCATCCATTGACATTACTTCAGATTTGTATCAACAAGGGTTTGGTAAGTTGATAGAATTTGCATGTTATTTGTGTATCATTCTCTTGCATTTCATTATTTCATTAAGGGTTTGATTACCAAAGTGGGGTTTGACCAAGGCAAACCCCTATTTGCTAACCCTCAACCATTTTTCCCCTCTTGCATGTGTATTTGCAAACTTCTATATGCAGATTTAACAAGAATTTAGGTGTTGAAGAGTGGTTAACAAGTCAACAAGGTGCTTCAAGTCAAATCAACCACATTTCAAGCTTGGAGAAGGAATTTTGTCCATTTCCTGTAGAATTGACTTTGGCAACCCGACAAGCAGATATCCTCAGATCTGGTGTTGCAGAGTTGTCTCCTAATTTCTTAGAATTTTGGGAGAGGACTAATTCACCACCAGTGGTGAATGAGTCCCACCTTAAGGTTGAAAATCTAAGTTTTGTCAGATTCTGAATTTTGACAGTTAGAAACCTGTTTTCGGTAGTTTTCATCAGAAGTAGGACTGATTCACCACCCTGGGTGAATGAGTCCCATTGGTGAATTTATGTGATTTCAAACAACATCCAGAACCTTCGATAATCTTCATCAGATCTCTAGGTGCACACTAATTCAACTCATTTCTTTTTGTTTTGCATATGTTCATTCATAGGTCATTGTTTGTATATCACATTGTGTTTTCAAACATAGCATAAATCTTAAGTTTTGCATACATAATCAGTCATATAGATTACTTAATTACATTTAGTTCATTTCATTTACGAAAAACAACATCATATTAAATATTACATAATTTGAATGAACCTATTTAGCATTTTTGGCCTACCTCTCTCCTTTTAGGTGCAAAACCTTAGAAGAGTTAGAAAGGTGCAGGGTGCAAAAAATCTATGGTTCAAAAGATAACTCATATGAAGACAAAGAAACCTCCTCCATTTTTTTTCAAAAATAATCCACACTCATATCAAACTGCAAAGAATGATCATGTAGAGAATGAATAAGAGGGTTAGAGTGTTCTTTTGCAACAATTGAGGAAGGATAATCTGAATCAAAGAGAAGATGAATGAAATCAATGATGTTTCCCAAATCTGTATATGGGACTCATAAAATAAACCAGCAATGTCTATCAAGTATTCATCCCAAGTAGCCATCTCTAGAAGATGATGTGTGTCTTGCTGCATTGAATCATAAGGAGCCAAAATTGTGGCAACACAAGCATCCTTAGGTACAATAGTAGATGAAGGAGATGGAATATCAACATGTGTCATGAGATCCTTAGTAGATGAAACAATACCAAGATTCAAATGACCATACTGAATCTCCTCAAAAGTGTCCACACTAGATGCCTTAATGTGCACATCTGTTGAATCAATAGTAGGAGAAAAATGTGAGAAGGTGTAGACGTGAGATTGGTTATCAACCTCCCCAAATGCAACTATATCTCTACCATATGCAAATCCTATATTATGATAGAATCTGGTGTGAACTCAATACTCTTGCCTACACCACCATGTGTGATCTGATAGATAGAAAGGATATTGGCTGAAAATGAAGGCATGTAAAGAACACCATTGAATGATCCATCATCCATGTCAATAGATCCCTTCCCATAGTAACATGTGTTGTTAGCCATGCGATGTGAGGCTCTTGAATCAAGTATGCACCTCTCTAACTCAAAATCTACAATTGTAACAAGTGCTTGCCCCTTTTTTCTATCAGAATTTGAAGAAGAAGAAGAATATGAACCCTTTGATGATGAAGACTCATTGATTTGATGCTTCTTAAGAAGATGCTTCAACTCATCAATTTGTTTTAAATAACACTGGTGCTCATCATGCCTTATTTTCTTGCAATATGCACATGTAGGCTTCTCCTTCTTAGATGATTCCACTTTTGATGGAAAGGATTTCTAAATTATTTATGTAGCTTGTTCTTTTTCTTCTTTTGCTTCTTATCAAGATTCCTTGATTGTTTCTGTACCTTAGACTCATTAGCCAACAATTCTTGTGACTTGGAAGAGTTGATTAGACCCATGTTCATTAACTTAGCTTCCTCTTGGATTAGGAGATTTTCAAAGTCATCAAACTTAGGATCAACATATGATGCTCCCATAGAAAGTTGATGGGTATGAAATCCAAAAACAAACACTAAATACTCAAGACCAAGCTTGGATAACAAATTCAGAATCAATTGTAAATCCTCCTCTTATTAGTATTGCAATCTTTTAGTTGTGTTCTTAGTTGATAAAATTTGGAGATGTAGTCTTGGATGTGGTCAAAAAATTTAGGATCAAGATTCACCAAATCATTATCAATATGATATATCCTAATCTTATCTATTTTACCATACAAATTTTCAAAAGCCTCCCAAGCCTCTTTAGGTGTTTTGCACGATTCAACATGAAATTATATATCAAATGAGACTAATGAACATATGCATCAAAGTGTTTTCTCAAGCTCAATATCCTATTTTTCCAATTATTTAGCATCAATAGGTTGAGAATTAGTCTCCTTTAGATAGCCTATAAGACCCTTCCCCATGAGATAGTTCCATATTGATTTTCTCCATGTAGCATAATTACATGGAGTTAGGAGTTCAATTTGAGATTTCCCATTTCAAGAACACAAACCAAGAAAAAGAAAGCAACTAACCATTGCAAGATTACCCCCCTACCAAATTACTCAATCAAGACACCCCCCAACAATATATGATTTGTGTCACTTTATACTTAGTGTGATTACAGGTGCTGCTTGCCAAAATAGTGAAGTGGACTTGATTTTAGTGCATATAGATTGCCAAATTTAGCTATAATATCAACGTAAAATTTTTACATAGACTAGGATTAATTTGATTACACCACTGGAAAGTATATAAAAAATTAAGCACTTTAATTTTTTTTTCACTAAAAGATGTTATAGTAGGAGCAACAACGAAGCCTCAGAAGTTTTGAAAATGAGAACTACTCAGCAACACCTATGAGAATATACAATTTATGGAAAAACTAGGCACCAAACTCAAAAACCAGCTACACCACTATGAAGAGCACAAAATTCTACCCTAAATAAAAAAAATCTCGAAAAAAGGAGTCAGGATGACCAAGTTATGGGTGTTTGAAGTTTTCCCTCCAAAATGAAAATTGCATTGGAGAGGAGGCAAATTTTTTGATGGATGCTAACATCACTGTTAACAAAGTGATGATGTCAACATTTTATAGGATGAAAAATAATGGCTTCTTGGCTATTGCAAAGGAATATTCTTTTGGGTTGTTGAAATATGCTCTTATTGGCATATCTTATATGGGCAACAAAATATTCACTATAGACAAAATCTTGGGAAAAATCTTGTTTTTCGAGCCAAAATATTCTTTTTATTCACTGTGTTTTATTAATCTGATCGACTTCCAGGTACATGGTTAGCTATGTGTGTATGGTGGGACCATGGTAGCCACATGGTGGACTACAACCATGCCACATGGCATAGTCTGCCGCTAGGTACCTGTAGCTGTACCTACTGTAGGTACTTTATGACTAAAATAAATCTATAGAAAAAAACTAATATATTTTTTGATTTATATTTTGAATTAACTTTTTTGAAAAATATTTGTAATAAATCAAAAAATTTTAAAATAAAATTCCACCTCATAATTTATTTTCTCTGACCTACGATTTATTTTTTCAACCCTTGCAATAATGATGACTGTACGATTGTATGAATGACAAAGGAGGGAATTTTTTTTCTCAAGTTTCGGGTGAAAGTGTATGATTTTGGTGAATTGACAGTTGATCTTGGGATTTTTGGGCCTCTTGGACATGATGGCAGGGTCTGTTTTGACCCAAAGTGCTCCAAAATTGTAACTACCTCCTAGATCTATCAACCACTCTTCAACTTCAAACCCTCATAGATCTGACCTCATATGTTAGATTTGGATGAAACACAAGGAAAATTTGACTTTATCAAACCATCTGATCTCAATGGTGATCTTAGATTTGCACCAAAAAGCTCCAATTTGAACCTGCAATACAAATCCATGAAGAGGAAACCCCCAAATATGGTATTTCTTTCAAGTTTTTCTAATTCTCCAAATCATAATTCGATGCAAGAGAAGACTATACTCAAATTTTCAAGATCTACCAAAATTTTCAACCTGGATATCTTAATAAAGATTAACAAGAATCCATCCCACTAGCTTTGATACCATGTAAGAGTTGGTATAGAATAACTCTACACCATGCAAGATTTGGCTGAAGATTATAGCCACACAAGATCTAGGAACTTCATGAAAGCACAAAAGAGATCAATATGCAATGCTCAAGATTGCAATAGAATTAAATCCAATAGAATTTAATTAATTGATTTATAAATGAGAACCCCTTGGTTATATAGCTAAGGTGAGCTATAGGATTAAACAAGATTATGGAAAGTGTCTTAATCCTATGTCATATGACAACTTATTGTAACTACCTAGGACACTTGTGCTAAAATTCAAAAGATAAGATAAAACATGGTGATAAATAACACCTTCTAGAAAGATTCCCTCCTAGGGAATAAGTAAACTTAACATGTAAATAGGACCTACTAATAACTAGATAGGTAAAACATCTATTTACACCAATAATTATCAAATGTGTAGTTTACATTGTTTATTTATATATATTTTGATAACATTATAATTTAAATTAATTTAATTCTAGTATTAACTAATTTAAATTTTCTAGTCTTGTCCACTCCAAGTTTATCCAAAATATTTACACTACAAACATTGAGTGTTGATTAGGGGAAATGGTGCGGACGGGAGTGAGCAAAAGTCCATGTTTGAACCTGGGAGAGGGCATGTTTGAGGAAGGATCTAATGCAGATGAGGACAATGATGTAGATTTGTTTGTAGTTTGTTGGAAAGCTCTTATTCCTCCTATGCTTGATGACATTGGTGGAGTGGCTTGTCTAGCATGTGGGTTGGGTGTCTTGCTTGGTTGGAGCTTTTTTCTCCATCTTTCTCTTTGGCTTCTTCCTATGGTTGGGGTTGTTGCTGTGTTTTCTCTTGTCCTCTTTTTGGACTATCCCCGACATTGTGCTAGCATTGTATGCCTTTCATTGGGTTCCAAGTGGCAGAAGGGTGTTCTTGAGTATCTTTTTGGCTTGGAGCTTAAGATTTACTGGTTTGGTAGTGTGGCTTGGGTGGGGAGTGATCTGGCTTCTCTTTCCCTTCACTTGTTTTGTGGGGGTTTATCTTTCTTTTGGGATGTGGCTAAGTTTTGGCTAGAGGCTATGTTTCAGGAATCATTGCTATTTTTGAGGTACTGCTCTTGGTTCCTATTCTTGTGCTTTATAGAAGTGCTTGTTGTTGTTGTGAGAGAGGCTTTTTTGGTCTCTTTTTCCCCTTTGGATGATGCTGTAATTGAAAGGGAATTTCAAGCTGAGGTTTTCCTTGGTGTTGGTTTTGGGGTTTTGCCTCATTTCTTGGTGGCTTCCTTCTCTTTGGGTAGCTTTGGTGGAGATGGGATATTTTTCGGTTGTGGAAAAATAGGATTTCCTTATCTTCCTTGTGGTTGCAAGCTCTCTGTTGCTCAGCTTGGTGCAACCTTGGTGCTCTCTTTGCTATTTTACTCTTGTGGTTGCTCTCCTCAGAAGGTTCATGGTTATGTTTCCTCTCTGTTTGGGGTTTGGTGGGTTCCCCTGTGGGTTCTATTCCCTTTGGGCCTATTTTGGGTGCTACTCCTATTGACGAGTTTAGATTTGGTGGGCTTGAAGAGGGTGGTGCTTATACTTCCTAATAGTGTTGATTTGGTTATGGAAGGGAGTCCATCTTTTGTGGCTGGGTGCCCCTGGTTTGTGAAGTTAAATTTTTTGAAGGGATTAGTTATTTCTTTATGGGTTCTTTGTTCTTCACAAATTTTAGGATTTGTTGCTATTATCTCTATTGTGAAGTTGTTGCTATGTGACTTATGGGTCATGATCCTGCCTAAGATTGTGAAGCTTACTCTTACGAAGGGAGTTTATTATCTCTTGAAGGATGTTTTTTTGTGTTGGATGAAGGCTCCTATGTTCATGGACTTTGATAAGTTGGGTTGTGGTTTTTCCACTTCTTTCATGTTCCAGTATCCTACCATGCCAAAGGTGGTTGTGACTACCCTCTCTTCTGAAATTTTCTTTTTGGATCTATAGTTGGTGTTTTCTCTGGAGGTGGAGACTACTCCCATTGAGGCAGAGCCCTCTTCTATTGAGGTGAAGGTGGTTGCTGTAGATTTGTTGGAGATTTCTTTTCTCATCTACTTGCTCCTATCGAGGTGGAGCTTGTGTGGGCAGACGAGTGAAGCCTTTGGAGGTTTGGGCTCTCATATCTTCCTCTCCTATAGAGGGGAGCTCCCTCTTATTAGGTTGCTTCCATAATAGTGTGTCTCACTTTTGGGACATGTTGAGTTTTTCTTGAAATCACTTTCTTTAGAAAAACTAATGATTTTATCCTTGAGAGGTCCCATCTAAAGGGTTTTAATTAAAGAGGGATAGATAAGATTCCCTTAGATCAAACCCCCTTGGATAGAACCCCTATAGTATTAAATCATACCCACAATGAAGTCTTCTTTGCACCTATCAAAATGCTGGCAAAAAACCATGTTTTCTTTACCATTTGATAGATTAAATAATTCCATTTAGAAATGATCTTTTGCAATACTATAGCCCTTGAAATGAGCTTCCCAACAAGTATAGTTTTGATTTGTTTTAATTTTATCTTGTATATAATTTTTAATTTTTACTGACTATAGGTTTTTCTCTGAACATCAAGCTCTTTATTCTACAGAGGTGGAAAAATAGTATTTAACCATTATAAAAAAATTCAAAATATACCCTTTCCCTAGGTATTGATCTCCTTGTTACACTAAAATAAATAAATTGGATTTCGATATATAAAACACAAGTTAGGTTGTACGACACACATGCATGTCCAAATTATAGTTACATTGACTTCAAAAATTAATTTAAAAATATATACGTAACAAAAAATTATGAAAAATATCCTTTCCCTAGATATTGATGTTGAGAATCTATATTACAAAAATTAAATTTTTATCTTTTATAGAAAAAAGTTATGTTGTACAACAGAAACGTTACTTTCTAAAAATGTTGTTTTCTATTTAAAACTAATTATTAAAGGAGATGTTGAAATATTCATAATTTATTTTTATTTTTTAAATTTTAAATATTTAAAATCCACACACAAGTTGCCACAAATCACTAGTTTGTATCATCAAATTCTTAACGGTTTAACTGCTATAGGTCTTAGAAGATGAAGATTCAATTAAAAATATTGATGTAAATGTCCATCTTGGGCAAAAATTGAGACACAATATTGTGATTTCACCCATTAAGGTGGAGTTGGAGTTGGCGTTTTAGGTTGGATGCTGCGGCATGAAGGTTGATGTGACTCAGTGCTCCATTGTGTTCTTCAACTCCTGTATTGAGGTGGGGTTTTTGGAGTTGCTAGTGTTTTGTTTAGGGGCTTGATGGTGTTCTACACCATTAATATGACTGTCTCTCTTGTTCAGTGGTGTCTTCTTTGAGTGGCTGGTTTGTTGTGCCTAGCTGATGCAGGTGGTTTTTTTGTTTACCTAAGGGCTCTAGGTCCCGATTGTCCTGGTTGTACTAGGATCTTGGTCCCTTGTTTTCTTTTTTGATGTAGTTTTTGTAGTCATATTTTTTTAATTTTTGTTATTGCTGGGCTGTTGTTTGTATGTGTCTTATCTTGTAAGCAACATGCTTTGCTTGATTGGGTTACAGACCCTATAGACACCTAAAAATGTCTCAATGGATCACATTGGCTAACTAACATCATTTCGTCCTCAAACCCATCCTCTTTTCACCTGTTTAATTAAATAAGCCTAATTATTTAATTAAATGCCTCATTTTCACCTATTAATCTAATTGACCTAATTGGGTTAATTCGCCCCCTCTCACACTGACATTTCATCTGATTTAATTAAATAATGCAAATTATTTAATTTTAACCCTAAGTCCTCTTATTTAATTAAATAACCTAAAATATTTGATTAAATATCATATTTGCATCTCCTTTTCATTAAATAAATCAATAATTTAATGAATATCCCCACATTCCTCATCTTGCACATTCAAATTTAGTTTTAATTAGCTAAATTACTAATTTCCCTCTCATCCACTTGCATAGAGAATATTCCAAGTGAATATTCTCCTATTTTCCTCCAACAAAGGTAATGATTACTCCAAACAAACTTTGAAACAACTTTTTAAAGTTGTTGCAAAGTGCGTTTGTTTGCATGATTGTGAGCCCTTGATCTTTTCTTGATCCATGTGATATTTGATTCTCATCCATTGATGAGAATCCTTGATCCATGTTTCATCCTCCTTTCATTTATGACCATTGATAGATCAAATCAATCTCATCCATTTATTTTTCATTTGATCTTCATTAAATCAATTATTTAAAGAATACCATATAATTCCCCTAATTTGCATAATTGAAACTTTGTTTTAATTATAAAATTACCAATTCTCCCACTTGCAAGGGAATATTCCTCCTTTACATATTCATCCAAAAGGGGAATATTCCCATGGAATATTCCTTCCCCTTTTACACAATTAAACTTTGTTTTAATTTGCAAAATATCTATTTCCTCACCCATGAGAATATTCCAAAAAATATTCTTTCTCCTCACTCATTTGAAAATGGGAATATGAAAATGGGAATATTATTACAAAACTTCATGTGCAAGTTAACTCAAAATTTCTTGTGCAAGTTAACTTGCGACCTCTTGTACAGGTTCAAAGTGTGTTTGTTTGAAGGAATGTGAACCCTTGATTAAATCTTATAATTGATTCTCATCCCTTGATGAGAATCCATGATCCATGCCTCCAACTTCTTCCATCCTTGACCATTGATTAGCCTTTTTGATTTTAACCCTTCATTTCTCATTTGCTTTCCTATAAATAAAATACTATTTGGAGACAAATGGATCCATCTTTTAACAAAAAAATTATGCTGTTAAAATCATTTGCACTTGCACTCACATTTAACATCATTTTAGCTTTATTTACTTGCATATTAGCTTAGCTTCCATTAATGGCTTCCATGATAACATAGATGCATACATTTAACTTATTTGTTAATTAGTATTTTAATCTTTTGAAGCTTGCATACATTTAGAATAGCTTTGCATACACCTATATCAATCATCTTAGCATATATCATGTTAATTTAGCATTTAAATCATGTTTTATCACATATCTCTCATTGGTTTCATCAATTCTTTTCAATATAATCAATTGAAACAAGATCATTATCCAAGGCATTGGGAAAGGGTCACCATTCCACATCAATGCAACACCACTCCCCCAATAGGATAAGTTTCAATATCTTAGATTAGAGGGTTGTCAAGATTTCATGATTTAGAATGTTAGTTTTAATGACTTCTTTGTCTTTGTTTACATTGAATGATCTTATTGGGATTGATGCTTAGTGGGTTAAATATGCCTCAAATTTGTATGGATCAGGTGTAGTTAACCTATACTATGACATTGGTCACAAATAGCATCAAAACTGGTCTATAATGGGTTTCAGGTCCCATCAAAACCTGTTTTACCCCTAATCAAAAACTAATTTAAATCTACTACAAATACTTAAATAATTTTGGGAGAAAAATAGCATTACACTTCCAATAGGATTCAAGAAAAATAAACTAAGCCTGATCATGATTAATCATTTATAAAATAACCTTGGATTTAGCCAAGGGAAAATGCCCCCAATTAGTGACATTTTAATTATCATTATCAGAAGCCCATTTGGCCAAATATTCAACCACCTTATTCCATCCACTAGGAATATGGACAAATGAAAATTTGAATCAAAATTAGGTGCAAGACATATATAATCTTCTCTACTAGAGAATCCAACTTCCATGAAGAATCATTAGACTTCCCTATATTCAAAAGAGAAACCAAGATCATGGAGTTTGTCTCACAAATAATTTCTTCCATCCCAACTCGTAAATCATAAAGTATTACTTAAAATTTAGCTTGGATTTACACTTTGGTGATAAAGGGTTCCATATGTGTATATTTTACATTTATAGTGAGCTAATTGGAGCACCAACATGAGGTAGGTGGAATATCTACATCATCATTTATAATATTTTATTTTGGTTGAGAATTAATGGATTTAATCAAAGAAGTTAATATTTATGGAGGAATATTAGATTGGGTGTGACCAATATTCTCAAAATATTTTAATGATTTTTATATAAATGTGAATTATATACTAGATCCTAAGATGGTATCTTAGGTTGTGTGGTTTACAATTGATTCATGATATCACATTACTTTAATTCCTTGTGAGTAAGTAGGCCGAAAAGGATACTGGGATCAATAAGGGTAAAATTGTGGGATTAGAATCCTTTTGATTCCTAGTTAGTTTTTGGTGAGTATGACTCACTACATGATAAATTTGTGATGGATTTATTTGAAAAATAAGTGGAGCTTGGGGAAGTTATATTTTCCCTAAATAATAACTTTTGGTTCTCTAAAAGTATAAATAATATTCCCCAACTACAAATCCAAGGAAGATGATGACTATGAACCAAAATATATTTTTATATGAGTACTAAAATAATGTAAGCTATCTTTAGATATTCGAAGGCAAGTAGATTATGCTATAAAATATTAGAATTAGGAGAATATAGGAAATAAGAGACAAGCACAATGAACAATATGTAACTATTGTATTTAGTCGACTTGGAAATGATAATGAGTACAAACCCTTGCATATATAGGAAAGGACGAAGCAATCCACTTATGAGGTGAATTGAAAAGTGCCCCATGAAGTGGCACAAAAGAGTAGACAAGAGTCCTATAGGTGTCAACCTTAGGAACACTTGGAGTGTGCAAACCAACAACCTCTATGACCAAGTCAACAACCTTGTGTGCCAAGTGTTGAGTGATCTTTGAGGTGAGATGGAAATACTTCCAACCTCAAAAGGTGTGTGTATGAGGTTAACCAAATAACTCGGCAATCTCTAGAGGTTTAAATGTTGCACATTCGATTGGACAAGAAGTTGTCCAACCTCATCAACCTAAGTGAACTTAAGTATAGTGAATAGATTAATTATTCCCACTAACATAAAATCATGTGTGAAAATCATAAATGAGTGATAAAATAAGAAAATGGATTAAAAAAATATAATTCTCTATCCATTATGATAATTTTAAATAAGGTATCATTATTTGTGTACTAGTAATTAACAAGAAAAAATGACATGGCATGCTATGATGTAGTAATAGAACCATTAAAGTCCTCTTTCAATAATTCTTCCCCTAAAGTGATGAGATCACGATGCAATTTAATACAAAAGGAAGATTTATCCTAAATAATAGACATACTTGGTGTATCTTTATTATGATCCAAAGTAAAAGATGAAAAATGCTTAAAGGTAACATATCATTATGCATGTCATTAGCACTAGTCATGGAAAAAGGAGTGTCAAAGTTGAGTTCATGAATAGTTTATGTGAGGATATCCAAAAGAGAAGGATTATATATTACCAATTATATGAAGAATGCAAGATCATAAAAATGGATAAATAGTACATCTGTAGTGAGTTCAACCCCAGACTTAAGAGAATAAAGGATACAAGTATTTAATGAAATAAAATAAATAAAAAGAACCAAAATTTACAGACCATGTATAGATAAATGCTAATGGTATATGTGAGTCCATGAGTAATGATGGATCAATAAGGTGCAATCCAAATGATGGCTCGATATAAATTAAATACAAAACCTAATTAGAATGTAGCAATGAGATAATAAAGGGCAGATTCAAATCTTAATTAGATCTTCAAAATAATATGCATTTAGAAAATCAAATCTAAAAACCTTAAATAGAAGGATACACTTTAATGCTCAAAATCATAGGTCATGTAGGAGAGTTAGGCTTTCTAAAATGTAAGGAAATAAAACATATATTTACATAATTCCAAGGATAATCAATTAAATGAACATTGATAAATAAATATTCAAGGAATAAGATGTTAAACTAGAAAATATATTGCATTAAATACATAGAATTAAAAAATAAAATAAGATACTTAACTCTTAATTTGATATAAAAACAAACTCTATCAAGTTTTCTATATTGGTCCATTCAAGGGCAATAAAAGATTAGGACACATCACATGAATACATTGGAATGAATATAATTTTGGTTTCCTTTTTTTTGACCATTTATATAAATGTGCATCTTCTCTATGAAATTGCTAAATCAATGATCTAATCCTTCATCTATAATAATCTTTAGCATTAGATACTCTTTGCTTCTATTTTTGAACTTATAGACAAATTTGGTCATGTAGCTGATAGTTTGCATATGGGGATAATTACTCCCTTGTCTCAAACCGTATAAAGAAGTCAAATCATTAACTTTCGGCAATAACAAAAGATAGCCTAAGAAGTAGTCATGTAGTATGTTCTAGAATGCTTATGCAATGTTGATGTCACTAGATGGGCTCCTTGATGTATGCAAGAGGTGATCATTCCATGTATTTGCTAAATATTTTAAAAAACCAATATTAATTCTTTAATACAATTACAGGTGCAAACAACATATTTCACTTCAAATTGACACATAATAATTAAATAAAAAGAAAACAAATAGAATTAAAGTCAAATTTGAAATTTAAAAATTCAAACATCATTTCCGCAAATCACGTAAATGAGCTTGATCACTTTTACAAATTGCAGATCTAACTTGAGAGAAAAAGTGAGTTGTATGGATTTTTAATAGAAATCATAGCATAAAAGACTATTGAAAATCTCACAAACAAAACAAAGGAAACTGTACCTTTCAGTACCCTTACACAGAAATTGGGAAACTCCTCCCCCACTGTAGCATTTATAAATTCCCACCCTTAGAGAAAATCGATTGGTTTGGCGGAACTCCTGCCCCACTCATGCAGCTAATTTAGTAACTCTCTTGTTTCTCTCGTCCCTAATCACAAAGATGAAATATCAGAGCTTTCCCGATCTTCACGTTTTTGACAATCACAATGATAACTACTGTGACTGAAGACAACGTTAATCTCCATTTTCTCCATATAATTAGCCCATGGAAGTTGCAATCAAAGACAGCTGGACAACTTCTACGAGACGAGATGGTCCAAATTTCCAGCTATCTATTCTCCCAAAACTGGATGCTCAAATTTCCAGACACTTAAGGTGCAGCTTCATTCCAAGGGCTTCGTGTCCATTGTGAGAATTTGCGAGAATTCTAGTCGAGTAGCAATTACAAAATTGCAGAAATTTGAAATAAAGAATAAATTCTAATTAATTGCATTGATTATTTGCTCCATAATTGTTTAAGAATGAGTGTAATATATAAAGTATGAGAAGAGCTATCTAGAATGGCAGATGCCAACTAAAAAATAGGCATGCAACTCCATGCAAGATTGCACAAGTAACCTCATGTCCCCATGCGACTGCTTAACTCCATTTTCTGCTTAAATTTAAGCAGCCGGAGTGTTTCCATGCATAAAATTTATTGTTGGCAAAGGATAATTTGGAATCTTTTCCTATTTTAATGGAGCAGCTACTGTTTAGGAATAAAAAGGGGGGCTGGAAACAAGCAACAACTGCATATTGTTAAAAATTCACGTGGCTCCACAAATTTCTTTCCCTCTTTTTTAAGATTTGCTTTCTTTTTTCTTTTTCTAATTCTTTTTGGTACAAATTAGTATTAATACTGTTAATACAAATTTAAGCTAGCTGCTAAAACATAAGCAAAAAAATTAAACATTCACGGGGCCATCAATTTCACAAATAACTCCTAAATAAGTTGAGCAGTGGCTGCTAGCCAAAATAAGCTAAGCAGCCACATGGGGACATGAGGTAAGCAATCATTATTGTAAAAATCTAACAACTAGCAAGCATCTAGGTGGAATATTCTACACTAACACCCCCTCTTAAGTGTAGCTAGGTGAAATGGAGATATGCAAAAAATGCAAGGAAGGATGCATAAAAATATGAAGGGTCCCGACTAGAAGGCCATGTTAGATACCCAATTACAAAGAGGAAAGGAGAAACCCAGTGGGAAAAACTCCTAACCAAACGATACAATAATGATATCCATCACAAATTCAATCAATCTCCATTCACACAAAGGATGACAAGCAAAGCCATACAACCCTTTGCATAATGAGATATCTACTGCAAAGAAGCACTGGAAGCACACTTGTGGAGTAACATTGAAATTCTTAATCCGACAAGCAATGAAAGATACTTTGTTTGGTAGAAACCATATTAGAGCCACTGAACGACTCAGGTTGGAATCATGATAAAGCAACAGTAGACCCGATGCCAAGAAACACTCAAAAACACGCAAACTGACACAATTCTGAAATCTATGAAACAACAGTTGATTGAAAAATGATATGAAATAGAAATGATGTGCAAAGAACAAAAACAAAATGCAAACCTAACGCATGCAAAAATGAAATAGTGCATGCACAGATGAATGTTCACATCTGCCTCTTGCAATATAAGATGAATTTGCATTCAAACTAGTTTATGCTTTTGTACCATGTGAGAATTTGTGAGAATTCTAGTCGAGTAGCAAATTACAAAATTGGAGAAATTTGAAATAAAAAACAAACTCTAAATAATTGCATTGATTATTTGCTTGATAATTGCACAACTAAGCAATCATTATCTTAAAAATCTAACAACTAACAAACTTATTTAGAAGAATATTCTAAATAGAATATTCTACATAATCTCTCAAATCTCTAGCCAACTTTTTATTATATGAATGCCCACAACAAAAAAAACGCTTTTCCTTGTCTGCTCCGGCATCCGGCAGATGCGTCGCATCGCAGAATCCGTAGGCAGCAGATCTTTGCTCCCCAGATTTTGTAATATTACATTGTTAGTCAGTCAGTCTTTTGCTATAAAAATGTCAGCTATGAAACACAATGAGTGTCCACACATTAAGAGAGAATGGGGATAACAGTGGTCGCTAAGAGTGTGTTGATCTGGTGGATTATGAGTTCTTTGATTTGTGAAGTGGTTGAAGGAGGGAGGAGTGGGCATGTACCAGCAATGTTCGTGTTTGGAGATTCATTAGCAGATGCAGGAACTAACAATTTCATTCCAAACTGTACCGCTCGGGCCGACTTTACACCATATGGGGTCTCTTACTTCTCCAGCCCAACGGGCCGCTTCACAAATGGCCTCACTGTTTTCGATTTCATAGGTGAGCATTAATGAATGTTACCGCATCATTTCAAGCTCTTTCACCTTTGCTACAAATGTTAGAACGTTTAATCTTACAGAGCTGGGTACGATCTAATAAAGCTTTAAAATTAGTGAGTGGGTTCATATTAGCAAGGGATGCATTTGTGGTTGCAGCCACTTACTTGGAGCTCCCTTTCATACCTCCGTATCGTGAGCTCCCTGTCTTTCCTCGGTATCATCAGCAGGGAACTTTTTCCCATGGGGCTAATTTTGCATCAGGAGGGAGTGGATTGCTGGATTTAACAGGCGCTGATAAGGTGTGTTCTTTGTTTAACGGTTTGTCTTTTCATGTTTATGCCAGGACCCAGTTGAATATCGTATATGAGAAACAGTTTTGTTGGTGTAGATAAGCGATCGATGCAAGTTTAATTCAAAACCATATAGGGGAGAACGTCGAATAGTGGTGCACCTTAATTTTATGGGTCGACATAGAAATGAACATGTAACATTGACATTAAAAAATTATATCTCCGAGTGGTCAAGGTATTTTGTTTCACCCGCATAGACCAAGAAAAGAAGGTTTCATCAACATGCTTTTTGTTGAGGGGTCATAATAGACCCCCAAAAAAAGTTAGACGAATAGTGGTGCATTAAGTCATTTTTTTAGTGTGTCAATGTGGCATCATGTGATTTGTTGCTTTTTGAATGTGATGGACATATTTTGTTCAACTATTGGGTCCTCTCTTACAATTACTAGTTCCACAGTTTTAAAATATTGGGCTTTGCATGTACATGTACTATGACAACTATTGGTACCCGCACCACTATTGGGCCCTCTCCCCTAGTTAGTTTCGTTGGAAATAACCACATCTAAATCGAAAAGATGAGTTGGTTTTATAAGGGTTAAAACACTCTTGTAGCAAATGGAAGGTGCTAGGTTTGAGTCCTAAATGGTCCATGAAAACCTCAACATGTTATCAAAGAGTATGAGTGTTAGCTGGTCCATGAAAACATCAACATGGTATCAAAGCATTCAAGTCTTCGCTGATCCATGAAAACTTCAACACGGTATCAAAGCATTCGAGTCTTAACTGGTTCATGAAAAACCCAACATGGTATTAAAACCAAGCTAGGTCAAGAGTGCCAAACACCTAACATGACTTGAGGGAAGTGTCAGAAATAAACCACATCTGAACTGAAGACAGGCTAGTCCTATAGGAACTAGTAATTTAGTCGGTAGAATACTCTAGTAGCAAATAGGAGGTCCTCTGCTTGACTCCTAACTGATCCATGAAAAACTCAACAAGATTGAGAAGAAAGGAAAATCCTAAATAGTCCATGAAAAGTTCAACAAGTTTGAGAAAGGAAAAATAAATTAGTGAATGACAATCAAATTATTATTAGCTTACAAATTTTTAGATTAAATGATGTGATTATTTTTCTTTATCGAAGTTTTGGTTCACATTATGACCCAATTCTTTTCTTTTGCTTAATCATCTTGATAATGGATCACCAAGTTTGCTACAAAATGATGATATATAATCTAATTCAAAACCTACAAGCTAACATTATAGACTTTGAAAATCTCATATAGATCACACTCCTCTTGCTTACTCATGCTAATAATGAATCATAGAATTTACCAAAAATCAATGATGAAAAATAATCATATAGTCTAATCCAATAATCTACAATCTAACATTACATTTAAATTATTTTTAATTGTATAAGAAATATTTTTCTTTCGAAGAAATTCGGAATTTCTTATTTTCCAAATGCACAACGATATAAGTATGTAGGTATTTAAGTGCTTTCCAAAAAGTCTCCTGACTTGGAATTCAACAAACGTAAACTGGTGCAGAAAGTTGTTAAATTGAGTGATCAGATATCGAAATTCGAAGAATTCGCTGGGCATGTACGTAACAAGTCGCACCTGAGAAATTCTTTATATTGCATTACCAGTGGAGGCAACGACATTAACGCCTACTTCAACAAAGTTTACCCAAATATCACTGTCGAAGAATTCGCCCCTGCGCTGGTTCACACACTTGATCGCTACATACAAGTAAGTTTCCCAATAAATTGTTGTGACCGATCTGATCAATCCTCAATACCATTTTTAATAAATTAAAACATTTGTTGTGGCAGAGGCTTTATCGAGCTGGAGCAAGAAAATTTCTGATACTCGACATCTCGGCTGTGGGATGTACTCCACTGGCCAGATTTGCATATAGTTTAGCATTCCACGGAAATTGTGCAAAGCCTGGAAATGATTTAGCCCTAGAATATAACGCTCTTCTTACAAAGCTTGTGGATCACTTGAATGAAAAACTAGATGAAGTGAATATCATCCTACTGAATTCTTATGATTACTTGACAACCATGATTGAACATGGCGAAGCTTTTCGTATGTCAATCCCCACTTCAAAAACCTCCTTCTTTATCATTTTTTTTTCCTTTTCTGGCTGCCTGATTTTGAATACATGTGTTAAATTTGCAGGTTTTTCAGAAACAAAATCAGCGTGCTGTGGATCAGGGTCGTTTAGAGCCAACGTGAGCTGTGGACAGACAACTCCAACCGATCTGTATTGTGATGATCCAGACACACATTTGTTTTGGGATGGAATTCATCCCACACAGAGAGTTTACTCCATATTTTCAGAGGAAATATGGGGAGGAAATTCTTCTGTTATGCATCCATTTAACCTTTCCACACTACTCTCAAGGAGGAAAGCATAAACAATGAGGAAAGGTTAAATAATATGGAAAGCCAATTCGTCTAGGAGGATGCCATTTGGTTTTTCTGGTATTTACTTTTTATAAACAATATACATTGTTTTAAATAATTTCTTTCAATATGTTGAGAGAAAAGTTATGACTATATAAGTATTTCTATCTGTGAGCATCTAAACATTTTATTTTAAGAAATAATAAATCATAAACACAATTACTATTGATTGCTTTTTAAGCTACAGAAATATAACAGATGGAAAATAGCTTTAACTTTATTGTTTAGGATTTTTTAAAAAAGTATTTATGTGATTTGTAAAATATAAATTTTATGAATATATAGAATATTTAAAATATTATTTTTAATAAAATTATATGTTTAAGTTTCTATAACTAGTTATGATGGTGAAAATTATATATTTGATTTTTTTAGTTATATTTTGGAACTATTTTCATTTAGGTATCATATTACAATAATTAAATTATAAGAAACATAATTGTGTGTATACTTGATTTATGAAATTACAAATGATGATTCATTCACTACTAATCTCTACTTTTACATTCTCAATACCTAAACATATAACAAGCAATCTTAGATTAGGTCAATAAGAACATTTCACTTTTAAAATTCAAAATTCAAAATTCCACCTTGCCAATCTTTTCTCTAGTTTTAGTGAGCTAATTTAGTGTACATTATGTTGACTTGAGCTTGGTTGTTTAAATTAAAAAAATGTCTACTTTATAATCTCAACTTTATATTATGACATTCATTTTGACGTGCATCCATATAGACATGTTTATGACTCATTTTACTTATTTCTCAGTTAAATCCAACTAATAATATATTTTTCAAGTACTTTTAAGTTCAACTAGATATCCTAAGCCAAATTTTTAAAACTATAGATCCTAACTCTCAAAATACACTTATGTAGAAAAGAACACTAGTGTCTAACACACCCATGCAGTTAGAATGGTATTGTCTAACCTCATAATTTAGAAGTTCCAATTTGATGAATGATGAACCTCTAGCCTTAGTATGCCCTAATCAATTTTATAGTGGATCTATCTAACCTAGTTATGTCCTAGACCAACATATAAATTATTTTCTCTAATCTATCTTGGTCTTCTCTACTCTCTCTATCTCTACACCCAATATTCCTCCAAGGTTAAAATTCTAAAAAACCCCTTTGATTGAAACTCATCCTTTATCTAAATAAATCTTCCCCATATCTTTAGGATCCTTCACAATATTCCTTTTAGTTATTCATACTCTTCATATCTTCTAATCCCAAGCCTTCTTACAAAACCCTCCATTTTTGCAACAATATTCTCTCTAAAAAATCCTTACAGATCTAATATCTCTTGATTAAATCCCTTGTATATCAATCAAATTTAAATTCTCTATCATGTCCCGCATAACACAAAACCACAAAATATATAAAGACATATTCCTAGGGTTATTGGTAGCTATAAATCCTTTTATACACTACAAATAACCCACATTGGAAGCACACACTTATTAGTTTGAAAGGTTATTATTAAGCCTATAAATAATATCATCATAGAATGATTATGTAGTCTCCTAAATAGCTACTCACCTTTTTCATTTATGATCTGACTTCAAACATCAATAACAATAGATTGGAGAAAATTTAAAAGATTATATATAAGCAGGAAACTAGTGCAACATCTACAAAGGTGTTGGACATGAACATTTACAAGACTATAAAATATGAGCACTCCATGGAGGATTTGCTACCTAATAGGTACCATACCACATTACTATTCATAAAGAGGATTCATAATCATTATAAAATCTAAGGTGTTGTACCACTTTGTTTTAAGGGGTAAGAGAATAAATTAACCAAGGTATAAGGTTTTAAAGTAGGGTTTTCTATGGGGGTGATGAATATATTGATATAATAGTCAAGAATTAATATTTTTATCTTATATGACTAGACATGGAGGAATGTTTACCTAGTACAATGAGTCCTATATTTCATAAATCTCAATAACCTTTATTAATACATTGAATTTAAATTAAAAATAAGTATTAATGTGTGACAAAAAAAAGGATATAAAAATATCAAATACAAAAGATGTAGAAATAAAAAATAAGAATAAAAAATGTCATAAAAAATTGGGTGGTCATACAAATGGAAAAGTAAGGGGTATTTAGTTCTTGATAAAAAGTGTATGGGAGGGGTTTAATTAATCAAAATTTTTAAATTAGAAAAAATAAAGGTATTATTTACTACCTACAAATGAACTTGATAATGCAAAGTTTGTGAGCATCCAATTGAGTGCCATAGGTTTATAGGCCTCAAATAAAAATACTCTAGGTGCACAAGTGTGGGGTAGGAGATGAAACATCAGAAAATGGGTTCATCACAATGAAATGACAACAAGAGGGGTATGATGCACCTATCTTCCTTAGTTCATTAGGAAAAAGAGATCCCCAAGGGAAAGAGTGAATTTCAACCCTTAGGTGAGTCAACCTTGATGAAGATCTTGTGTTTTCCTTATGACTTAGGATAGGGTAAATCAACTAGAACTGCACTTTTGGGATATAAATGAAAAATACTAAATGAATGTAATTATGCAATGTAAAACATGAATCATCAATTTAAAACCTTAATCTATCATAATCAACAAAATTTTGATAGATCTAAGATGAGTATGAATTTATGCACCTGTCACCAAAAGCCTCTGTTGAGTGTCCTCTTGGGACAAATTTTCCCTAGGGAAAATGTGACTTTGTAGGGATTTTTGCTCAAATTTTGGGGTCCTCTAGAGATAGATCTAAGCTTCTGTTTGCCTTAGGTTTCACTACCAAAAAGTCAGAAATAAATTTGAGATCTGAGTTTCTATGGCTTGACGACAACTTTGATAACTTTTGCAATTTCACTCCTTTGATAGATCTTCAATCCTTCTTCAACCTAAGATTTGCAAAACACATAAGAGGGAAAAATTGTTTATTTTTGGTGAATGGGGGTTTTTCTTGGTCAAACCCCATTTTGGTAATTAAACCTTGAAATGAAATGACACATGAATGGAAGGAATGATGAATGAACAATTAATATGTTGCAACTCACCAAACCCTTGAATGGAGATCCTTGAAGGATTGAAACTTAATGTATCTCTCCAAGGTCTTGATCTTGCATGAAATGGCTTGATTGATGATGTGATCTTGATGCTTAAATCTTGACTTGAATGCTTGAAACCTACATCACAATATTAGCTCCAAAAACATGCATGAAGACACATAAATATTGACATCATGATAGGATATTGAATGTTGTTGTAGATGAGTGGAAAATTTTCTCTTCAATGCTATTGATAATAATATTTTCTCAAATGAAAGTTTCCCTCTTTTTCATAATGTTGAATTGATAAAATAACTATATTTATAAATGATTTTCTAATTTCTCGATAATTAAAATTTAAAAGTAGACGATTGTAAATTGAATTTGAATCATGACAATGCTACCAAAAAAATATTAAAAATTGAGGTCCTAAACTTAAGGGGGACCCATTCGCCATTGGGCGAATGGGTCCTAGGCCCCAAACCTAAGACACACCAATTTCAAGGAAATTTAAATAATGCTTGCAATTGTTTAATACAAGCCCCCCTTTTGGATTCAAACAAGATTAATTAGGCTTTTAAATGCATAATTAGGTCAATTAGAGGCTTAATTAAGTCCAATTTAATTAAGGGACCCAAACATAGTGTGAAAATGTAAAGGAGTACATTTTTTGACACTACATGAGAGTATATCATGTTCACTTACAAAAAAGTTAGAAATAAAAAGAAGAATAAGGAAAGGTCACAAAAAATTGGGTAGTTCATACTGTACCATAGAAAAATGGATCTTTGGACATTTTCATGGTCATTTAGGTCTTTTTCGTGTGATGCTTGGCTTATTTTTCTTAGATTTAATGTTGCAATGTAACTTATACATTCACATTAGGTCTTGAATATTCAAATTATTAAGACTTTATGATGTCTTGTGAAGGTGTTGTGAAGTGTTGTAACACATTTCTACACTTTTCTAGACTCTTCTTATTATAATTCATCTAAATATTCCCTTTTTCTCCTTTACCAAGTCTTATCTTGAAGTGTCGTAAAGTCTTGTAACAAAATTTCATGCCTTTTTAGGCTTGTCATCACTAATTACACCTTTCTTATGCTTTATTTGGCCCCTTTATGCACTTATAGGCCTTAATTAAGTGTATTTTTGAATACAAACTTGACAAAAAAAAATAAAAATAATATAATTCTCAACATCCACTTGCATTCCTTGAGTGGGACCCATTCACCATGGGTGGTGAATGAGTCCCTCTTGGCACAAAATTCAAAATAAATTCAAATTTCTTTCGGATTTTTATTCATTAAGACCTTATGTCGGCCTGCGATGTATTTTTGGGTAATTAGGGCATAAGTGTGTATAAATAAGTATTTTTCCATCCATTTTAACCCCCCATTCATTCAAGTATCCATTCAATCATCTCATTCAAGCATTTGAGCAACATAACATCATTGAATCAAGCATCTTGGAGCAGCCATTGACATATCTTCAGACTTTAACAACAAGGGTTTGGTGAGTTCATGAAACTTGCATGTTGTTTCTTCATCATCCCTTTATTGTTTTCATTTCATTTCTTTATCAGGGGTTTGATAACCAAAGTGGGATTTGACCAAGGCACATCCCTATACTCTAACCCTTAACCATTTCCCCCCTCTTTGCATGTGTGTTTGTAGGTCTTGTAGGTAGATTTTTCAAAGAAATAGGTATTGAAAAGTGGTCAAAAAGTCATCAAATATATTCAAGTCAACCAAACCCTAATTCAAGCTTGGAGACAACATTCAACCTGTTTTCTGTAGATTTGGTTCCGTCAACCCGACAAGAAGACAAGTGCAGATCTGGACCCACAGAGTTGACTTCAGAATTTGTAGATTTTTGGAGGAGGACTGATTTTCCATCAGTGGAGAATGAGTCCCACTGCCAGGCTGGAAAATTTGATTTGTTTAGTTTTTAGTTCCTGACACTCAGAAACCAGTTTCAAAAAGTTTACTAGAAGTAGGACTGACTCTCCATCAGTGGCAAATGAGTCCCACTGGTCATCAACAATGATTTCTGTAGCATTCTAGAATCTTCTAGCATCAACATTCCATCTCTAGGTGCACTCCATTTAGTCTCATTCAATTTTGTTTTCATTTATGCATGTTTCTAGTTCATGTTTGCATACAACACTATGTTTTCAAATACTTCATATTTCTTAGGTTTTGCATAAATAATCAATCAATTTTATCAGTTCTCTACATCTAGATCATTTCATCTAGGCATAATTTCATTATACTTGCATTAGTTTGAGTGAACCACCTAGATTTTGGTGTGAGATCTATCTCTTTCCTTTAGGTGAAAAACCCTAATTGAGCAAGAGAGTCATGGCATTTCACACTCCAAAACTCTATGGTTCACATACCAATGGGTATTTAGAGGGTTTTATTAATCAAATATTATAAATTAGAAATGTAAATATAGGTATTATTCACTACCTATAAATGAAAATGATAATGTATAATTTTATATAGTGGGTCCCCTATGGAGTTCCCTATATGCATAGGTCTTAATAAAAGCACCTTAGGTGCACAAGTGTGGGGTAGGAGAGCTTATCTAAAAAATGTGACCTTGAAAAGTTGATCCTATTTTTCCAAAATTATGGATGCTTTCTTTTGTGTTTTAGTGGTTTGTGGTCATAATTTTTGTCTTATCTATATAATATTATTTGTTCACGGTCTTCTATTTGAAAATGATAGCTTTACTATTTAGAATGTTTCAAAAGGTATCTCATTTTAAAAATTATTTGTCTAGGAATTTAAAGTTCTATCATGACTCTATAAATTGAAATGAAGCTGAGTTTGCGGAAGCAACTTCCAACACTAATCTAAGTAGGAGAGAGATAGAAGAATTTTTCTTTAACACCTTTTATAGTTACAATGTCAAAAGATGCACATTTAGAAATTAAACAACATAAACAACAATACAAACCATAAGACATTGTTTACATGGGAAAACCCTTATGGGAAAAAACCCACACTCCAAATCACATGGCTCAATTGGTATTATTAGAAACAATGTTAGTTACAATACAATATCAAGAGAAATGCTCAAGAGTCTTCACACTATGACAAGAATCTAGAGTAATTTCGGTAGCATAACAACATGTAAGCTTCTTCTAACATGTCACCCTCAAAATGCACTAAGTTTGCAAGAATTTATAACCTCTCAACATGAAACAAGGTGGCCAAAACTTTCCATAACCAATTTCCATGTCTAAGGTATGAACATGATGAGTTCATTATGACATGTCGTCATAATCAAAACTCATAATTATGACAATCTTCAATACTTAGCCCATGTTCCATAAAACTAGCCACCACTACACATGCAATGAGCCTGCATGCATGCAAATACCTTGCATGTGTAGGTGCCCTCATCACATGGGTCTCACCTGACATAGTTAATTGGAAATCTGTCATTATTGACTCTTCCATTGTCATAATTAGTCACAAACTGACATAACAAGTTGTCATAGCCTATTATATAGTAACTATGACAAATGCCACCAATTTATATACAAATCTAGGTCCTCCAAAGTGGATGCCTACGTCCACTAGTTTAGCTTACAAATTGTACATGTATGCCACTTGCCATGTAGGATGCCACATCACCAAGAGGTCCCACAAAGTGACATCAATTTGGGTAGGCAATTAAACATTATAATATATATAAATACATCATAACATAAACAAATGCTAGGAATGAAATTTTGAGACACCCTTATCCCAAAATTCTCCCACTTGTTGAAAACTTGTCAAGAGTCATACAAAATCATCTACTCAGGGCCTCAAGGCCTATGTAATCAAAACACCATATGAACTTCTCTGTGCTCACTGGTTTTGTTAGTGCATATGCAACATTCACCAAAGTGTCAACCTTCTCCAAGTTCACCTTTCCATCTTCTACCATATCACAAACAAAATGATACTGAACATCAATATGCTTTGTTCTGGCATGTAATGTAGAGTTCTTTGCTAAATAAATGGTACTCTGACTATCACAATAGATAGTAATCTATCTCGCATCTAAAAAAATATCAGAGCATAATCTCTTAAGCCAAATGGATTCCTTACAAGCATGAGTAGCTACCATGTACTTCGCTTCTATCATGGAAAAAGTGACTATAGCCTACCACTTATTCATCCAACTTATAGCACCACCATACATCATAAACACATAACCACTAGTGGATCTTCTACTGTCAATGTCGTCTACCTAATCAGAATCCACATATCCACAAATAATCACTAAATGATAAGGTCTAGTAGGACAATCATGAAAGAATAGGGCATACTTAGAAGTACCCCACAAGTAACTAAATACTCTCTTGATTGCATCCCAGTGTACCCATCTAGGATTATCTATAAACTGACTAAGGACTCCCACTACTTGGGAAATTTTTGGCCTCATATAGACCATAGCATAGTGCATACATTAAAATTTCAACAACACTACTCATACACAGTACTCTAGTCATGTCCTCCATCTCAGTAGGAGATTTTTGACAATTGTTCATAGAAAGCTTCATCCATTGCATCACAAGAACAACTAACTATCTACAATCTGCCATGTTAAATCTCTCTAACACTAAGTTCACATAATTTCTCTAGCTTAACCAAAGGTTTCCATTATATTTGTCTCTCATGATTTCCATCCCTAGAATATACCTAGCTACACCTAAATATTTCATCTCAAACTATGCTGACAACTAAGACTTCAAATTTGAAACCATAATTTTACTAATCCTAAAAAATAACATATCATCTATGTATAAAAGAATAATGAGAATATGACCATTTTCAATTTTATAAGATACACAATAGTTAGATTTAGATCTCAAAAATCCTAATAACAAGACATAGGTATCAAACTTCTAGTACCACATTCTAGGAGATTGTTTCAAACCAGATAGAGAATTCTTCAGTTTGTAAAATATATTTTCTTCACCTTTAACAAAAAAATGCTTTCTCTGTGAGATGTAAACCTCTTCCTCTAAATAACTGTGAAGGAATGTTGTCTTCACATCCATCTGTTCCACTTCCAAATCATATGTTGTTACAAGTGATAACAGGAACTAGATAGATGTTAGCTTCACGGTAGGAGATAATATCTCACCATAGTCAATTCCCTCCACCTAAGAATACCCATTAGTGAAAAGCCGTGCCTTGTTCTTATCAACATTACCATCAAGAACACACTTCTTCTTGAACACCCATTTACAACCAACATGTTCACATCCGCTAGGTAAGGGTACCAGATCCCAAGTCTTATTTTTGTTCAAGGCAGTCATCTCCTCATCCATGGCTTTCATCCAAGAATATGCATCACTCATACCCATAGCCTCTCTAATAGTCTGATGCTCATCAATGTTAGTAATCAAATAAAAAATGCATCTAGAATCTAATAATGAATAACCAAACCTTTTTGGTTGCCGCGTAACACGCGTAGACCTCCTGAATTCTTGAGGTTGAGGTTCTTCTTCTTCTTCAATATTTTTAGAGCTGCTCGAGCTCTCCTCATCATCAAGTCCAATAAGAGTGTGTAGTTCACCTTTCATCAAAGTAGGTGGAACTTGAACTACCCCCTTCTCTTTCTCCTCTTTCTTTGGTTGCAGCTCAATAGTGGAAGGTTTTATCTCTCTTTAAAAATTACATTTCTACTATACAAAACCTTTTGGACCTCTATATCCCAAAGCTTGTACCCCTTCACACTGACACCATAGCCGATGAAGATACACTTAACCACCTTTTTCTCCAAATTAGACCTCTTCTCAATCAGAACATGAGTGTAATCTTCACAACCAAATACTCTAAGATGTCTCAATGAAGGATTTTTACTAGACCACGCCTCTATGGGTGTATTTTCAACAAGGGACGATGTAGGAGATCTATTGATTGAATAACATACAGTGGTTGCTACTTCAACCCAAAAATTTTACTCAAGGCCAACACCACTCAACATAATCCTATCCCTCTCCATTAATGTCCTATTCATTCTCTTTACAAATCCATTTTATTGTGGGGTGTATGGAGTTGTCTTATGTCTCTCAATCCTATGCTCTTTACAAAACTTGTTGAACTCTGTCAAAAAAATGCATCGCCATTGCTAGTCCTCAAAAACTTAATCTTTCTACTAGATTTATTTTCTACCAAGGTTTTAAACTCCTTAAACTGACTAAAGATTTCAGCTTTACTTCCGAGAACACAAAAAAATGTCCTAATCTAATCATCTACAAAAGAAATAAAATATATAGATTTTGACAACAAAGGAACATTTACAGGACCAAACACATTTGCATGAACATAGTCCAAAACCCCATAAGACTTACGAGAACTAGAGTTAAAGAAACACGATGTTGTTTTCCATAAACATAATGTTCACAAAAGTCAAAATCAAGATTACAATCATCAAGGCCTTCAATAAGGCTCTGATTTTTATGGCTCTAAGACCCTTCTCACCAATGCAACCAAGTCGTTGGTGCTATAGAATTTTCTTCTCTATATGAAGCTTCATCTCTAATGAATGAGCACCCTTAGGTACCCAAAATGAATGAACATTAGATGTAGCTGCAACAAACTTCTTCTCTGCATGATCTAATAGTGAGGATGAAGAATCCAAATGTGTCTTCTTTGGTGTATTAGAAGAACTATTGCACTGAACTGTGCATGCATCCAACTTGTACAAGGTTCCAATATGAACACCTTGAGCTAACACCATAGCTCCTCTCATCATCTTACATCCTCCACCAAAGACAACAAATTGCACTCCCACATCATTTAGTTTACTCATAGAAAGAAGGTTTCATGCCAAACCCAAGATATGCAAGACACCATTCAATCCCCTTCACTCTTCCATTAGGGAATCTGATTTGGAAGAGATGATCATTAGGTGAGATTCATCACCCAGATATACCTTCCCACCATCATATTCTTCATACTTAAAAGAAAAACCTGTATGAGAGGTTATGTGAAAAGAAGCACCCTAGTCTACCAACCACATATATTTTGATGCATGGGTTGCCAAGGCTACAACAAAGGCATCTATGCCATCCTGAGAGGATTTGTTAGAGTCAAAATTAGATAAATTATTTTTTCCTTTATTCTTCTTCTCTTCCTTACAGTCTTTTATGATATGACCAGTTTTTTCATAGTTCTAACCCTTCACCTTGGACTTTCCAGGAGACTTAGATCTCCCTGGAGATTTTTACTTCAATTTCTTGTCCTTCTTTTTCCTTTCTCCTTTGATATACCAAAAAAAACAAGGGCCTCCATAGCCATCTTGGAAGACTTGAAATCTACATCTCTTTAGATAACAGTGAAGAAACCACCTCATCCATCTTGAAATTGGTGGTTATTATTCCAATAGCCATTATAAGGTGGTCCCATGAGTCTAGAAACAAACACAGTAAGAGCATGCAACGATCCTCTTCATTAATATTATCTCTAATAGAACCCAATTGAGCTATCAACATGTTGAATGCGTTCAGGTGATTTGCCATAGATCCTCCATCTTCCATCTTTAGAGAGTACAATTTCTTTCTCAAGAACAACTTTTTTACCAAAGATTTATCCTGATAAATGTCTCCAAGTTTCTTCCAAAGGTCTTTTGTAGTTTTCTCCTCATGGATGTTTAGGAGGATGGAATTAGCCAAACAAAGTTTGATCAAGCCCTTGGCTTTCCTATCCATAAGATCTAAATCTACCTAGTTTTTATATCCAATTTGGTTTTGAATATTGCAGGCCATAAATCTCTATCTACAAGCATATCCTTCATTTTTCATTTTCTAAAGTTCAAATTTTCCACCATTAAACTTCTCCATCTCGATTCTTCTAGATGTGCTTTCCATATTTTTCTTGCAACAAGGTCACGAAATACCCTTCTGCAAAACTCTCACTAAGATCAACTCAAAATACCCTTAAAACCCAAAAATAGAATCAAAGTTGGCTAGGCTCTGATATTAACAAAAAGGAAGCTGGGTACATGGAAGAAGCTTCCTACACTAATCTAAGCAAGAGAGAGATGAAAAAATTTCTTTTTAACACCTTTTACATGTTGGGAAAATGTGTCTCAACCATGCAATTACATAAGGTACTATTGATAGGTAAGCATTGGGGGGGTATACCCTCCTGTGAGGGGTTTGGGGGGATCATCCACCAGTGGGGGGGTTTGGGGGCTACATCCCTGAAATCCAAATTATATTTATATATTTTATTATTGTAAATCTAGACCATTTATCATTAGGTCTCAAATCTAACTATCAATATTTTTTTAGTTTGACTTTCCCTAGAAGGTAACCCTATTTTATGAGGGCATTGTATTACGACTATGTATTATGATAAATTCTGAGAGTCTTATAGCGGTCATGTTGCCTTTGGAACTCTAGTTGGTGATACTATTGTAAGAAGCTTGCTCTACAAGTATATTATGATATTTGTGATTTCTGAATAATATATTAGGTGAATTTTGGAGTGGGGTTTTTCTCCTGAAAGAGTTTTCACCATGTAAATCACTATGTTGTGGTATGCACGATATTTATATTTATTTTTGTTTAAGTTTTGGTAACAGTTGTAAAGATCTATAAATTTTTGCATTAATCTCCACTCAAGATTAGTGTAGAAAGTTGTTCTAATACCTTAGCTTCCTTAAATTATAGTTACAGTATTAGAAGATGCACATTTAGAAATTAAATAACATAAACGACAATGTAAATCATAAGACACTATTTATGTGGGAAAACCCTTCTCGGAAAAACCCACACTTCAAATCACACAACTCAAATTGTATTATCAACAACAATGTCAGTTATAATATAATCTCAAGAGCGATGCTCAGGAGTCTTCACACTATGACAAGAATCTAAAGTAATTTTGGAAACATAACGACATGTAAGCTTATTGTAACCTGCCACCCTCAAAACACACTAAGTCTACAAGTATTTATAACCAGCTTAACATAAAAAAGGTGCCCAAAACTTTCCATAACCAATTCCCACACCCAAGTGTGAACATGAGTTCATTATGACATGTAATAATTAGAACTCATAATTATGAAAATCTTCTATAATCATCCCCTATTCCATAAAATTAACCACCATTGTACATTTAATGATCTTGCATGCATGCAAATACCTTGCATGTGTAGGTTCCCTCATCACATGGGGCCCACTTGTCATTAGTTAACTACAAATATGTCATTCTTGACTCTTCCACCATCATAATTAGTCATAAAATGGCATAGTAAGTTGTCCTAGCCTATTACATACTAAATTATGGAAAATACAACCAATTTAGGCACAAATCTAGGTCCTCCAAAGTGAAGGCCTACCCCCACTAATTTAGCTTAGAAATTGTACATGTCACTTGCCATGTAGGATTCCACATCATCGATAGATCCCACAAAGTGACATCAATTTGGGTGGGAAATTAAACATTATAATATAAATAAATACATCACAAAATAGTAAATAAACACTAGGACTCAAAGGTTGAGACACCCTTTAATCCCAACATAAACTAGTATAGAATTTCAGTGTAGTGGTCTCCTTATTTACATTATTTAACTTGTTTCATCTTTAAAAATAATTTTTATGCATGTAATGCCCCTAACTAGTATGTTTTGAAAAATTGGTTCTATTAGAACACAACAATCTCCTAAGAGGGGGGGTGAATTAGTAGATCACTTAAAATTAATCTCTTGAAAATTTTACTCTTTTATGTGCACATTAATTCATGACATGTAGAGAGGTAAAAACAAATCATAACCCAAGATATACGTGGAAAACCCAAAGTGGGAAAAACCACGGTGAGAATAGCTGCTAGGATCTACTATCCTAATCCAACCTCACAATGAATATCTTATGATTACAAAGTTTAAGGGCACCAACCCTAAGGAGACACCAATCCCCTAGTTTTAGGAGCACCTACTCCAAGGAAGCACCAACTCCCTAATCTGAGCACCTACCCAGATATTTGATGGTACCCACCAATTAGATTTACAATGCAAGTTATTACAGTTTGTTTAATTGAACTCAGGTCATTGTTACAACACAATTTGCAACTACTCAATTCCCTATTGTAGCCTTTATAACTTAGTTCCCTTCCCTACACTTACTCTGTTCTACACCTAGATATAAACCCTAATTAAGATCTTTTTCCTTTTGTTTGGGTTCTACTCATTTGTTACACTTCTGTACTTCCCCTTTTCTTTTTATCGCATTCTCTATCTACCTCAAAATATCATATATAAACTACCCAATACTATTGCACCCTAATTTTTTAGTGCATTCTCTATCAGCCTCAAGAAACCATGCACACACTCTACGAATATCTCACCTTTTTCTTTTAGTGCATTGTTTGTCCACCTCAAGAAGCCAAGGATACCTTTAGCAATATGCACTACTTGTATTCATAGTTTCAACAACATACCTCACAATTTGATTTCCACTTTTGTATATCTCACACCATTCTGCCTCAATATCCTCAAGATTTGTATACACAATTCATATCTTCTGCTAGGGTTTACTTGGTATCTTCTTCAGCAAGCTACCACATCATCGAGCCACACACACACATCATAATGTATAGGTTTAATGAATTTTCTAAGTATGACAACCTATAAAACCCTAAATCTTGATATTGTAATTAATGCAATATCCTTGCATATCCAATCAAATCATGTTTTAACTACCTTTGCGATCTGGACTGCCACTCTTCACATCCTATCACCAAGAAGATTTGTCATTGAAGTCGGTGACCTAATTAAATTTTTTTGTAGTGTCGGTTCATGGTTGAAACCCTCATTCACACAAACATAGCTGTTGAGTATCTTGAATTTTAAACCTGAGTCATTGATCTTGTCATTTCACGCCATGATCCATTGATCCTAATTCATAGTTAAAATTTAAAACATGACCGTTAGATTAAAGTCTTTTAAATCATGATCATCTATCTCCATTATATGTACCTTACATAGTACAGGGTCCCACCAAGACACGCGACACAAGCTTGCAACCTCGCAAGCCAAAGACACGGGCCCACTATTTCTCAGTGGGATGGTGGGCTAATGTAATTGTTCACCTATGACATTATAGAGCAATTCACAACACTGATGTGAATTGTCTTTATCGAGCAATAATTTAATGCCACATCATCTTTTGTTGTCATTTCCCATTGCTTTTGTTGGTCCCACCTGACACATGTCACTTGCCTACTATACTATAGGGAAAGATGGGGACCCACCACACACACTGCAGGATGGTAGGGAGGTCGTTGATCTTAGAGGATTGATCACATCTGTTGATCAAGCCATGATAAAATATTTATTTTGCAACTTACGAAATATTAAGGCTATTGAATATTTGTTAGGCCAGTAATTACTAGGAATAGGGGTTGGTCGTACCGACTTTAATAGCTTAAGTTATAACTTAAGCAACCTGCAACTGTTAATACAGAGTCAACATTGAATTATAAGCTTTGTTCATCACCATGATTGCAAGACCTAGGGTTTATCTCCCAAACCCTAATTTGAACAGAGAGCCAAAATAAATCATTCTTGGGCTCATTCCACCTTCTCTGATTATGTAGGACACATCAACTGAATCCTCTTGAAAAAACCATAACAAGTATGGCCTTAGTTTTCTCTTCTGAAATCTAGAAGCAATCTTTGCAATGTCATGACAACTTTGCAACATTCTGAGAAACTTTGCGACATTTGCAAAACATGCTCACCTTTCCATCATCTTTCTCCAAATATTCCAGAATTTGATTTTATGATCTCCATGATATCATGCCAACAATCTCCCTCATAGGATACCACTTAGATATCCCTTTTGACATCAATGGAAACATTATGCCAACAATCTCCCCCTTTGTCATTGATAGAAAAACCAAATTCTCAAATTTCTCTATACTAGTTAAAATACAACATATCATGAGTGCACATACATAGCAGCTCCCCCTTTGACACATCTTTCTCCTCCTTTCTCAACTCAATTGCATGATCATTTTCTCTTTCTCCCCCTTTGACATCAATGGAAAAGGGTCACCCTCAAGACTTGCACACCTACTCCCCTTTTGACAAGCAATTCAAAGAGAAAGAGGGGATTCTTGAATCTACAACCATCAAGTCATTAGAAATTTGTAAAACCAAGTTTACCTGACTTGATTTTTCCCTCATAGCCAGGGATGAATAGACTGATGATGAATCTCCCCCTAGACAAATGACCTATCACTAAAATTTAGTTCAATATGATGTGGGAGCAATTACTCGGGCAATTCCTCCCTTAGATATTCAATTTTTTCCTTGGGAATAGGCTTTATGAATATGTCAACAACTTGTTCTTTGGAGGAAACATATTCCATGTTGACTTCTTTTTTTGCAACCTTATCTCTAATAAAGCGATACTTGATTGATACGTGCTTTGTCCTAGAGAGTGCATCACTAGATTCTTTGAGATGTTTATTGCACTTGAATTATCATGAAGAATATAGATAGGTTATTTGTACTCAACCTTGATATCTTTGAGTATCTTCTTCATTCATAATACCTAAGTACAAAATGCTGCTACTCTTGCTACATACTCTACTTATGCTATGGATAGGGTGACTGATTCTTGCTTCTTGCTCATCGAAGACACAAGTTTGTTTCCTAGAAAGAATGCTCCACCATTAGTGTTTTTCCTATCATCTGTAGTGCTAGCCCAATCAACATCTGTGTATGTTGTTAAAGTGAAATCCTCGCTCTTAGGATACCATGGTCCATAATCAACAGTGCTTTTGATATATCTAAAAAATATTTTCACTACATTGACATGACTCTTTTGGAGTAGCCTAAAATATTGCCACCATACATACTACTTGCATAATATCTAGCCTTGATGTAGTTAAGTACAAGAAGCTTCCAATAATTGACCTATACATTATTTAATTTGCATCTAGGAACTCATCCGACTTACTCAGCTTACAACTAGTCATCATGGAATACTAACTGGTCTACTATCCTCCATTCCAAAATTCTTAAGCATTTCCTTAGCATACTTAGTTTGAGATATAAATATCCCATAATTAGTTTGGATAATTTGTAAACCAAGGAAAAATGACAACTCTCCTAGCATTGACATCTAAAATTCATCTTGCATTTGTGTAGCAAATACTTTACACATCTTATCATTTCTGCCACCAAATATGATGTCATCCACATAAACTACAACAACAATCACTTGCTCAGTGCCTTCAAATTTGAAGTACAAATTGTTGTCTACACATCCTTTCTTGAATCCTTGTTATAGATATTGATCCAATTTTGAATACCATGCTATAGGTGCTTGTTTTAGACCATACAATGCTTTTCTCAATTGAAAAACATAATCTTCTTTTGATAACTGAAAACCTTCTAGTTGTTCGATGTAGACTTCTTCTTCAGTATTTCCACTTAGAAATGCAGATTTAACATCAATTTGATAGACTTTAAATCCTTTATAAACTAAAAATATGTACAAGAAACATTCTTATAGCCTCTAATCTTGCAACAACTGCAATGTTTCTTCAAAATCAATTATGCCTTCAACTTGTGTATAACCCTTGCACACCAATCTTGCCTTGTTCCTTACAACATCACCATCTTAATTGAGTTTATTTCTAAACACCCATTTAGTACCTATTACATTTTTTCTTAGGGGTCTAGGAACCAATTCCCATGTCTTGTTCTTCTCAATTTGATTTAACTCTTCTTCCATAGCTTTTGTCTAGTTCTCATCCTTGCTAGCCTCTATGTTGCTTTTAGGTTTAATTTGTGACAAGAGAGAAAAATTTACTTGTTCCTTATTATTTTCTAGTCTTCTTCTTGTTTGAACACCTTCATTCTTATCACCAATTATCTGGTTTGAAGGGTGATCCTTTTGCACAGATTTTGCAAGTGCTCTTTCAAACTCTTCTTCTTCATTTGTAGCATTTTATTCTTCACAATCTGATTCCTCTTCAAAGTTATTCTTATCAAATTTGACATGTTTAATATCAATGATATGAGATTTCCATAATCCATCATGAATGCATTTTTGTTGCTTCTGGATTCAATTGTGTGAAAGTTTTTCCATCAACGTTTCGGATCACACTCCATGATCCATCATCAGGATGTAAAACAAGAGCATGAGGAATAAAAATGATAAGTTGCAAACCCAACATATCTTAAAAAGAGGGGGTTAGGAGGGAGGAGAGATAAGGGGCACAAGAAACAAGGCACCAAATAAAATAAAATAACAATTAAAAAGAAAAAGAAAAATTTAAATAAAATTCAAATTCAAGAAATAGGACAAAAAAATCTAGATTAAGGAAAATAAAAACAAGTTAAGTGAGGCTACAACAAATAAGATAATAAAATAAGATTGAAATAAAAGAGAAATAAAGAATAATGAAAACCAAGGCAAGCAAATACTAACTAATCAAATAAAATTTTAAAGGAAATGAAATGACACAACACTAACATATATATACATATGTATATGTATGCATAATACATGTATGTGTATACATGTGCATATCAATGAAATAAATGAACTCAAGAAGAAATAGAAAATAACAACTCAAAAGAAAAGAACTAGATATAAATATATGCTTTGCGAAAAGATAGAACATGCACAATAAGATGAAAAGACAAAGCACTAACATATATGCAAATATGATAAATAAATAAGATTAAGATAAGAGAGAAATAAAGAAAATGAATAACCAAGGCAAGAAAATACTAAATAAACCAACAATTTTTTTTGAAGGAAATGAAAAGACAAAGCACAAATGTATGTATACATATGTATATGTATGCATAACATATGTATATGTATACATGTGAAACTAAATGAAATAAATGAAATCAAGAAGAAATAAAAAGAAACAATTCAAAAGAAGAGAACTAGAACTAAACATGCCCCAGGAAAAGATTGGACATGCACAAAAACCACCAAAAGGAAACAAGTAAAGAGCACCCTACACAAGAAAAGGGTTCTCTTCTTTTGAATTGTTTCTTTTTATTTCTTCTTGAGTTCATTTATTTCATTTAGTTTCACATGTATACATATACATATGTTATGCATACATACATATGTATACATACATTTGTGCTTTGTCTTTTTATTTCCTTTAAAAAATTTCATTGGTTCATTTAGTATTTGCTTGCCTTGGTTTTTCATTTTCTTTATCTCTCTTATTTTAATCTTATTTATTTATCATATTTGCATATATGTTAGTGCTTTGTCTTTTCATCTTATTGTGCATGTTCTATCTTTTCCTAGAGCATATTTATATCTAGTTCTCTTCTTTTGAGTTATTTTTTATTTCTTCTCGAGTTCATTTATTTCATTGATATGCACATGTATACAAATACATATATTATGCATACATATACATATGTATATATATGCTAGTGTTGTGTTTTTTCATTTCCTTTAAAATTTTATTTGATTAGTTAGTATTTGCTTGCCTTGGTTTTTATTATTCTTTATTTTTCTTTTATGTCAATCTTATTTGATTATCTTATTTGTTGCAACCTCACTTAACTTGTTTTTATTTTCCTTAATCTAGATTTTTTTTGTCCTATTTCTTGAATTTGAATTTGTCTTTTTCTTTTTAATTTATATTTTATTTTATTTGGTGCCTTGTTTATTGTGCCCCTTATCCCTCCTCCCTCCTAACCCCCTCTTTTTAATCTATGTTGGGTTTGCACAAATTATCATTTTTGCTCCTCATGCTCTTGTTTTACATCCTGATGATGGATCACAGAGTGTGATCTGAAACATTGATGGAAAAACTTGCACACAATCGAATCCAAAAGAAACAAAAAATACATGTTTAATATCCTCATCAATCTTGATGTTGATAATTTCCACAATCTTGTGTAGCCTTTTATTACAACACTTGTAAGCTTTGCTTTGAGTAGAATATCCTAGAAATATCCCTTCATTACATCTTGAATCAAAGCTTCCTAGGTTTTCATCTTCTCTTTTGATGTAGCATTTTCTACAAAATACCTTGAAATACTTGACAGATGTTGGTGTTCCATTCCAAAATTCATATGATTTTATCACTATTTGCTCTTAATTAAACTCTATTTAAAATATACAATGATGCATGAACTACCTCTCTCCAAAACATGTATGCTAACTTGGCCTCATTCAACATTGTTTTGGTCATATCTTTAACTACTCCGTTCTTTCTCTCAACTACTCCATTTTGCTATGGAGTTCTTGGTGCATAGTTTTGTCTCTTAATTCCATGGTTTTCACAATACTCAATTAATTCACCTAAGGAAAATTCTCCTCCTCTATCTGATCTTAAGCACTTGATTCTTCCTCTAGTCTCCTTCTCAACCATCTTCCTAAATATCTTAAATCTTTCAAATTCTTGTGATTTATCTTTTAGAAAAGTTACTTGTGTCATTCTAGAGTAGTCATCAATTAGCAACATGAAGTATCTTTCACCTTTCAGTCCTCTTGTCCTTGTGGGACTACACAAATCTATATGAACCAATTGTAAGGGTTTTGTGGTTGAATATTCCTTTGTTTGAAATTTAACTCTTGTTTGCTTCCCCTTCTGACATTATTTGCAAATGGTATTTACAAGCTTAGTTATCTTAGGCATGTGTCTTACTAGACCTCTTGAACTTACTTTCACTAGATGATCAAAATTTACATGCCCCAATCTTCGATACCACAACCAACTCACATCAACTTGACCTATCAGACATCTATAACCTTTCACTTCTCAGAGATTGTAAAGGTTGCTATCTATTCTAACTCCTTGCGCAATTTTCTTACCATTTTAGGTGTGTTTTTATTTCTCTCATTTTGAATGTCTTATGAATTTTGTTCTACAATTTCTTGCTATATGACCAAGTTGTTGCAATTGTAACATGTCACATTCATTTGAACTAAAGGAGAAAATAGATTATTGCTTACAAAATTAGTACTCCTTTTAGGAACAACTCTACACTATCTAGCCCTCTGACCAAATTGATTACATGTATAACAGTACCCATAAAAATATGAAGTGTACCTGGTCATAACATTTCCTTGTGTAGGATGAGGGGGTCTTCTTTGACTTAGATTCTTTAGATCTATTACCCAAGTGAAACCATCAACATCAGTTATTCTTAAGGTCAACCTCCTCCTTAGATCATTAGGAACTGATTGGTTATTCTTCTTGTTTGCAACAAGCTTCTTTTCTCTTCAACCTTCTTCACCTTAGATGTTTTCTTTTCCTCTTTTGAGGTATTCTCGTTTCCGTCTTTCTCATCATCTGTGCTAGACTTTTCTCTTTCTCTAAATCTCTCATATAGCTTTGCAGAAGCGTCCATAAATGTGCTTTTCCCTTTCTCAAGGCCTAAAACAATTTTTTCTTTATTAGAGGCCTTTTGTGTGCTCAACATTCCATCAAGAATATCTAAGCCTCCCTTCAATTTTTAGACCTTTTTCTATTTGTTCTCTATCCTACTCCAAATATTTTCTTTTAAGGAAACTATTTCTTCTTCTAACTTCATGCATTTGTCAACTTCAACTTTAGCTTGGACTTGACTATTTCAATTTTCTTAGCTTCTTCCACTTGTAGCTTCAAGCTCACCACATTCTGGTTAGATTCTTCAAGGTTCTTGGTTAGCTAGTTGATCTCCTATGCAAGTGAAACAAAGGGAAATGGGATGTGAGGAAGCATAAAAGACCTATTTTCCCTTATTTCATTCAAAATGTATGTAATAATATGTCAATGAGGAACAATAATCAAATCTAACCAAAACAATAGTCAAAAGGTAGATCTGGAAAGGGGAAAATGTTGTGTACCTTTCACCAAAAGTCACCTTTTGAAGCTCATTAAGGACTCATTCACCCTAAGGAGAATGGGTCTTGGTTGGGGTTCCTAAAGGTTGCTTTCTAGGTTCTCTTGTGCTAGGTCTACACTCCCAAATTCTAGGTGTTCACTATCTAACAACCAAAAACAAATTCTGTAGAAGAGTTTCCATGATTTGACAACTTTTCTTGCAACTTTGACAACTTTGCAACTTTCTTCAAATTTTCTCTTCAAATGATCTTCAACCTAAAATATGCAATCACACATCAAAGAGAGAAAAATGTTGTTTGTTAGGTGGATAGGGGTTTGACTTGGTCAAACTCTGTTTTGGTAATTAAACCTTGTAATGAAATAGAAAATCATGAAGGAATGATGAATGAAAAAAACTATGTAACAACTCACCAAACCTTGTTTGAACCTTGGACAAAAAATATACAAACTAGCATGAAGTGGCCTTAATGAATGTAGATCTTGATCATGAAACTTGTCTTGAAACAATGCCTTTGATATGATTGAATAGATCTTGAACACTACATGACCATATTGGCTCAAACAACATGCATGATGCAAGAAACCTTTGACATGATGATAGGAATCTTGATTACTACAATAATATTCTATAAATCTACCCTTGAAATGCCTTAAAATTGTTCTTAATCTCATAAAATTTTTATTAGGACTTGCTCATAAAGTTACTAGGATGCTTGAAAGTCTTCAGATGAAACATAGTGAAATGACCTCTTATTTATACATATCTTAAGATTAATTCTTGAAATTCAAATATCACAAGCTGACATTGAATTGTGGATTTGAAATCATTAAAATACCTCCAAAAACTAATTTAAAAGGGGGTTCCTAGGTTTAAGTGAGGACCCATTCGCCATAGGGTGAATGGGTCTTAGGCCACTTACCTAGGACACACATTGGTCAATGTTAAACATTATGTAAAATTAGGGTCCTAGGTCTAAGTGAGGGCCCATTCACCTTATGGAGAATGGGTCCTAGGTCACTTAGCTAGGACACACATCTTCATAAGTTAAGTGTTGTGTAATTGCATTTATGAATGCCAAGTTTAAGTGAGGACCCATTCGCCATAGGGTGAATGGGTCTTAGGCCACTTACCTAGGACACACATTGGTCAATGTTAAACATTATGTAAAATTAGGGTCCTAGGTCTAAGTGAGGACCCATTCACCCTATGGAGAATGGGTCCTAGGTCACTTAGCTAGGACACACATCTTCATAAGTTAAGTGTTGTGTAATTGCATTTATGAATGCCAAGTTTTATCCCTCATAAATTGCATTTAATTAGGCTTGGATTTGAATTAAAGGGGCCAATTAAGGAAAATTAACCTCAACCAATTAATAAAGCCCTAGATTAATGCAAAAGTGTAAAGGTACAACTTACAACATAAAAAAAGGCACAGTTAAGTCCATTTTATTAAAAAGGGCCCTAAAATTAATGTGAATATGGAAAACATATTACAACACTAAATTAAGGCATCATTAAGCTCATTTTATTATTAATTATTTCTAAATTAAGTGTGAAAAAGGGATACTTTTTCCTACACTACATTTTACCCCCACTTTAGTGAGAGGATGAACCCATGTCAAACTCACACTAAAGTAGACATTCAAGACACTTATGTATGCAACAATGACAAAGATACACAATCATGTACAACATCAAATACCAGGAAGATCAAGAATAGATGGTTTGATTGGTGTAGAACACATCTAAGCCATCAATTTTGTTGTGCACTTACTCTAAGGTAGCATAACTTTAGGCTGTCTAGTAGGCGAGTCTCCCAATAAAGTGGCTCAGTGAGAAATTCATGGCTCTATGTCAGCTTCTCACTGTAAAATGAGAAAGTAATGCCTCTATGTTGGCTCTCATTGTACTAACCATACCAAAGCCATCCCTTTGATAACTTCAATAAGGCACCTTGAATTTAGGGTTCAAGCTTCAAAAGGTTAGCAAGCTATGGTATACTAAACACTTATGAACAATAATGCTAGTAATTTTTTTTTCAAAGGGGTTTTGCTTAGTTCATGTAAGGTCTTCTTCTTAGGGAACATCGTGCCTAATGTCTCCAAGAGAGTACATGTTAAGAGTAAAATATTCACAACTTAGGGAATGCAATGCGTCACATCACCACTAAGAGGAAAGTCATATGCTAAGAATAATTGCACTGTTGGAGGACATCAAACCCAATGAAACCACCAAGAAAAGGATGCATCACAAGAATAAAGAAAATTGCACCATGAAACATGAAAAATGTCGAAAGATATTATCAATATATACCACCACTTTAAAGCAGTTGCTAACACCATTATTGTGAGCAATTTCTTTAAAATAGCGAATGTTCAATCCTAAGACATGAGAGCTTTACTTAAAAATCCCTATGCCAAGTCATATGTTTATGAAATGAAGCTATATCATGAAAGAAGAAGGAGGGGTAACCCCCAAAAATACATAAGGGAGCTATGGACTAAGGGTTAATATATCTTTGCTACAATGTTGTTATAGAGCTCAAAAATGTCATCATTCCACAAATGCTCATAGAACTGGAAGAATAACACGAAGAGAGTGAAAAAAAATAAAAATATTTTGGGTTAACATGGAAGATACCTAAATGTCTCGATGCCTTGTGTCATCCCTAAAAAGAAAACACAAGACAAACGAAAAAGATAAAATGTTCATGACATATAGGAGAATGTAGGTACATATAAAGGAATGCACAAAGAGAGAGAGAGATACATCGAACATAATTGTATGGGGGATCACATTACAAACATGCAATCACATAAAGAAACATGAAATAGAAAACAATGCAAAAGACTAGTAAGGAACATGCGAGTTAACCTATAGTAGGTCGTACGCATCCTGATATTGATTAGTATATACTAAAGGTGGACAACTAGCCAAAGGGATGACAAGTACCGAACTAGGAAAAACACCAAGTTCAACACTATTATCATCATTTAAGTTTATGGAAGAGGAGAACAATGAATTCAACTCATTATGCAATTGTTCATCAATCTTTGCAATATCAATATCATTGTCTAAATTAATCACAATAGGAGGTCAAATGATAATGTCTCTAGAAGGTTATTTTTTATGTTGCAGAATTTAATGTATACAGTCATCATGCATTGCTTCAGGAAAGTTCAGATTTTCATTTTCTATGTTCTTTTATTCTATAGTTTGTAATATATGAGCAATAACATGATGTCTATGCCTATTCTCTCTAGCATTTTAGTTTTATTTCAATCTATTATTAATTTGTGATTGTGTAGGAATGGGTTTGTCAACCATAGGTTTGTTTTCTTTCCTTAGGGGAGGAACAGAAGGAACCATAGGAGGTTGCTCAACCACTTTCTCTTTGGCTTTGTAGACTTGTTTGATTTTAGGAGGCACAACAAGATTGCTTTGATTGTCTTGTGGTCTCTTATAGGAAATGGTAGTGTATAGGAGTGAATTTGCACCCCTCTTGCAAATTCCCCTTTTACACCCTCTACTTTAGAAAAATCAAACTCAACTAAGAAATTCCACATCACCCATCTACAATGCATCCACTTGGCACTTTTCCTTTGTGTTGGTGGGGGAATTTATATCGAGGACACATGTGCGGCATGTCAACATTTATGCAACACACTGCCATCCCTGATAGATTCCTACCTCTAGAATCCATAGAGACATTACGTTCTCCATTGGAGATGAAGCGTTACACCTCTCTACCTTCTTGTCGACCCAAGAACGACTCTTTCCCTCTTAATTTTTCTTCAAATTCCTATATTTAAACTTCACTTTATCTCTTTAGCAATTCATTCCATCTTCTATACACTTCTTCACAATTCTACACATGCATTTGATCCCGCTATACAGTTCTTGAGCTTCTACACAAATTCTCTATATCATTGTGTTGTACTTTTGTCACCATTGGAGTTGTGACTTAGTGTCCTGAGGGACTGCTTCTTCATTGTTGCAGCAGCGTAGACCTTACCAAGCTTGCACCCTCCTCTACGTGCTTGAGGGCACCTCGATTGAGAAGGTGATATTGTCTCTTGATTTAAATAGCATAGTGTTATTGTTATTGTTTGGTATCTTTTCTACTGTTCTCTTTATCACATTTTCTATCTTTTGGCTTTCTTAGCTATCCATGGAGGTGGAAACACCAAAGTGGGGGTTTGATTGTGGCAAATACCTATACATCCCCAACATTTTTCCTCTCTTGGCTATGTGTAGGTACACTTTCAGGTGGAGCTTGCTAGTGAACCAGACTCTTCATGAGTTGATCTTTACCACCTTTGTTTTCTTCATCTCCTTTATCATATTTCCAATGATTTTGTTTATTCTATTATTTATCATTTTGTTTAGTACTTTCAAATTCACTTGCTAGACCATAAGTATGTTTTTGTACTCCGCTCTGTACTTTTTCACTTTCTAGTTGTATGGATTCCAACACCTAAGAGAGATGCTAGCACACCATGCTATCATCCTTGACTCGCACTACTCTCCTTGGGTAGAGAGTTGTTTGAGGTATGATTCAGGTTCCAAAAACTGACTCGTTTAGCCTCATCAAGCTTCTCAGGTTAGTAGAATGATAGTAGAACTTGAGAGTGATATTCATTCTTAGCCCTTGAACTTAAATGCTTACCCAAATTGAGGTAGATTAGGGAATCCCTCTACTCTTGGCTCTCCGTGACATGGAGCCTTGGTGTGGTTGGTCCCCTCTTCTACATTTTGGTGAACCCGATGTGAACCATTTTGGTTATGTTTAGCAATGCTAAAAGACCCTTTCCTCATATCCTAGGAGTGTTGTGGGTGTGAGTGTTGCAAGGCACCTAGCCTTGCAACCCAACCTATGACCCCTAGTGGCATAGCTAAAAGGTTTCGTAAGCATCACAAAATGAAACCTTAGTTGGGTCACTGTCTAGCTGTAAAACCCTTGGGGGCTCTGTGAAAGTCGTGTCTAGTAAATAAACAATGACCTCCTTACATCTGCCCATCCCATCTGTGCAACCTGCAAGTGGATCTACTGGCATAACTTTCACCTCATAGGACTTTCCAATGAACTATAATAGAGAGCCATCTCCCTTATACATCCCTACGTGAATCAATGGAAACACTGTAATAGGTGTTCTTGTTGACCCAACATGTTGGGTGAATGTCATTGCTAAGGAGATTATGCTGATTAACTTCCTACATAGAGATGGGTATGAAAAATCAAGGAGTACAATCTGTACACATGATGGGCTTTCCGTAACTCCCTATCGGCTACATCGCCTTGTCAGTCTTAATTGAACCTAAGTCTGTAAACTTACTCTTTGACATAATCTCAGGGTCTGAACTCTTCAGGGTGAAACTGGGTATCCCTTGGTTGGTCGCTATGAATGCAGTTCCCTCAGTGGTACATAAGTGCCTGAGGTTTATCCATGAGGGTATAGTGCATGTAGTCCATGACATCTGCTATAAACCACTGATTGGACGTGGTGGTTACTCATTGGATCATTTTTGGCTTGCACACATTAGTCTGCTTCCTCCTAGTATGGATCTCTTGTACCAAACCTATGTGAAGTACAAGAGCGAGGGTATAACACCTAAGATGAGGTACCTATTACCTATTTTTAGGTACAACTCAAAATAGGTAGAGTTGAATTGCATTCCTTATTGAAAGGTATAAAATTTTTGCTAAAGTATTCATTATATTCTAGAATCTAATTACTTGTGAATTTCTAGTGTGATTATGCGAATGTTTGTAATAGAAGAACTCATAAATTTGCATAATAAATGATATTTTATTCATATTGTAAAATAAAGTCCCACACAAGCCGTGGGAGTAACTTAATTTGATTTTCATAATCAAATAATGAATGCAAAGTAGAGTTGTAAACTACACAATTGAAGATAATGTAAACATGAAAAAAGGGAGTGATTCATCATTACCTGTAATGATGAATCATTTTATACTTTATGTCTTCATCTTGTGTTGCGTTTGAGTGTCTCCAGGCTATTTCAACTCCAAACTCCATGGTTTCCTGCAAGAATGTTGAAAGGTGATGTTAGAGCAATGATAAATCACATATTTCCTCATGCCTATATTACCAAAATAAATGTAACCTACATCTTATTAGGCATTCATTAGATGATTAAGTCATCGAAAAGGAAAATGTTTGAGGAGCACAAAGTTCAATGGAAGCTTTCAACTTCAATTATTTTTCTAATTTGTTTGTTTAGTGTGCAGGAACAGGTATAATTAGATCATTTCAATCAACATATATTGTTGTGTGTGGTGAGAAATGTGGCTCCCATGAGGGTTGAGCCCAAATCATAAACAATAATGTGGGACAACAGTATGGAATAAAGATAATTATCATTCTCCATGAATGAAATTTGTAAAGCAGCCTTTAATTCAACATGATGGAAACATATTGAGCAAAGTATCCTATTGCTGATCATTCAGAAAGAACAATCAAATTTTTTTTGAAGGAGTATAATCAACTACATGTATCATCTCAGTTTCAGCTCTATTTTATTTACATTGCATTCACATAAAGTATGGAGCCCCTTTATATTGAAGGGAAAATAGAGCACTCAAGAATTAAATTGTTTCTTATAACTTCAAAGTATATACACAGTCTACAAAAGACTCAAGAGGAATAGATTAATTTCAGCATCATAAAGAGGGCAACATTCCAATTTTTTTACTTTGCATTGCAATCAATGAATCATAGATATTATCAGTACCATGGAGTAAGCACAGTCCAGACAATGAAACAAGGACAGTCCCATGTAGATAAGAATGTGGACAACACTATAAATAGTAATATTGTAATTTGAAGAAGCTCATTTATTTGAGAAATTTATACATAAGAAATTTGGTAAATTCATTCATGCTGCTGAATTTATAGACCAATCCTCAAAGTCTACAAAACATAATGGTATTGCAAAGTACTATGCACATAATTTCCAATACAGAGAGGGCTTCTAAAAATAAAACCCATATTGAATCTATATTTCATAGTTTTTCGAGCATGAGAAAAAGATCGTGGCCTACATACAGTTTTTTTTTAATGTCTCTTCAGAGGTAAACAACATCGTTTTCTTTTGGTGTCACATATAGAAACAAACACAATACCCTCATGGCCGTGCCATAGAAATATGCAAAAAAACCCAGAAAGACTCTCATGGAAGCCTTCAAATTGTGGAATATGCAGAAAATCATGTATTTCTTTCATAGAAAAGACAAATATATATTTTTCTTGAAGATAAAAGAATGAATATGAACTTGGTGATAGGGTTTCAGGTTGAAAGAAGGTAAAAAATGAAGTGAAGTAAATGAGGTTGCAGCCATGGCTAGGGGTTTAGAATCCATAATTTCTAAAAAATCGACAGGATACAGATAGCATGTAATGCTTTTTAGCTCATACAAAATCTTGAATGAAACCCACAACATGTTAAGGATCCCGCGACTTGCAGTGAGGAAATAAAATACCCAAATGGAAAAAATTCAAACCATGGCTGCAAGATAGAAAAAAGACTGAAGAAAGTAAAATTTTCATCTAGTTTAGCTCAAATTGACCTTGTATTTGTAGATATTTAGCAAAATCATGCAAGACTTGAATGATGAGATACTTACCCTTTATTTACTATTGAAGAGATTCATCTGAAACCCATGAATGTGGCCTCCATTGAGCTTGAATCAATACTCAATAAGTGGCCTCAAGCCAAAAAAGTGTAAACAAATAGATGCATAAAAGAATCATCAGAAACTATGACATTGGTTGCAGCTATGAAAGTCTGAATATCCCTCAAAACTAAGCAAGGTGTCTAGAATGGCGGCAAAAGGCGACTTACCAAGCATTGTTACACAAAATCTCTCAGGAAAAATCATTAGAAAGTACCTTGATGACCTCTTGTAAAGAACTTCCAGTCGAACCCTCAACCATGGTGGCCAACAAGCTTCTCCTTGAAGCTTCTTTTCTCAAGCATCGATGGTCAAATGACCAAATGATTAGGGTTTCTTATCTCTAATATTTTTTGTATGAAGGTTCAATGGGAAATTTTGACTCTTTTTTAATATAATCATGCTGTCTTTTATTCCTCGTGGCCTTAACTCTAAGTCATGATGCCTAATGTTAATAATGCTGAGTGGTCAACCAATATGCATAAGGATAAATTGATGCTAAGTGTGGGGCACATGTTATGAAGGGGAGATATAAGGGATGGATTTTATGTATTGCAAACACTTGATTATTAATTCCCTTGTTTAAAATGTGCTTTGTAAAGTTGACTTTCAAATATTATTAAAACAATATTATTTTTTTTAAATATTCTTTTTGAAAACAACTATTATCAAAAAGGGGGTTTATATAAAAAATATTTCACTCATGCACATGTGAAATGGAGTAAATAAGATGGATTTGAGACTCTTTCATGCACGAGGCATTTTTTTGAGTTACAACTTCAGTTGGAGGAGTGAATTTTGGAGCTTTTTTGGGTCAACTTGCATGCATGACTATTTTGGGATAGTGAAAGTTCAATTAGCTCCAATTTTGAGCTTTTTATTCAGAGGTTTTAATTTTTACCCGTAAGGAGATAATTTCAAGATTCAGATCACTTTCAGTGCCACCTCCATGCACATTTGAGCAAGTTTGAGTTACACTTTAGTGACATGCAATATGAGGTTGAGTTTTTTACTGTTTGAGCTCAGTTCACAGTATCAGAGGGCCTCTTTTTAGGGTATTTTTTCCTTTGCTCGTGAGAAGCATGCATTGCTTTTCCTCACTTTTAGTTCACATGGAGTTTCACCTCTTGGATGCTTTATGCATGCCTTTATTGTAGTTAAGGAAAAGACATTGTCTTTTTTCCTTGGTTCTTTATTTTTTCCTTTGCACTTTGCAGAGAGATCTTGTAACTCAATTATTTTTACACAGTTAATATATACAATAGAGCTTTACAAGTTAATTAAGGTTGTTTTAGCAATTTTTTTCCTTTGTTATTTTTTGGAAATCAATTGTCTATCTTCTCACATTGAGGTGTTTTGCTTCTTTTAGTGATTTGATGTGTTTTGAGTAAAAAACCTTTAAGTTTAGATCTCATTAATGGATACTTGTATATAGAATCTGGTTTAATAATAGGTCATAAATTGTGCCATAGTTTAGTATTTATCTTTAAGTTGTGAAAGTGTTATTTCCTTCATAAAGTATTGATTTACATGCCTTTTTATGAAACACTTTTGTGGTTTAGTTGTTTAGTTTGAGTTGTGAAGATCTAGATTGTAGGAGATATCATTGTGAATTTAATTGCATATTCTTTCGTCATTTAGGTGTATCACCACTTTTTAAAATTTAGTTTATGCATTCAATTAAATTCTTCTTCCCTTTTCCATCCAAGTCAAAATTAGTTATTAGAAAAATCATAAAGGAAGACAACCTATAATTCAGAGGTTGATTTCCATTTTAGGCAACCCATAGGCCTGGAAATCATCCTATGTTACACAGGATTGCAAATTATCTTTTCTTTCGTATTTGTGTGCACTCTTGTTGATAAATTTTTTTGGCACACCCAGTGGGACTTTGAATCACTTTTTAGAGTGAGAATTCATCAGTTTCAAGCTATTGTTATGTTATATACAATAGTACTTTAGCCTTTCAAAGGTTAAAGTTTCATATACCTTGCGACTTCGTTCTCAATTTCGAGCTGATCAAGTGTGAATAGATTATAAGAAATGTTTAGATGAGAAGAAGTTCTTCTCGATTTGAATACTTGCAGATTTCTTCACCAAAGAGAAGAGGAAGGACAACTAAGAGGACACTTGGTAGGCCTTTGAGAAAGAAATTAGTTTCTCCTATTTTTAGAATAGAATCATTAGTATCTTCACCAAGAAGGAGAGGCAGACCATTAACAAGGCAACCAGGTTCACATTCAACTTCACCAAGTTTCAGAATATCGGTTTCACCTTCAATAGGTTCACCAATTTTTGCTACACTTTTAATTCCAGTGATTTCGATACGTTCTATACTAATTTTTCAAGCCGTGAATATCAAAGTACCAATAGCTCCAATGGCCAAAGCACATGCCTTCGTACCTTTCAATCAAGGCAATCCACTAAATCTACAGTAGCATGATGACATACTAATGGCTACCTTGAAAAGTCTACCCATTTTCACTGGTGAGGAGCAGACCATGCCAATAGAGCACATAAAAGATGTAGCTTCTTTGTGCGCTATTTATCACATCACACAAGAGAACATGGCTATAAGACTATTGGTGACATCTTTGAAGGGTAAGGCTCTTCAATGGTTTAGAAGTTTGGCTATAAACTCAGTTGTGTCATGGGATGACTTGGGAGATAAGTTGAATAAGCAATTTTCAGACAAGTTTGACCATTTATCTCTAGTCAAACAATTGATGACTATTAAGAGAGCTTCACAAGAACAAATGGAAGATTTTAACTTCTGATTCTATGAGAACTTGGGACATAATCCTAGCCACGGTAAGACCTTTAGTAGATCATGCTTTTTTGTATTATCTTAGAGCAATTAACAATGATATTACACTTTTGATCCAATCTATGGGAGGTGTAAGCTTGCCAGCAACTTATGACATAGCCATTAGAGTTGAAAATAATGTTATATAGGCTGGTAACATTGCTCCCAGACCTCCTATGCCTATCTTCCCAGATATTCAACCATCTGTGCCTATTCACATACCTGCTATTGCCCCATTATCTGCTATTCTAGCTTTTAGTTCCCAAACAACTTCTCAAAACTACGCTGTTCTAGTCAATTCAGAATTACACGAGCTTAAGGGTGCTAAAAAAAAAATGGAAAATAATTTACAACATCAAATAAACAATCAAGAAGCTATGAAAAAATTATTATAGACTGCTAGTAACAATTTAGTAGGCCTTAAAATTAGCAAGGCCAAAATTTCAGACCCTATCAATCTCCCTTTCAACCAAATAGGCCGCCTTATTAGGATGACTATCAAGGACAACGAAGAAATTTCAATCCTAGGAAAAATCATCCTTTCAATCATAATGCTGCTAACTCTTCTAAAGAGCTTGTACCTGTTGAGAAAAACTTGGCGCAAGATTACATATGGTATTATCCTTGTAATAAGCCTCATAATCAGGATACTTGTCTGAATAGGGTGGTTAATTAGGTGCTTATGGTGCAAAATTTTTTTGCTGCTTCTAAGAAAACATCAAAGGAGAGAAACGATCAACAAGATGATCAAACACAACAGAATGAACTTGACGTTGCCATGATGAACTAGCAAGGCAAAAAAATTTGTGGTGTTTATCATGCACAAGGGTAGAACTAGTCTGCTACATCTGTTGCAACCAACACAATATAAAAAAAGAGAGTCGTTGATTTAAGGAAGCAAGCTGTTCCTAATGTACAACAGCCAGAAAAGGACAAACATCAAGCTGTTTAGTAGAAAGATCAAATTCCTACAACCCAACAAGGGAAAAATCAACATGCTTCAACTTAGAATGTTCAAATTTTTCCAAGACAGTAGACTGCAGCAGCTAAAGAACAAGAAACGACACAACCTCAACCTCATATAGCACAAGCAGAGCCCGTTGTTCCGAAAGTACAACATAAGGTCTGTACCCTGACTTTTAATATTGTTGATCATATGAAAAAAGCCACTATCAGCATGACCATGTTAGATGCTTTGCATCTTCTCGGGAAGAAAGAAAGCCTGCAGGAAGCTTTAGCCAAAATATCAATTTCTGATGAGCCTATCACTGAGAAGCATAGGGTTCTAGCCAATACTTTAGAGGTTAAGAAGGAGCAATTCATTTAGGAGGTAAAACCACCACTCTTCTATGTCACTTTGATTATAGGTAACAACCTAGTCCATAATTCTATGATTGATTCTTGCACAAGCAGTTCCGTAATGCCAAAGAGTTTAGCAGATAAGTTAGGTCTAGTGTATGAGCCCCTTTCAAAAGGAGTCATACAACTAGATGGTATAGAAATTCAGTCTATAGGAATGATCAAGAATCTGCCTCTTACCTTGCACGCTTGCCCCAATTTCTCAGTTTCGTAGGACATATATGTTATAGGCTTTCTTCCATTCTTTGGCATGTGCCTATCCAAAGATTTCACTGCTAAGATAGGGGGATATTTATCTTTTGATTAGTCTCACATGTTTTCTAGAACCAAATATGGTACAAAGGTGACCATTAAGTCAAAAATCCAAGCTAAGGACCATATAGAGCCATATGTACCTAGTACAATAAACACCAACCTTGTCCATGGTCAGGAAGATCAATCCATGACCTTAGAATTTGGTACACCAATTGGATGCATACCTGTCATGAACCTTGATGAGTGGGAAGCCAAAGATCACAATACTGATCCTTTCAATCACATGGATGAGTTAGGGTTAGGTGTTTATATGATTCAAGAGCTTGATGTGATAGTTCCAAACCTGGCTAAAGAAGAAGTGCAACCTGATCAGCAAGACAATCAGCTTTGGAAACTATTTTTTGATGATTCAAGGAGTAAGATAGGTGCTGGTGGAGGTGCGATGCTCATCTCACCTGAAGGAGATAGATATTATTTAGCATTTAGATTCACTTTCAGCTGCACGAACAACGTGGCTGAGTACAAAGCACTAATTCATGGCTTGGAATGGGTCAAAAAAAGGGGTATTAAGTGTTTACAAGATTATGGTGACTCAGAATTGATTGCAAATCAGGTAAGAAATTAGAGTGTAACCAAGAATGATTTGCTAAAGTTATATAAGCACAAAACCTAAGATTTAAATGAAAATTTTAGTGCTTTTAATTTGCTATCAATTCCCAGAAATCAGAATAAGGAAGTAGATAGATTAGCTTCCATAGGTTCATAGTGTGATATACCTACTGATATACATAATATTGAGGTACAACAATATGTCAAGGTGGTAGTAAGACTATCTGTACTTGATAATACTATCAGTTGGAATTTTTTTTAGAGCGATGAACAAATCATTAGTTTTCTGATCGAAGAAGCATAATTTTATGCTGCTAATCAGCAGGAACTTGAACAACAATATGAGGACTAGATTCTACAGTTGAAGACAAATAAACTGCCTAAGGGGTTGGTTACCCTTGAATCAAATTTCAACACTAACGATCAGGTTAGAAGAGATAAATCCAACATTATAGTGAATGAGGAGCATTTTGAATTGATTGAAATAGTTAAAGATAAGCTCTTGAATCTTGGAAAAATTTGTACCAAAGAAGAACAACACACCTTCATCTTACTGTGCCAAGAATTCAATGACATATTCGCTTGGGAGTATGGAGACCTCAATGGTTTTAATCCTAAGTTGTCTCAACATACAATAGAGCTTGAACCTAATGTAAAACTAGTTAGACAGAAGTAGAGGCTCCTAAATCCTAAACTGGAACACTTAATGAAGACAAAGTTGAACAAATTGGTTGAAGGTGGCATCATCTTTTTGATAAAGCACACCTCTTGGGTTTCAAACCTGGTGCCTATTAGGAAGAAGAGTAGAGAGATAAGGTTGTGTGTGTATTTCCATGATTTAAATAGAGCTTCACTCAAAGATCACTATTCACTGCCTTCAGTGGAAAAACTTCTGCAAGTTGTTTCAAGATTAGAGAGGTTCTCATTGTTGGACGGTTATTTAGGGTATAACCAAATCCTGGTTAAAGAAGAAGACCAGTATAAGACATCCTTTACCACCAAGTGGGGTACTATGGCTTCCAAAAAAACTTCCATTTGGATTGTCAAATGCAGAAGAAACCTTTCAGAGAGCAATGGATATGGATCTCCAAGGTTTGATAAACAAGTTTGTTCTTATTTATTTAGATGATATCACTGTTTTCTCACGAAATGCTAATGAACACTTTGATCATCTTAGATATATTTTTGAAAGGTGTAGAGAGTATGGAGTTTCGTTGAATCCAAAACAGAGCATCTTTTCTATTCACGAAGGTAAACTTATGGGTTACATTGTTTCTAAAGATGACATTTCTATAGATCCAAAACATATTGCAACCATTCTGGCATTGTCACTTCCTACTCACAAGAAAGGTTTACAAAGTTTTCTGGGCATAATTAACTTTGTTAGGAGGCTTATTCCCAATGTTGCAGCTTTATTGCAGCCACTTACAACCATGTTGAATAAAAACATTCAATTCAGCTGGATGAGAGAAGGAAAGAACAATTTTGAGTAGATTAAAGAGGCACTTGCAGCTCAACCCCTACTCTTATCAACCCAAATTTTGATAAGAATTTCATATTGTACACATTTGGGGGAGTGGATACCATCTCCACAATGCTCTGTCAGCAAAATAATGAAGGTTTGGAGCAGCCTATAGCTTTCTTTAGTCAGGGTTTACATGATTATGAAACTAGGTGTTCATTTGTCAAAAATCACATGTTAGCTATAGTTAGAAGCCTAAAGAAATTTAGGCACATGCTGTCAAACCATAAAATACAGTTGATGGTTGCTCATTCAACTGTCAAATAATTTTTTCTCAACAAAGATATTAATGACAAGAGAGTAGGCTGGATCATGAAGGTGATGGAATATGACATCAAAATAAAGGTTACCAATCTCATTAGAGGCAAAGGTCTTTGCGAGCAGCTTTCTGGAAATTCAAAAAATGTTACAATAGTTGAAAAAAAAAGTTGAAACAACCTTAATTAATGAAGATGAAGTTGCTACTCTAGCCATTTTAGCAAACTGGATACAACAGATGATTCATTATTTGCATACGGGTGACTATCCTGAAGGTTTAGGCAGGTCAAAATGCAGATATTTCAGATTTCAGGCAATCCCCTATGCAATGATTGATGGTATCTTGTACAAAAAATATTATAATGGTATCTTGCTTAGGTGTGTGGAGCCATAATAGATTCATAAAGTTTTGGAAGAATTTCATGATGGGCCAACTGGAGGCCACTTTACACTAAGAACAACGACCTTGAAGATAATGAGAACCAGTTACTACTGGCCTAATTTGTTTAAGGATGCCCATACTTGGGTTGAAAAGTGCAACAAATGTGCAATGTTTTTTGGACAGCAGAAGCTTGCAGCCTTGCTGCTTCATCCGATTCAACTAGAACAACTATTTGGGAAATGGGGATTAGATTTCATAGGTCCAATCAATCCACCCTCGAGTGCTGGGCACAAATGGATTTTGAATGCCACCGACTACTTTACGAAGTGGACTGAAGCAGTTGCCTTAAAGATGTAAACAAAACATCTCTTTTGAACTTTTATTAGGATTTGGTTTCCAGATTCAATAATCTCTAATAATGCTTTGGCATCCATAGGATTAAGAGTTTCAGATTAGTCAGTGAAGAACAATATTTATCTGAACACTTCTTCGAACTATTACCCACAAGGTAATGGACAAGTAGAGTTTGCAAACAAGAACTTGATAAAGATCATTAAAAAAATAGTTTAGGACAATTAGAGGACTTGGTATGAGAAGCTGAAGCTAGCCCTTTGGGCTGATAGAGTTACACCAAAACAATCAACAAGTTTTTCACCTTATGTTTTGGTTTATGGAAAAGAGGCCAAATTTCCTATTTCCATAGAGTTACCAACTTTGGAATACATAAAAGAGCTTGAATTTCTTGAGGACTAGCCAATGCAAATCAGGCTTGCTCAATTAATGGAGTTGGAAGAAACCAGGAAAGAAGCTTTCATGAAGCTTGAAATCCACCATGCACAAATGAAGAAGACCTTTGATAGAAAAGCAATAGCAAGAATTTTTAGTGAAGATGATTTAGTGTTCAAGTGGGATGAGCTCAAAATTAGGCCTGGTAAACATACAAAGTTTGATGCCATGTGGGATGACCCATATATCATAATAGAATGCAAACAAAATAATGCATTCCATCTCTCAAAGCTGGATGGTGAGGTGTTTCCAATCCCTGTCAACGAGATTCACCTCAAGCAGTGATATTAAAGAGAAAAGCTTGCAGATGTACATAGTAGAGTAGTTTCAGTTTCAATTTTTCTTCCAATAAGTTCCCCATGGCACATTTCATTTCAGTTCTATTTGTTTTCAATAAGTGCAGACGTTGTACCTGTTTTATGACTCTGTCTTAAATAGAGTCATGATTAGTTTCTTCCAATTTTGTTTGTTGCTGCTGTTTGTTTCCCAATAGCTGAGTTACAAGATTTTTGAGTCAAAGGAGGACAACATGGACTCCATTCCCAATGGATAAGCTACATAACTGGTCTATGGTGTTTAGCAAGAAAACACTCTGAGGAGGTTGCCAAATTGTTACCTATTTTTAGGTACAACTCAAAATAGGTAGAGCTGAATTGCATTCCTCATTGAAAGGTATAGAATTTCTGCTAAAGTATTCATTATATTCTAGAATCTGATTACTTGTGAATTTCCAGTGTGATTATACAAATTTTTGTAATATAAGAACTCATAAATTTTCATAAGAAATGCTGTTTTATTCATATTGTAAAAACCAAAGTCCCACACAAGCCGTGGGAGTAAATTTGATTTTCATAATCAAATAATGAATGCAAAGTAGATTTATAAACTACACAACTGAAGATAATGTAAACATGAAAGAAGGGAGTGATTCATCATTTCCTGTAATGATGAATCATTTTATGCTTTATGTCTTCATGTTTTCTTGCATCTAAGTGTCTCCAAGTTGTTTCAACTCCAAACTCCATGGTTTCCTGCAAGAATGTTGAAAGGTAATGTTAGAGCAATGATAAATCACATCTTTCCTCATGCCTATATTACCAACATAAATGTAACCTACATCTTATCAGGCATTCATCATATGATTAAGTCATCGAAAAGACAAATGTTTGAGGAGCAAAAATTTCAATGGAAGCTTTCAGCTTCAATTATTTTGCTAATTTGTTTGTTTAGTGTGTAGGAACAGGTATAATCAGATCATTTCAATCAACAAATATTTTTGTGAGTGGTGAGAAATGTGGCTCCCATGAGGGTTGAGCCCAACTCATAAACAATAACATGGGACAATAGTATGGAATAAAGATAATAATCATTCTCCATGAATGAAGTTTGTAAAGTAGCTTTTAATTCAACATGATGTAAATAGATTGAGAAAAGTATCCTATTGCTGATCATTCAAAAGGAACAATCAAAACATGTTTGAAGCAGCATAATCAACTACATGCATAATCTCAGTTTCAGCTCTATTTTATTTAGATTGCATTCACATAAAGTATGGAGCCCCTTTATACTGAAGGGAAACCAAAGCATTCAAGTATTAAATTGTTTCTTATAACTTCAAAGTATATACATCTATGTCTACAAAAGACTCAAGAGGAACAAATTAATTTCAGCATCATAAAGAGGGAAACATTCCCATTTTTTTTACTTTGCATTAAAATCAATGAATCATAGATATTATCAGTACCATGGAGGAAGCACAGTCCAGAAAATGAAACAAGGACAGTCCCATGTAGATAAGAATGTGGACAACACTATAAATAGTAATATTGCAATGTGAAGAAGCTCATTTATTCGAGCAATTTATACAGAAGACATTTGGTAAATTCATTCATGCTGGTGAATTTAAAGACCAATCCTCAAAGTCTACAAAACATAATGGTATTGCAAAGTACTATGCACATAATTTCCAATACAAAGAGGGCTTCTAAAGATCAAATCCAAATTGAAGATATTTCATAGTTTTTCGAGCATGAGAAAGAGATCGTGGCCTACATACAGTTTTTTTTAATGTCTCTTCAGAGGTAAACAACATTGTTTTCTTTTGGTGTCACATACAAAAGCAAAGGAAATACCCTCATGGCCGTGCCATAAAAATATGCAAAAACACCCAGAAAGACTCTCATGGCGACCTTCAAATTGTGGAATACACAGAAAATCATGTATTTCTTTCATAGAAAAGACAAATATACATTTTTCTTAAAGATAAAAGAATGAATATGAACTTGGTGCTAGGGTTTTAGGCTGAAAGAAGGTAAAAAATGAAGTGAATTAAATGAGGTTTCAACCATGGCTAGGGGTTTAGAATCCATAATTTCTAAAAAAATGACAAGATACAGATAGCATGTAATTCTTTTCAGCTCATACAAAATCTTGAATGAAACCCACAACATGTTAAGGAGCCCGCGACTCAAATGTAGTAAGGAAATCAAATACCCAGATGGAAAAAATGCAAACCATGGCTGCAAGATAGACAAACGAATGAAGGAAGTAAAATTTTCATTCAGTTTAGCTCAAATCGAGCTTGTATATGCAAATATTTAATAGAATCATGCAAGGCTCGAATGGTGAGATACTTACCCTTCATTTGCTGTTGAAGAGATTCATCTGAAATCCATGAATGCGGCCTCTATTGAGCTTGAATCATTAATCAATAAGCAGCCTCAAGCCAGACAAGTGTAAACAAACATATGCATAAAAGAATCATCAGAAACTATGACATTGGTCACGGCTATGAAAGCTTGAAAACCCCTCAAAACTAAGCAAGGTGTTCAGAATGGTGGAAAAAGGTGACTTACCATGCATTGCTACACAAAATCTCTTAGGAAAAATCATCAGAAAGCAGCCTGACAACCTTCTGCAGAGAACTTCCAGTCGAACCCTCAACCATGGCGGCCAACAAGCTTCTCCTTGAAGCTTCTTTTCTCAAGCATCGATGGTGAAATGACCAAATTATTATGGTTTCTTATCCCTAATATTTTTTGCATGAAGGTTTGATGGGAAATTTTGACTCTTTTTTAATATAATCATGTTGTCTTTTATTCCCGATGGCCTTGACTCTAAGTCATTATGCCTAATGTTAATAATGCTGAGTGGCCAACCAATATGCATAAGGATAAATTGATGCTAAGTGTGGGGCACATGTTATGAAGGGGAGATATAAGGGGTGGATTTTATGTATTACAAACACTTGATTATTAAGCCCCTTGGTTAAAGTGTGCTTTGTAATGTTGACTTTTGAATATTATTAAAACAATATTATTTGTTTTAAATATTCTTTTTGAAAATAAATATTATCAAAAAGGGGGTTTATATAAAAAATATTTCACTCATGCACATGTGAAATGGAGTAAATAAGATGGATTTGAGACTCGTTCATGCATAAGGAATTTTTTTTGAGTTACATCTTTAGTTGGAGGAGTGAATTTTGGAGCTTTTTTGGGTCAATATGTATGCATGACTATTTTGGGACAACAAAAGTTCAATTAGCTCCAGTTTTTAGCTTTTTTTCAGAGGTTTTCATCTTTGCTTGTGAGGAGATAATTTCAAGATTCAGATCACTTTTAGTACCACTTCCATACACATTCGAGCAAGTTTGAGTTACACTTTAGTGACATGCATTATGAGGTTGAGTTTTTTACTATTTGAGCTCAGTTCACAGTATTAGAGTGCCTCTTTTTAGGGTATTTTTTCCTTTGCTAGTGAGAAGCATGCATTTCTTTTCCTCCCTTTCAGTTCACATGGAGTTTCACCTCTTGGATGCTTTATGCATGCCTTTATTGTATTTAAGGAAGATACTTTGTCTTTTGTCCTTGGTTCTTGATTTTTGCCTTTGCACTTTGTAGAGAGATCTTGTAACTCAGTTATTTTTACATAGTTAATATATACAACAGAGCTTTATAGGTTACTTAAGGCTTTTTTAGCAAAGTATTTCCTTGTTAATTTTTTGGAAATCAATTATCTATCTTGTCACATTCAGGTGTTTTGCTTCTGTTAGTGATTTGATGTGTTTTGAGTCAAAAACCTTTAAGTTTATATCTCATTAATGGATACTTGTATACAAAATTTTGTTTAATCACAGGTCATAAATTGTGTCATAGTTTAGTCTTTATCTTTAAGTTGTGAAAGTGTTATTTCCTTCATAAAGTATTGATTTATAGGCCTTTTTATGAAATACTTTTGTGGTTTAGCTATTCAGTTTGAGTTGTGAAGACATATTGTAAGCTATATCATTTTGAATTCAATTGCATGTTCTTTTATCATTTAGGTGCATCACCATAGTTCAAAATTTAATTTACACATCCAATTAAAGTCTTCTTGCCTTTTCCATCCAAGTCAAAGTTAGTTATTAGAAAAATTATAAAGGAAGGTGACCTATAATTCAGAGGTTGATTTCCATTTTAGGCAACCCATAGGCCTAGAAATCATCCTATGTTACATAGGATTGTAAAGCTTCCTTTCTTTCGCATTCAGGTGCACTCCTGTTGATAACAGTACCCTCCTTCTCCCTATGCCATTTCACATAGGGCCTGTCTCAATGTGGAGAGTGAGAACGCGTTGGGATGAAAAAGTGAAGAAGAGAAATGTTCCTAGGTCCCTTCTTCTGCTATCCCACCTGTTGCTTCCTCTCACCTTGCTATGGCATCATCATCGTTTGATCCTAGGAATTTGCTGGAAAACTCGATGGTGCCCGCTTGGTGAAATCCCAAGCATTCAACATTCGAACTTCCTATCTTAGCCATGGTGCATCGACACATTTGATATGTTAAGGGGAAGGGTGCCCATGGGAAGTCCTCTATGTCTTGGCATCTGCGGCCTCATACTGCTCTTGCCTATAATGCAATGAATGGGAAGAGGCCCATTGCTAAGGTGTTAGAGTTTCTCCCCCCACTGTTGTTCCAACCTCTTCTCAATCTCTCCCTCCTATTCCTATCTAGGGGTCTTTGCCTTCTCTAGAAATGGATATGATGGACACTTTGATGGTCGAACATGAGTCTTCCGTTCTATCTTAGCTTCCGATCTCTAGCTCCCAAAGTCATAGAAACTGCCTTGCACATGAGTACAAGTGTTGGAGAAAGTCTTTTACCATTGAGTAGGCCACCTTGCAGAGTTAGGAAGGGGAGTCGACAACTCTTGTCTCAACATTTACTATTGTATCCTCCTCTCCTGTCCCCTATGCTTTAGTTCCTTTAGCTTCATTTCTACTTTTGGCTCCTGTTGTGAGCGTAAACGATCCTCACCCAAAGAGAGTGTAGGTGTTTATTTCTCCTTATATCGAGGTACCTCTTTGTATGTCCCTTCCAGACATCCTACCATTCTCAAAACCTATGGAAATGCCAAATACCTTGGTCATGTTGGCCATGGTTTTCTTCTGTTTCTCTGCACCTTCTACTTCATCTGTAGGGATCTTGCATCCTTTGATGAAGCAAAAGATGGAGGATGACCTTGCTAAAAATGGGGGTCAAAAGAGGGGTTCAAATTCTTTGGAAGGTGGTTCTGCATTAGCTTGTGCCATCCTAGTGATGTAGGAAATTCTGAAATGCCTAGAGTTTTTCACTACTCCCGAGTCATCTGGTGAGCCTAACAATGAATCTCGGGTGCCACCTCCCTCGCCTGTTGAGTTAACACATGGAACTCCTATTCAAGTACATGTTTAACTATCTAGATGAGGCCTCGACCTTATCAACAATCTTCATGAAGTAATTGATATTCATCCCACAAGAACTGAGTAGAGAAGACTTGAAGGGGTCTCCTTCCTTGGCTCTTGTTGTAGGGAGGTTAGAAGGTTCCCCCTTGATATTCTACCCTTGTAGGCTCATCTTCCTTCCCCTTACAATGATCTAGATTGGGAGGCTAATGACCTCTTGGTTGATGAGGACTATGGTATTGCCTCTTCTTTATTTGTAGAGTAGATTGTGTGTTTTTGTGTCCCCCCATGCTTGTGTTATATGTTCCTGGATGACTCTTGTCACCCTTGTAGGTGCTTGGATACCTGAGTGTTTTTGTCTTGTAAAACTTCCTTTATAATTTGTTACATCATTCTTCCTCTATTGTCTATTGATTTTTGACAATTAGGGACAATGCAAAGCATTGGGGGCATTTAGGATTCCCTTCCATGTTGACCCAATTTTTTATTTTTATTTTATCTTCTCGTACATTCTTCACATGGTATGATATTATAGGGGGTTGATGACAATTCATTTATATACTGTTATTATCTATTTATCTATATTTATGAGTAGCTCTGATCCTAAAATATCAAATTGCCCCTATGTCCCTTGTTCATAATGTTGTTGCTCCTTGCATTTTTTCTCTTTTCTCTTTTGTGCTTGCTTTGTGATGTTGTGGTGCTCATGTGTTGTCCCTCGTGTGTGTGACAACATTACCACTGTTACATCTCACTATGTTCCATGGGCCACAACATCATTTTTCATTCTTGCTTTTCTCTCCTTGGGATACCATGTTCCTCTATGTTCAACACACACCATCCTAAGGGGGGGCTATCATGTCACTTTGACTTTTAGAAAATGCATTCAGTGGCCAATTAATAATTTCTTGAAAATATTTTCAAAATACTTTTCAAAAATCACATTCATCAACAAGGAACCCTAGAAAAATATTTTTCCTTCATCATGGGTTTGTATTAAAGAAAGAATTTGAAAAGTCTTCCTTTGAGGAGGGAGCAACTTCTCTTGTGGGTAAAGTTTTACCTTCCCCTTGTGAGGGGGCCTTCTTCCTTTTGAATTCCTTGAGGAAGTGAACATATTTCAAAAGCATTCCTTGATGTTCAATTGATTCATGAAAAATACTCTTATACTTTCAAACTGAGCATCCCTTGAGTGAACCCCTTTTCTTTTGAAAGGTTCCTGAGGGACCCCTTTGAAATATTCTCCTTCAATTTTCAACTATCTATGTGACTGTTTGCCTACTTTCCTGCGTGGCTACTTTTTGTTTTCTAACATTTTTTGTCTACGGATTAACATGTTGATTTACAAGTGCACCTATGAAGCTGCTTTCCAGTCTGACTCTATGGAGTCCCTTACATTTGGCTTCCTTCAAGAGAGAGTACCTGAGGGCACCTTATTTGTGGGTTCAAGGACCTGTGAAGCACTTGCATCTTGCGAGATTTTTCCATTGTTGGTCTACGGGCCTTTGGTGCACTTTGAGCAACTCTGTAGTTCCGCAGATTTGTGGTACTTTGTTCGAACCTCCACAAGAGAGAGTACCTATGGATTTATTTTCCCGCCTTGTGCTTTCGAGTTTTCTAGATTGCAGTCTTCTTCCTCGACAGTTTAGGTATACATTTCTAAACTTTTTCAATCTACTTTACTTAACATTTGTTGATATTCATGCTCGCTAAAGTGGGGGAGAAATTTATAGGAGCGAATTTTCACCCCTCTTGCAAATTCCCCTTATATACCCTCTACTTTAGAAAAGTAAAACCCAACTAAGAAATTCCACATCAGCCATTTGTAGTGCATCCACTTGGAACTTGTCCTTTGTGTCAATGGGGGAATTTTTTTTGGGGACACACATGAAATGTGCAGATGTATGTGTGGTGTGCTATCATCCCTAATAGATTCCTGCCTCTGGAATCCGTAGAGATGTTACGTTCTCCATTGGCCATGAATCATAACACTTTTGTGCCTTCCTGCATACTCGAGAATGGCTCTTTCCCTCCTAATTCTTCTTCAAATTCCTATCTTTCAACTTCACTTTATATCTTTAGCAATTCATTCTACACACACATTTGATCCGGCCATATAGTTCTTGAGCTTCTATGTAACTTCTCTACATCGTTGTGTAGCACTTTTTTCATCATTGGAGCTATAAAATGGTGTCGTGAGGGACTGCTTCTTCATTGTTGCAGCAACATAGACCTTACCAAGCTTGCACCCTCCTCTACATGCTTGAGGGAACCTCAATTAAGAAGGTGATATTGTCTCTTGATTTACATAGCATACTGTTATTGTTCGGTATCTTTTCTACTATTCTCTTTATCAAATTTTCTATCTTGTGGCTTTCCTGGCTATCTATGAAGGTGGAAACACCAAAGTGGGGGTTTGACTATGGTAAAAACCTATACAACTCCAACATTTTTCCTCTCTTGGTTGTGTGTAGGTATGCTTTTGGGTGGATCTTGCTGGCAAATTGGACTCTTCGCGAGTTGATCTTCACCACCTTTGTTTTGTTCATCTCCTTTATCATCTTTCTAATAGTTTCTAATCATTTTTTTATTTATCATTTTTTTTAGTACTTTAAACTTCACTTGCTAGACTGTTAGTAGGTTTTTGTACTTTGCTCTATAATTTTACACTTTCTGGCCATATGGACGCCAATGACCTAGAGAGATGCCAACACATCATGCTATCATCCCTAACCCATGCTATTGTCCTCAAGAAAAGAGTTGTTTGAGGTATAGTTTGAGTTCCAAAACTAGGTCATTTAGCCTCATCAAACTTCTCAGGTTAGTAGAGTGATAGTAGAACTTGAGATTGCTCTTCATTCTCTATCCTTGACCTTAAACCCTTACCCGACTTGAGGTAGATTAGGGTAGACCTCCACTCTCATCTCTCCATGACCAAGAGCCTTGGTGTGGCTGGTACCCCTCTTCTATAGGTAGGAGGATTTGTAATAGATTGTTCTTGGGTATTTGGAAGGGATTTTTGTTCAATCATTTGTTCGTCAAGGATAGGTGGCTCAATCATGGGTTGAGGCATATTTTGAAGGGATAATTCCGCTATGCACTTTTCCTTAAACTTTTGATCTGCTTTGGAAAAAAATTCCTCATGAGGTCTAATAGGTTCAATAGGCTTAAGCCAAAAGAAATCTAATGAAAATTTCCCACAAGAAGACACATGATTAAAGCCACTATGATGCATAGTAAAGATCTCATTTCCAAAAGAAAAATTTAAAAATTTATGCACAATTGACAGGACGATATTCATGGAGCAAAGCCATGGATAACATAACTTCACACGAAATTGGTTTGATGACATGATGATGGTGAATGAGACATTTAATGCTTCCAGTCTGACTTTTAGATGGATATTTATCAAGCCAATTGCAGGGCAATAAAAACCATTATGCATTTTTATCCATGCTTTCAGGTTTTCATATGTATCTTGATATCTAGTTCATGCATAAATAGGAATTCTTTAGTTATCAAGTTCTCCACATAGACGAGATCAATTAATATCCCATTAGTAGGCTTGTCATTGATTCTTCTAGCTATGTAAAGAGGACCATTGGGTGCATGTTTGATTATGTCTTTGTAGTGTCTAAAAATGTCGTCAGTGACATTTTCACACTTGTTTGGGCCCTCCTTGTGAAATTGGGATTAAGGATGCCTTGAATTAGTGTTGTAATGTGTTTAATATGCCTGCAATAGGTCTTGGGCCCTTGTGAACTAATGAATTTAAATTGTACCATGTTAAGATGTTGTGAAGTTTTATAACACACTTTCACACTTTTCTAAGGTTTTATTAATTAATTGAACCTAATAAACCTTAATAATGCCTTATTTAAAGTTTTGTGAAGTGTTGTAATAGAATTTCACACTTTTCTAAGGTTATCATTAATAATTTGGCTTTTTTATGCATTAATTGGCCTTATTTTGTATCCACAAGCCTTAATTAATGCATCTTTTGAGGTTAATCCCAACACAAATCAACATCCAATCATAATTCAAGCTTTCTTAGGTTGTGTGGCCTAGATTTGGTGGTCTGGGACTCATTCGCCACCTTGAGCGAATGAGTCCCACCTAGGGTTTTGGGCCCTGATGCTAGTTTTACACCTTTCTAAGCATTTTTGAGTTTGGTACCATAAATTATGCCTAATGGGACTCATTCGCCACCTTGGATGAATGAGTCTCGTGTGGCCCAAAATTAAAATTAATTCAAATTTTTGGAGGGATTCTATCCTCCTAGATCTGATTTCAGCTTGTAGTGTTGTAATTTTAGGAATTCTTGCATAATTAAGTATAAATACAAGGTTCTTTCACTCATTTTCACTCAAGACTTTTGTGAGAGCATTACTATAGCAAGTTTGAGTTCACAAGAGCATTCCAAGGAATAATTCTTCATCAATTGTTGCAACAATTCAAGATCCATGATCATGTCAAGGATATCAAGCATCAAACATGTTATTGAGCTAGTGTTGTGATGTGGCATTGAAGATCCAAGATCAAGCATTGTTCTACACCTATTGTCAAGGTCAAGATCTACATCCTTGATGGGAATTTCATGTCGAGTTGCAAATCTACAAGACATCATTTACAAGGAATATTTCAAGGTATCATTGTTCATGTTTCATGTCCCATATTTCATGTTTCATATCCTTGTTTCATTGTTTCATCATTTGGTTTAATTACCTAAACAAGATTTGACCTAGGAAAACCCTTATTCCCTAATAATGAACATTCTCTCTCTCTCTCTCTCTCTCTCTCTCTCTCTCTTTGTGTGATTGCATATCTAGGTGTCTTGGAGCATGAATGAACTTTGAATATTAGGTTACAAGATTGAGAGAAATTGTTGGAATTGTCCCCTCATTTACAAGGTTGCTATCTTCACTAAAAAGTCACCTACAACCCTGAAATTAGAGTTTCAAATTTGGAAACAAAGAGGAACAAAAGAGTAGACATTGAAAACCAAATTCAAAATTTAAAGCTCTAGAAAACCCTAACTGGACTCATTCACTAGTTTTGGTGAATGAGTCCCAGTTTAGGTCAATTTTGAGATTTTTACAGTTTCAAATACCCTTTTTCTAGAAACTTGTTCCTATACAGAAACCCAAATCTAGGACTGATTCGTTCACCTTGGTGAATGAGTCCCAGTAGGCCTAAATTTTAGGATTTTTAGCATTTCCTGTCTTCATTCAATCCTCTACAAGTTTCTAGGTGCACACTTCTGATTTCACAACTTTCTATTATGATTTATATGCATTTCTAGGTCATTCATTCAAGTTTCATGCATCACTAGGTTTTTTCATTAGATCTTGCATGCCATATATTTTTTCCAAGCTCTAGCTTGGTGGTGAACACCTCATTAATCTCTAAACATACCCTAGGATAGTCCCTTAGTAGATATTTTTCTCCCATTATCATCATTTGATTGAGATCTCTAGGGAATCCTTGAATGTGGAGCATAGAAATCTTGTTTCCTTGGATCCTAAAACCCTCAGTGGAGACAAAAATTCTATCCTACATTTTGGTAAACTTGCATTTAGAACATTTCATTTTCTAATTTGGAGTCCATCATTATCCTAGATCTTTCTTGCATTAACATTGCATTAGGGTTTGCATTAGTTAATTGGCATTCTAGGGTTTCTAGTTTTGCATTAGTGAAAGTGCATATAGGTTGCAATTTTTCATCCCAAATCATTGAAGATCATATAAAATTTGCATTTTCATATCATACAACATAAAACACATAAAATTCAATTGAAAATTTATGAAAATTATGAAAAAATACCCACTGGGACTCATATGCCCCTCTAGGCGAATCAGTCCCAGTCCAGAATTTAAACTACCTTTAACAACATTAAAAACCTCTTTTATGTGCTTCCTAAGATTGCTGGTAACATATACTATAGTTCTGGAAAGTTTTAGGAACATCTATTTTATGTATCTAGGTCAAAAACATCAATTTAGGGTAGTCATTTTAAAAATAATTTCAATAGAAATCATCATTGGATCTGAAAATGTTCACATTTCTAAAACTTTGCATGATATGGATAAAATTACTTTTCACTTTTACATATACAATGTTTACATTCATAAAAAAATGCATAAGTTGGATAAAAGTACTTTTCATTTTTGGATATACATTGTTTGCATTCTTAAAGTTTTGCATACATTGGATAAAAGTATTGTTCATCTTTGGATATACATTGTTTACATTATTAAAGCATTGCATGAGATGTTTATAAGTTCTTTTAATTTTTGTTCAACCAAAGTTAGTAGCTTACCTTTCTAGGTATGCTAAGAGAAAGTTCATATCCCTTTCCTATGAGAGTGTTTTAGTGAAAGAGAATACAACCTTGGAAAATCCTAACGATCATATCCATTCTTCTCCTAATATCTCTCCTATTTGTGAAGAAGATATTTTGGTGTTAGAAGAACCAATCAATGAGATTTTTGAGAGTCCTAGTTTTTTCTCTCCTCTTACCTCTCTTAGTGGACAAGACATCAATGAACAAGAAGAAACAACCATAGGTAATCATGATGATAAAATAACACACAAGAGACCATTGAAACCTACATACATAACACTTCAACAAGTCTACATTCACCTCCCAACACTTTCCCCTCTTGTGATAATATTTTGGAGGATGAAATTGAATGTGAGGAGGATATGTTGGTGTTGAATGATCAAACCTTTAAGATCTATGACAATACTCTTTATGATCATTCCCCCACCTATCCTATTTTGGAAAACATTAGGGAACAAAGGAATGGAATTACGGATAACCATGACAATCACATGTGTTCTCCTAGTATCTAGACTAGTTGTGAAGAAGATACCTTGATGTTAGAAAACACAATTGATGAAAGTCACGAGACTCTTAGTAGCCTTTATTTGGGCCGTAGGGAACACTTTATTGAACAAAATAATCCAGCCATTGGTAACTCCCCTACTTGCGATGAAGTCATTGTAGAAGAACCAACCTTTGAATGTAATGAACATCTAGTTTGTATTTATCCTAAAAACCATCCTCCTAGGGGGGATATCATGATGGAAAGAAATGACAACATTAGAAACATTAATTTGGCTTCTTTAGGTGATGGTGAAAAGATGATGCTAGATTTCCCTTTATGAGAAATACATCAAACCAAGACCACTGAGGTTATGAATGCGCAAGTGTCCATTAGATCCCCTTTGATTAATGGACCTCCTACATACCCTGTGGGACATCCTAAGAATCCCCTAAGTCTTCCACCTTCACACAAATCAAAAACTCAAAACAAACCCGAACTTATCCTTTACCCACCTAAGATGAACACCATTGCTCATACATATAACACTAGAAACAATCCACAACTCAGAAAAACACCTTCAACATCCATCCCATTTCCTAACCCCATCTTACTAGGTCCTCATTTTCCTTCACGAAGTGGAAAGGAGTACAATATTGTTGAACAACTAAAGAATACTTCTGCTAAGATATCATTGTGGGACCTTATTCAAGCCTCCTCTCATTATCATAACATGATTCAAAGTTATTTACAACAAGTTCCTATCCCTTCTAATGTGCAACCAAATGACATAGCAGCCCTGATTCAAGGAATAAATTTTGACATTATTTTCCACCAAAGTGAGCTCCCTCCATTGGAAGTGCAAAAACAAAATGATGCTTTCATGATAATAGCTATACATAATCAACTGGGATAAAATGAACCCTTGTTGACAATGGTTTTGCTCTTAATGTGTGTAGTGTATCCCTTTTGGATAAGCTTGGTGTGGATAAATCAAAAATTCAACTTGAATATTTATCTATCAAGGGATAGGAAAATAACCACATGGTGTGATCACTTTGTCTATTACAACTGGAAAGGCCACATTAGAGACACTGATCCATGTTATGCCTCATGATCTTTCATATAATCTTATTTTAGGAAGGCCATGGATTCATGCAATGAATGGGGTTCCTTCTACTCTTCATTGTAAAATGAATTATTTTTACAACAACAAAGTGTACACACTTGAAGCTGACCCTAACCCAAATAGTTGTTTGAATATTGTGAAAGGCACGAAAAATCCTTTGAAAAAATTGACACTGACTACACAAGTGGAACCTGTGGTAGATAAAGAAAAACACATTGAGCAAATAACAAAGCTATTAGAAGATGATTGGGGTTCCTTAGACTTCGAACCAACATTCATGGGAGAATACAAGATCATAAACAAAGAGTTTGAAAAGGGAAATGAAAAATTGGTGATGTCAACAAAAAATTTGGAAGGCCCTTCGAAAGAATCCACCTCAACCACTTTAGAAGAAAATACAACATACACAACAAAATTTGATGAAATTGACTATCAACAACCTCTGAATCCTAAAGAAATTAAAAAGCTTTATGGAAGAGGTTATGAACTTATGAAACAATTGGGATATAGTGGGAAAGGATGTGGTGCTCAAGAACAAGGTATCTGTGTCCCTATATATCCTAACACGTAAAAAAAAAATCATGGCCTTGGATATTGTCCTTTGATAGAAATCAACCCATCAAACAAGCCTTCACTTAATAGCAACACTCTAGCAAAAGATTATTCTAAGCCAACTTTAACATTAGTGCATCCCAAATTGATAGACACTAGGGCCTTGATTGTCATCCTTTGAAAGAAATAAATAAACAGAGAAGTCCTTGCTTAACATTAATGCCTCTCATGCAAAAAAATAACGATTTGAATTCGTTAGATTTTACACCCTCCTATAAATGAGAGAAAAAAATCTTGCAATCTAAAGAGTCTTGTGTACGTATGACACCTTGTACTAAGAAAGAGATATATTTCTCACAAAATAAAGGAACATCTTGTACTTTTGATGAAGAGGGTATCTTGTCAAGACTCCTCCAAGATCGTTCGAAAACTATCCCTCCAAGAACACAAAAGAAATTTTACTACAATAGTTCATTTTGTGCATATCACAGAGTTCATATTCATTCTACTAATGAATGTAAGGCTTTAAGTAACAAAATTCAATATCTTAGGGACTGTGGTGCTCCTCCTTGTGTTGAAGCACCTAGTTCCTCTAATTGAAACTTATTTTCATCCTATTTGGCTCATCCTTGTCTCCCACTAAGTGGGGGCAAGGAATTAGATAGCCTCGTCCTCGTATGTCACTTGTCATTGTCTCTTTTGGCTAGTTGACTACCTTTCATGTACACATAAGAGCAAGCATGGGATGTGGAGAACATGCCTTAAATTGAATCGTATGTGACATACATGCCTTAAATTGAATCATATGTGACATACTTTTTCATGACTTACAACTTATTGGAAACATATGACTTGGCATAGGGATTTTCAAGTAAGCTCTCATGTATTCTTCTACTTTAAAGCAATTGCTCACAACAATGGTGTTAGCAACCACTTTAAAGTGGGGGAATACATTGATACTCATGTTTCATTGTGCGATTCTATTTCTTCTTATGATGCACCCTTTTCTTGGTGGTGTCATTATGTTTGAATTCCTTTGAGAGTGTCATATTTCTTTGAATTGTCCTCTCTTGGGGACATTAGGAACAATGTTCCCTAAGAAGAGACCTTGCATGAATTAAGAAAGGTCCCTTTGAACATACCTTACACTATCTCACATTTACAATTTTGGTTATATGGCCACCTTGCATAAAACACTTTGCATGCATATAGATCCATCTTGTTTGTTCATGAGTTATAAGCATACGAAGCTTTGCTTTCCTCATGAAGTTCGAAGTTCATCATTTGTTCATGAGCTCCAAGCATATGAAGTTTTTCTTGTCTCATGAAGCTTGAGGGTCATTTTTGCATGGCGCCTTATAAAATTTATTAAGAGGTATAGTTTTGGTATGGTTATATGGGAGCCAAATGAAGGAATGAATTTCCCTTAGCCACTTGTGTGTGCATGTGAGTGCATATCGACCATATGTGTCACACCTTTTTGGATTACTCACCCAGTGGATAGCCTAGCGTTCTGTTGCCTCAGAGTGAGCATGTATCTTTGTACAAACAACTTAGATCCGATCCACATCATTTTGGACAAATGGTCAAGGCTTGATCCTCCTCTTTTTATTTTTTCTTATTTTTCTTTCTTTTAGTTATTGACATTGCATGTTTGCATATCTTGTTTTGTTGCATATCATACATCTTTCGTGTGTTCCTTTGTGCTTATGTTGGTTTGACATAGGATCTTGGATCCTGGGGAGTTGACTACCTCCTCAATCTTTGTTATTCTAGACCATCCACATTGGTACACCTGGACCCCTCTTGAATGTCTACTTTAGTGTGAGTTTGAAGCAAGTTCATCCTCTCACTAAAGTGGGGGCTAAATGTAGTGTCAAAAAATTTTGTCGGTGACATTTCACACTTGTTTGGGCCCTCCTTGTGAAATTGGGCTTAAGGATTCCTTGAATTAGTGTTGTAATGTGCTTAATACACTCGTATTAGGTATTGGGCCCTTGTGAACTAATTTATTTAAATTGTACCTTGTTAAGGTGTTGTGAAGTGTTATAACACACTTTCACACTTTTCTAAAGTTTTATTAATTAACTGAACCTAATAAACCTTAATCATGCCTTGTTTAAAGTGTTGTGAAGTGTTGTAACACACTTTCACACTTTTCTAAGGTTATCATTAATAATTGGGATTTATTATGCTTTAATTGGCCTTATATTGCATCCACAAGCCTTCATTAATGCATCTTTTTGAGATTAATCCCAACACAAATCAACATCCAATCATAATTTAGGTGTTTTCAGGTTGTGTGGCCCAAATTTTGTTGTCTAGGACTCATTCACCACCTTGGGCGAATGAGTCCCACCTAGGGTTTTGGGTCTCAATCCTGGTTTTACACCTTTCTAAGCATTTTTGAATTTGGTCCCATAAATTATGCCTAATGGGACTCATTTTCCACCTTGGGCGAATGAGTCCTGTGTGGCCCAAAATCAAAATTAATTCAAATTTTTGGCAAGATTTTATCCCCCTAAATTTGATGTTTGCTTGTAGTGTTGTAGTTTTGGGAATTCTTGCAAAATTAAGTATAAATACAAGGTTATTTCACTCATTTTCACCCAAGAATTTTGTGAGAGCATTACTATAACAAGTTTGAGTTCACAAGAGCATTCAAGTGTTTACAATATCATTCAAGGGAATTCAAGGGTAGAATTATTCATCAATTTTTTTAGAAATTCAAGAGCCATCATCATGTCAAGGATATCAAGCATCAAACATGTTATTGAGCTAGTGTTGTGACGTAGCACTAGAGATCCAAGATCAAGCATTGTTCTACACTTATTGTCAAGGTCAAGATCTACATCCTTCATGGTCATTTCATGTTGAGTTGCATATTTATAAGACATCATTTACAAGGCATCTTTCAAGGTATCATTGTTCATGTTTCATGTCCTTGTTTCATTTTTTCATCATTTGGTTTAATTACCTAAATGGGGTTTGACCAAGGAAAACCCCTATTCCCTAACAATCAACACTTTTTTTCTCTCTTTGTGTGACTGTAGATCTAGGTGTCTTGGAACATGAAGGACCTTTGAAGATTAGGTTACAAGAATGAGAGAATTTTTTGGAATTTTCCCCTCATTTACAAGGTTGCTATCTTCACTAAAAAGTCACCTACAACCTCGAAATTAGAGTTTCAAATCTAGAAACAAATAGGAACAAAAAGAGAAGACATTGAAGAAAAGATTCATACTTTGAAGCTCCAAAAAACCCTAATTGGACTCATTCAACAATTTTGGCGAATGATTCTTAGTTTAGGTTAATTTTGAGATTTTTGCAGTTTCAGATACCCTTTTCAACAAACCTATTCTTGTACAGAAACCCAGATCTAGGTCTGATTCACCCAGCTTGGCGAATGAGTCCCAGTAGGCCTAAATTTTATGATTGTAGCATTTCTAGTCTTCATTGAAGCCTTTACAAGTTTCCAGGTGCAAACTTCTAATTTTACAGCTTTCTATTATGATTTATATGCATTTCTAGGTCATTCATTCAAGTTTTAAGCATCACTAGGTTTTGTCATTAGATCTTGCATTTCATACATTTTTCCAAGCCGTAGCTTGGTGGTGAACCCCTCATTAATATCTAAATATACCTTAGGATAGTCAGTAGATCTCTTCCTCCCATTATCATCCTTTGATTGAGATCTCTAGGGCATCCTTGAATGTGGAGCATAGAAAGCTTGTTGCCCTAGGTCCTAAAACCCTCAGTGGAGATAAATTTTCTATCTTATAGTATTTTTGTGAGAAATAAATATTAAGGGAAATTTTGGTTTGGCCCGTACAAGGTTTAGCTTCATTAAATGACACCATTTTAATCAATTTTTCCTCATTGTCATCTTTTGTGTTTTCATCATCCATGTCAACATTCATCACATCATTCTTTGTTTCACTAGCTTTGACAAACTAAATAATGTGTTTTGACATAGGATTTGTAAATATTTATAAGTTTTGGTTAGGAGGAGTAACAAACTTACTACCTTGATCATTCACACCTGTAATTTGAAGTTGATTAGAATCAATGAGGTCTTGCATAAGATGTTTACGATGCTTACAATATTTTGTATCATGTCCATTTTGTTAGTGGTAATGGAAATAAGTGTTTGATCTATAGTTTAAGGGTAATGGTTTATTAGGATCAAGAGCTCTGGTAGGAGGTAAGGAAATCATATTCTTGTTTATGAGCTACAACATGATATTATGAAGGGTTTCAAGTAGAGGGGTAAATTTTCTATTCCTATCCCCAAAGGAAAAAGGGTTTGTCATATTCATAGCAGCCACTTGGTTATCAACTTGTTGATTGGGTTGAGGGGAATTAAGTTGTAAAAGGCCCTTATTTTATTTCTTGTAAGGTTGGTAATTATTTTGAGGTGTAGATATAGTCTTTTTAGGACAAGTAGGAGGGTTTTTCACATCACGACCATAGGCCGAATTCTAATAGTCATGAAGGGTTATACATAACTATGTGAACGATGAGAATTTCAACATCTTGAGTTTGTTTTAGATTTATTTTTCTAAATTGGAAATAAACATTCGTTGAAGGTTGACATCAAGAATCTTAATGTTTATTTGTTAATAATTCATTTGATATCGTGTTATTAAAATAGTGAATTTCTCATCATCCTTTTGTTTACATATCATTAAATAATATAAGGTCATCTTGGGACCCATGTGAATGTGGAAGTGGTTGTAAAAGGCATCAATAAGCTCATTGAATGAGTTTATTGAGTTGTTTGGTAAAGAGCAAAACCACTCTAAAGCAGTATCCTTCAAGGATCTAGGGAAGAGTTTAGCCAAGATTTTATCTTCAAAAATGAAATCAATACATAGGGTTGTGTAGGTAGAAACATGGCTAACGAGATCTCCTTTCCCACCATATTTCTCAAATCTAGGAACTTCTATACCTTGTGATATTTTTATTCTCAATACCTCCAAGGGTAACATATTGGTTTTGATGTACTGTTAAGGTTGGCCATTGTTGTTTTGATTTAGGATGGCAATTTTTTGTTGAAGGGATGATTTTTTTTGTAAAAGTGTGTTAATGATGGGACCATTGTTGGTATTGTAAGATGGAGGGTAATAAGGTGGAGTGGTGTATGTTTGTGGAGGGCAAGTGAATTGTAGGTTTGTAAGGGGAGATGGTTGAGGAGATATGATATTTGAATGCACAAAGCTAGAAGGATTCCCAATAGAAATACCTAAGGAAGTGCTGACATTTCTAGTAGGATGAATGGTTGTGGTAACTTGAGTACTAGTGTATGTAGGAATGGAGATGGGTATTGTATGAGGAATTGAAGTTCCACCTTGGCTATGAGTATTCCCCAAAGCTTGAGTACATCTAGTCATGGTAGGGATGGCATTGTTAACATCATGCACATTGGTTGTAGGTAGGGCAGTCACTGGAAATGAGGTATGCATGTTATGATCCATAGGGGGTTGATTATCAACACTATTAGAAAGAGAGTTAGAAAACCAAAGATCCACGATGAATGGCATATTGTAGGATGACATAAGTCTCAAACTACATCTCACAATAGTATTGCTAATACGACACCAAGTTGTAAATCTCATACAAGATTCACAAACTCAATGTTAACCACAAAATGGAAAAATGGTAAAATGCAATGTAATGACTTGGAATACAATATGCAAATACAATTTTCAGATTCTAAACAGGGTAATTTGTTATTACGGTATGCAAAAATCTAAAAATAATGTCTTGTAAATGCAATTTTTAAATCACACTTGATGCACTAAATTTATCAAACTAAGCTAGATTTGATCAAATTGATGAAACAAAAATTCTGCAAATAGTAACAAAAATCTAAATGCAACAAACAAAAATGTAGAAATGAATATTTTAATGCCCAAAATATTAGAATGTTACCCTGATCAGGGACTCATTCGCCCTAGGGCGAATGGGTCCTAGGTGAGGGTTTTGAAACAATTTTTTACAGATTTTTGAGTGGTTTCTAGTAGTTTCTAAATTTTGGTTTGATACAACAAGTTTTAGTTTTAATTTTCTATAAATTCAATGTTAAATGCAAGTGCAAAATGTGACAAAATGACAACATAGAAAACCTAGTTTGATATGCAATTTTATTTCAATTTTCAAATACAAGTTAATATGATGCAATGCTATGTAAATGATATGCAATATGACCTTTTTTTTTTTGTATTTTTCATATTTAATGAATGAAAAATATGCAATTCTAAAACCCTTAAATGAAATGCAAAGTTAAATGAAAAATAGACACCCTAAATGAGACCTAATTCAATGCAAAGAGATGCAAATGAATGCAAGATCTAAATCTAGGATGAAAGAAGACTCCAAAATCAGAAAATGCAATGATCAAACTCAGGTTCACCAAAATTAAATGAAGGGAAATGGGATGTGGGGAAGCACAAAGGACCTATTTTCCCTTATTTCATTCAAAACGTATGCTATAATATACAAATGAGGAACAATAATCAAATCTAATTATTGGTGTAATTAAATGTGTTGTACCTTGTCCTAGGTCATAATTACACCTTAGTTAAGTTTACTTAGGGACCACATAGGAGGTTGTTGGAGATTTTCCACTTTTGGTGGACTTGACATGTGAATACTTTATCACTTCCACCTTTTGTGGACACATCATGTGTTTATCTCTCCACCTTTTCTGGTGATTATCACATTATCTCTTTTCCACTTTAGGTGGAGTGATAGCTTTTCATAGTTGTATCATGTCATAAGATTACGAAACTTGTCATAATCTTATGCCCTTCTATGTTCTCACCTTGGCTATATAACCAAGGGGTATCCTATGTACTTTTGTACTATTCCATCATATTTGCATTCATTGGCATAATACAATTTATTCTTGTCATATTGTTTCTATCTCTCTTATGCTTGTGCTTTTTATTAGGCCTCTAGATCTTGGGTGGCTACCTTCATAGCCAATTCTTACACTAACCAAAACAAAAGTCAAAAGGAAAATTTGGAAAGGGAAAAATGTGTACCTTTCACCAAAAGTCACCTTTTGAAGCTCACTGAGGACTCATTTTCCGTATGGAGAATGAGTCTTGGCTAGGGTTCCTGAAAAATACTTTTTGGGTTCTCTTTTGCCAGGTCTGCACTCCCAGATTCCAGGTGTTCACTGTTAAACAACCAAAAAAAAATTTCTGTAGAAGAGTTTCCATGATTTGACAACTTTTCTTACAACTTTGACAACTTTGCAATTTTTTTCAATTTTTCTCTTCAAATGATCTTCAACCTAAAATTTGCAATCACATGTATCAAAGAGAAAAATGTTGTTTGTTAGGTGAATGGGGGTTTTCCTTGATCAAACCCCGTTTTGGTAATTAAAACTTGTAATGAAATAGAAAAACATGAATGGATGATGAATTAGCAACAGTATGTAACAACTCATCAAACCTTATTTGAACCTTGGATAACAAATCTAAAATCTATCATGAAGTGGCCTTAATGAATGTAGATCTTGATCATGAAACTTGTCTTGAAACAATTCCTTTGATATGCTTGAATAGATTTTGAATACTACATCACCATATTAGCTCAAACAACATGCATGGTGTAAGAAATCTTTGACATGATGATAGGAATCTTGATTGCTGCAATAATATTCTATAAATATGGCCTTGAAATACCTTGAAATTGCTCTTGAATCACTCTTGATCTCATAAAATTGCTATTAGGACTTGAAATCATAAAGTTGCTAGGATGCTTGAAAGTCTTCAGATGAAACATAGTGAAATGACCTCTTATTTATACATATCTTAAGATTAATTCCAAAAATTAAAATATCACAAGCCGACATCGAATTGTGGATTTGAAATGATTAAAATACGAACAAAAACATATTTAAAAGGAGGTCCTAGGTCTAAGTGAGGACCCATTCGCCATAGGGTGAATGGGTCGTAGGCCACTTACCTAGGACACACATCAGTCAATGCTAAACATTATGTAAAATTAGGGTCCTAGGTGTAAGTGAGGACCCATTCGCCCTATGGCGAATGGGTCCTAGGTCACTTACCTAGGACACACATCTTCCAAAGTTAAGTTTTGTGTAATGAAATTTATGAATGTCAAGTTTTATCCCTTAGAAATTGCATTTAATTAGTTTTGGATTTGAATTAAAGGGGTCAATTAAGGAAAATTAACCTAAATCAATTAATAGAGCCCTAGATTAATGTGAAAGTGTAAGGGTACACCTTACAACATCAAATACAAGGCACAACTAAGTCCATTTTATTAAAAAGGGCCCTAAACTTAATGTGAATATGAAAAATATATTACAACACTAAATTAAGGCATCATTAAGCTCATTTTATTATTAATTATTTCCAAATTAAATGTGAAAAAGGAATACTTTTTCCTACACTACAACAAGATTCTTCTAATATTTATTTTCCTTCTTTAGTTTCTTAATCTTCTCTCTTAGATAATCTATTTCATCTAATGCACATATAAGTTCTCCTTCTAGATCAACTTCACCAAGGTTCTCTACCTTTCCATTGTTTTGTTCTTCATATTATTTTTCCATGAAAAGGAATTCATTTTCTTTCATCAGAAAGGCACAATCTAGTTCATGCTGTGAGCTATCATTGACATTAGATGCATCACTATCCTCTTGAATGTACAAACTCTTCTTCTTCTGAAAATTCTTTCTCTTGGGGAAGTAGGGTTTCTTCATTTTACCATCTATTTGTTTTTCAGAGTTATCCTTCTTATTGTAAGGGAATTTGGAAGCAAAATGACCTACTTTACCTTAGTCAAAATACTTGAAGGGTAACATACCTCTATATTTGTTAGAGCCTCTTCTTAATCTCTTGATGAAATTTTCTTCTTCCTCAGCAGTCTCTTCATGATTGGACGTAGATGCCTCTTCTCTATCCTTCTTGGATATTTCACCCTTGCCTACAACCTTGAATGCAACTAAACTTTTGGAAGGTTCTGCATTTCCTATCCTCATCTTGTAGTGAATATACCATGCGGTTCATTAAGAGTAAGTTTTTCAATGTCTTTTGCTTCCTTAACTGTTGATATTTTGGGGTCATATCTAGATGACATGGACCTCAATACCTTTTGCACAATGACTGAATCTTTTACTTCTCCAAAACCTTTGATTGAATTCATAATTTCATCAACTTTGAGAAGATAGTCTACAATATTTTCTTCATTCATTTTGAGACTTTCAAACAAGTGGCTCCGAGGATCTGCAATTTTTCAAGTTTTACCTTTTCATTTCCTTCATAAATGCTTCTTAGCTTCTCCCAGACATCATGTGCAGTTTTGACAATGCATAACTTTGACAAACACAGAACTAGACAAACCATAAAGAATATAATGCTTTGCCTTTGCATTGTTCTCACAATCCTTCTTTCCTACAAAATTAGGAGTTGTAGTCGGTGGTGTATAACCATTCTTAACAGACATCCAAAAATCAAACCCTAAAGATCCCATGTATGTCTCCATCATAATAATCCATAAGGAATAATATGATCCATCAAACCTAGGTTCCTTGTTTGTAGAAGAACCTTCTTGATTGGCCATTGTGTTCACTTTTCCAAGATCTACCCAAGCTAATTAAGCTTCTCCTAGGGAACCAAGGCTATGATACCAATTTTTAGAACACAACAATCTACTAAGAGGGGGGAGTGAATCAATAGATCACTTAAAATTTGTCTCTTAAAACTTTTAATCTTTTACGTGTAGATTAAATCATGACATGCATAGAGGTAAACACAACTCATAACACAAGCTATACGTGGAAAACCCCAAGATGGTAAAAACTGCAGTGAGAATAACTGCTAGGATCTATTGTCTTAATCCTTCCTCACAATGAATATCTTTTGATTACAAAGTTTAAGGGAACCAACCCTAAGGAGATGCCAATCCCATGGTTTTAGGAGCACCTACTCCAAGGAAGCACCAAATCCATAATCTGAGCACCTGCCTAGATATTTGATGGCACCCACCAATCAAATTTACAATGCAAGTTATTATAGTTTGTTCAATTAAACTCAGGTCAATGTTGCAACAGATTTTGTAGCTTCTCAATTCCCTATTGCAACCTTTGCAACTTAGTTCTTTACCCTACACCTACTCTATTTTGCACCTAGATATAAACCCTGATTAAGATCTTCTACCTTTTGTTTGGGTTCTACTCATTTGTTACACTTCTACACTTCCCCTTTTCTATTTACTGCATTCTCTGTCTACCTTAAAATCTCACAAATACACTGCCCAACACTGTTGCACCCTCATCTTTTAGTGTGTTCTTTGTCCGCCTCAAGAAGCCATGCACACTCTCTATAAATCTCTCACCTTTTTCTTTTAGTGCATTCTTTGTCTGCCTCAAGAAGCCAAGAATACCTATAGCAATATGCACTACTTGTGATATTCACATTGTCAATAACATACCTCACAATTTGATTTCCACTTTTGTATATCTCACACTATTCTGCCTCAATGTCCTTGAGATTTTCACTTAAAATGGGGCCTAAGAAATTGACCAATAAATTATTAAGGAAAGTTTTAAATAGTTTGAATTGAAGAAATCTATGAACAAAATATCTTGTTAGATGAAGAATGGAATATAATAATATGTGATTTTTACACATGTTTTGATTTAATTATGCAAAGTTGGTCGATTGGCTAAACAAGGTAGTGATAATGTGCTTACTATTATCAAAATTTACATGTGTATTTATTACCTAAATCTAACCTAGATGTTATATTCTAAATGCATAACTCATGGTTCTTAGACTCATTTTCACATTTTAAACTTGAGATAATATGACACTATTGTTAGAATGAATTGGTTGTTGCAAAATAATTTTATAGGATTGAATTAAATATTTTGTCTTAGGTCTAAACATGGGGACATGCCATGTTTTATGAGGGAAAATTCAACCTCTAACAATCATTTTCTACATTGTAAATTTAAAATTATTATTTTATATTATATACCCAATTTAACAATATTAGTTGAGGAGATCTTCAGTAATGACTATTATGGTGTACTTCATTTTTAGGTTTCCTACACGGTTTTGAATATCATTATTCTAATCAAACCATCATTATAGATCAACCTAGTTACTTCAAAGAAGAACAAACCTGAGTAGGTGGTAATTGTTATCTATGAATTGAAGGCCTTCATACCATATTTTTATTTATTATAATTTATTATTGGACTTGATCAACCCAATGAACTTGTACACGTGTTTTGTATAGGACTGTGATCCTTAGAATGTTATATTATTGTTCATTACCTATGAGTTTTTCCATTATATTTTTTTTTTTATGAATAACTTAGGTATTATAAACTTGTTAATAGTAATAAGATAATTTACTTTATATCCTTGTTGGATTAAAAAATTACCCAAATATTTGTTGAGTGATTATGTGAATGATATATATTTTTAAGGGTAATGGTGTACTTGTTTCCATTCCATTGTATTTGATTTAGGAAAAGAGGATAATCATATAGTACAAAATGTGTGATTATCATCTTGGAATGTATTTTGAGTACATAGATTCTATGATACTTAATGACTAGTGATTGCTTAGTATGGGATATGCATGCCATTCCTTAGCTAAGTGTTATGTGAAAACATGCTAAATAATTTTATATTTAATTTATATGTGAAAGATTAAAGCATCTATATTAAACATAAATGATTACTTGAGTGTACAAAAAGATAAAACCGAAAGGTAGAATCTTGATTGAACATATAGACTAGCATGAGATTTTGGATCACACCTTCATGATATGTTTCATGAGAAATATATACATAGTTTTGATCATGTTATTGATTGGAAAGTTTTTTGTTGAACTTGAAAATTAAAATTTAAACTAGAAAAAAATATTGGAAAATATACAAAGTTTATAAAATAAGATTATCAATGTTCAAAGTAAAATAGATTCAATATGATAGTGCTACATCTACACTTTTTTATTAATTTTCTTTTTTTAGTGAGTTATATTATAGATTTACCATGAACTACTAAGGATAACATATAATTTTAAAGAAGAGAAATGTTACTGGAATTTTACCCCAAAGTGAAAAAAAGCTAATTTTCCATGGAATAACCCTTTAAAATTAAAAAGGGTGTAAAAAAACAAAAGATATTATGCTTCTTGGTTAAAATGGATATTAATAAACAATATTTACATAAAATATTTAAAAGGGGAGAAATAATTGTATTTATTTTAAATAATTATTAAAAGGAAACCTTTGTGAAATGGTGTGATGGTTTGAAAGTCACCCCTTAAATCTTATATAAAGAATTTATATGACACTTGGAAGGGACATGAAGATAACTCAATGATGAAGATGGCGGTTTAGTGGGCTATGAGCATTGAATAAGGGATACATAGATTGTGTCCAACTTGGGGTACATATTACACTCAAGATTGTCTCAGTAGGACTATTGCATATGTTGAATGATTACTCTAGAGCATGTTATGTTGATAAATTAATTTGAAGTATTTTGTATTGGGCATGGTTCTAGATCACTTGTTATGAGTATTTAATCTATTTAGTATGGCTCTAGAGCACTAATATTGAACAATTTATTCATGTTGAGTTTTGAATAAGAATTATTCCTCCTTGAGTGTGCCATAGCTATGAGATCCAAGACCATTAAAATATTCCTAGGGTGATATTGACCATTCAAAGTGCTTTGATTCAAATAAGTATTGAAAACCATTTATGCTAAAATATTTTGGGAATATTATATATATAATTTTTATGTTAATCCATTTTAAATCATATACTTGTGTTATTTAGTTTATTATGTTAATTTGTTTACTTTAGAGTCCTTACTAAATTATCACATGTATAGTTTACATTGATTATTTATATATATTTTGATAACATTATAATTTAAATTAGTTTAACTCTAGCATTAAGTAATTTAAATCTATTACAAATACTTAAATAATTTTAGGAGAAAAGTATCATTACACTTCCAATAGGATTCAAGAAAAATAAACTAAGCCTGATCATGATTAATCATTTGCAAAATAACCTTGGATTTAGCCAAGGGAAAAGACCCCCAATCAATGAAATTCTAACTATCATTATAAGAAGTCCATTTGGCCAAATATTCAACCACCTTATTCCATCCACTAGGAATATGGACAAATGAAAATTTTGAATCAAAATTAGGTGCAGGACATATAATATTCTCTACTAGAGAATCCAACTTCCATGGAGAATCATTAGACTTCCCTTTATTCAAAATAGTTCAACCAAGATCATGGAGTTTGTCTCACAAATAATTTCTTCCATCCCAACTCGTAAACCATAAAGTACTACTTAAAATCTATCTTGGATTCATACTTTGGGGCTAAAGGGTTCCATATGTGTATATTTTAAATTTATAGTGAAGTAATTAGAGCACCAACATGAGGTAGGTGGAAGCTCTACATTAGTTGAGAATTAATGGATATAATCAAAGAAGTCAATATTTATGGAGGAATATTAGTGTCAATATTCTCAAAATATTTTAATGATTTTTATATAAATGTGAATTATATGCTAGATCCTAATATGGTATCTTAGGTTGTGTGGTTTAAAATTGATTCAGGATATCACATTCCTTTATTTCCTTGGGAGTAAGTAGGCACAAGAGGAGATTGGGCTCAAAAATAGTAAAATAGTGGGATTAGCATCTTTTTGATTCCTAGTTAGTTTTTGGTGAGTATGATTCACTACATGATAAATTTGTGATGGATTTATTTGAAAGATAAGTGGAGATTGGGGAAGTTATATTTTCCCTAAATAATAACTTTTGGTTCTCTATAAGTATAAATAATGTTTTCCAAATACAAATCCAAGGAAGATGATGAATATGAACCAAAATATATTTTTATATTCAAGTACTACAATAATGCAAGCTATCTTTAGATATTCAAAGACAAGAAAATTATGTTATAAAATAATGTGTGAAAATCATAAATGAGTGATATAAAATAAAATGGATTAAAAAAAATACAATTCTCTATCCATTATGGTAATTATAAATAAGGTATCATCATCTATGCACTAGTAATTAACAAGAAAAAATGACATAGCATGCAAGGATGCATTAATAGAACCATTAAAGTCATCTTTCAATAATTCTTCCCCTAAAATGATAAGATCATGATGCAATACAATACAAAGGGAAGATTTATCCTAAATATTAGACATAGTTGGTGTGTCTTTATTATGATCCAAAGTAAAAGATGAAAAATGCTTAAAGGTAACATATCATTATGCATGCCATTAGCATTAGTAATGGAAAAAAGGAGTGTCAAAGTTGAGTTCATGAATAGTTTATGTGAGGATATCCAAAAGAGAAGGATGACATATTACCAATTGTATGAAGAATGCAAGATCATAAACATGGATAAATAGTATATCCATTGTGAGTACATCCCCATCCTTAGGATAAAAAGTCTTAAGAGAATCAAGGATGAAAGCATTTAATGAAATAAAATAAATAAAAAGAACCAAAATTAATAGACCATGCATAGACAAATGCTAATGGTATATGTAAATCCATAAGTAACGATGGATCAATAGGGTGTAATCCAAATGATGGGTGGATATAAATAAAATATGAAACCTAATTAGAATGTAGCAATGCGATAATAAAGAGTGGATTAAAATCTTAATTAGATCTTCAAAAGAATATGCATTTAGAAAGTCAAATTAAATAGAAGGATACACTTTAATGCTCAAAATCATAGGTAATGTAGGAAAGTTAGGTTTATCAAAATGTAAGAAACAAAAAAAAGATATTTACACAATTCCAAGGATAAAACAATTAAATGAGCATTGGTATATAAATATTCTTGGAATAAGACCTTAAACTAGAAAATATATTGCATTAAATACATAGAAGTAAAAATAAAATAAGATACTTACCTTTAGTTTGATATAAAAACAAACTCTATCAAGTTTTCTATATTTGTCCATTCATGTGCAACAAAAGATTAGGACACATTACATGAATACATTGGAATCAAGAAAATTTTGGTTTCCTTTTCTTTGATCATTTATATAAATGTGCATCTTCTCTATGAAATTGTTAAATCAATGGACTATACTAATGGATCTAATCTTTCATCTATAATAATGTTTAGCATTAGATACTCTTTGCCTCTACTTTTGAACTTACATAAAAACTTGGTCATGTAATTGATAGTTTTCATATGGGGATAATTACTCCCTTGTTTCAAACCTTATAAAGAAGTCAAATCATTAGCTTTGAGCAATAACGAAAGATAAGAAGCAGTGCTCTAGAATGCTGATGCAATGCTAATGTCACTTGATGAGCTCCTTGATGTATGCAAGAGGTGATCATTCTATGTATTTGCTAAATATTTAAGTAGATCAGCATTAGTTCTTTAATACAATTACAAAAGAACAAACAAAATATTTCACACTTCAATTTGATGCATAATGATTAAATGGAAGGAAAACAAATAAAACCAAATTTATATTTGAATTTAAAAACCATTTCCACAATCACATAAATGACCTTGATTACTTTTACAAATTATAGATCTAACTTGAGAGAGAGAGAGGGGAACTCAAATATAAAATCAGTTTTAAGAAATGAATATGAATCAAACTATGTACCAATTTTTAATAGAAATCATAGCATTTAGATACTTGTCGTTACGTAAACGACAATCGAAATTTTCAAAAAACAACAAGGAATTTGTATCTTTCGGTACCATTAAAAAGAAAGTGGGAAACTCCTGCCCGTGTAGCATTTATAATTCCCACCATTAGAGAAAATCGTTTGGTTTGGCAGACTCCTGCCCCACTCATGCAGCCAATTTAGTGCGTATCAACTCTCTTGTTTCTCTCGTCCCTTATCACAAAGATGAAAGATCAATGCTTTCACGATCTTCATGTTTTTGACAATCACGATGATAACAACTGTAACTGAAGACAACGTTATCTCCATTTTCTCCACATAATTTGGCCCATGGAAGTTGCAATCAAAGATAGCTGGACAACTTCTACGAGACGAGATGGTCCAAATTTCCAGCTATCTATGCTCTCAAAATGGATGCTCAAATTTCCAGACACTTGAGGTGCAGCTTCATTCCAAGGGCTTGGTGTCCATTCCAGGGAGTTTGGAGTGCAGATGCCCCGTCCCATAAATCTCTCAGAATCTTTAGCCAACTTTTTATTATATGAATGCCCACAACAAAAAAAACGCTTTTTTTTGTCTGCTCCGGCATTCGGCAATACGCCGCATCGCAGAATCCGTAGGCCTTCAATCGAAATAAACAAGGGCGGGAGATCTTTGCCCCGTAGTTTTTGTATTATTATATTGTTAGTAGTCAGTCTTTTGCTATAAAAATGTCAACAATGAAACACAACGAGCGTCCATACATTAAGAGAGAATGGAGATAACAGTGGTCGCTAAGAGCGTGTTGATCTGGTGGATGATGGGCTCTTTGATTTGTGAAGTGGTTGAAGGAGGAAGGAGTTGGCATGTACCAGCAATGTTCGTGTTTGGAGATTCATTAGCAGATGCAGGAACTAACAATTTCATTCCAAACTGTACCGCTCGGGCCGACTTTACACCATATGGGGTCTCCTCCTTCTCCAGCCCAACGGGCCGCTTCACAAATGGCCTCACTGTTTTTGATTTCATAGGTGAGCATGAATGAATGTTACCACATCTATTCAACTTCTTTCACCCGTACTACAAATGTTGGAAAGTCTGATCATACAGAGCTGGGTACGATCTAACAATGCTTTACAATTAGTCAGTGGGTTAATATTAGCAAGGGATGCATTTTTGGTTGCAGCTACTCACTTGGAGCTCCCTCTCATTCCTCCGTATCGTGAGCGCCCTTTCTTAGCTCGGTATCTTCAGCAGGGAAGTTTTTCCCATGGGGCTAATTTTGCATCAGGGGGGAGTGGATTGCTGGATTTAACAGGCGCTGATAAGGTGTGTTCTTTGTTTAACGGTTTGTCTTTTCAATTTTATGCGTGCAACTTTAATTCGAAACCGTTTAGTTAATTTTGTTGGAAATAAACCATATCTAAATTGAAGATAGGTTCTTATAAGAGTCACTAGTTCAGTACTTTTATATCAAATGGAAGGTGTTAGGGTTGAGTCTTAGTTGGTTCATGAAAATCTCAACATGGTATCAAAGTATTGAGCCTTAGATGGTCCATGAAAAATTCAACATGGTATTAAAGTCAGACCAAGTTAGGAGCCCCAAACACCTAATGTGACTTAAGGGGAGTGTTAGAAGTAAACCAGATTTGAATAAAGAATGGACTGGTTCTATAGGATCCAGTAGTTCTGTTAGTAGAATACTGTAGTAGCAAATGGAAGGTACTTGGTTTGACTCCTATCTGATCCATGAAAAACTCAACAAGTGTGAGAAGAAAGCAAAATCCTAGGTATCCACTAAAAGTTCAATAAATTTGAGAAAAAAGGAAAAATAACTTAACGAATGACAATCAAATTATTATTGGCTTATGAAGTTTGATTCACATTCTATGATCTAATTTTCTTGTTATGCTTAATCATTCTGTTAATAGATCATGAAGTTTGCTAAGAAATGATGAAGAAAAATGATTATATAATCTAATCCACAATTTGCAAGCTAACATTATAGACTATGAAAATTTCATGTGGAGCACACTTTTTTAATTTATATTAATAATAATCCATAGAATGTACTAAGAAATGATAATAAAAAATGATCACATAGTCTAATCCAAAAATCTACAAATTAACATTATAAAATGTCTTCAATCAAACTACTATAATCTTTTTTTAAAATTATTTTTAATTATGAACAAGAATTTTTTTTGGGTAAGAAAAAAGTCTTCAGAATTCTTTATTTTCCAAATGCACAACGATATAACTTATAAGTAAATATTTAAGTGCTTTCCAAAAAGTCTCCTGACTTCCAATTCAACAAACGTAAACCGTTGCAGAAAGCTGTTAAATTGAGTGATCAGATATCGAAATTCGAAGAATTCTCTCTTCGTGTACGTAAGAAGTCGTACCTGAGAAATTCTTTATATTGCATTTCCAGTGGAGGCAACGACATTATGGCCTACTTCAATGATTACCCAAATATCAGTAGCGAAGAATTCGCCACTTTGCTGGTTCACACACTTGATCGCTACATACAAGTGAGTTTCACAATAAAATTTTGTGACAGATCTGATCAATTCTCAACACCATTTTTAATAAAATTAATATATTTTTTGTGGCAGAGGCTTCATCGTGCTGGAGCAAGAAAATTTCTGATACTCGACATATCAGCTGTGGGATGTACTCCTTTGGCCAGATTTACATATAATTCTTCATTCCAAGGAAAGTGTGCAGAACCTGGAAATGAAGTAGCCCGGGAATATAACGCTGCTCTTACAAAGCTTGTGGATCACCTGAATGAAAAACATCATGAAGTGAATGTCATCCTACTTAATACTCATGATTACTTGGCAACCATGATTAAACATGGCGAAGCTTTTGGTAAGTCAATCCTTTTTTTTTTCATTTTTTTAAAACTGCAAGAATGGGTAGCCTATTTTACAAACTGCAGTACGTCTGGTAAACTTAACTTTTTTCACGTGATCTTCACGCTAGTACAACACGCCCTCCACCACAAAGACAAGGGGAGACTATACCTCAAGACCTCTTGCCTAACACCCTGCCCAAATCAATCCCCGCTTCAATAACCTCCTTCTTTATCATTTCTTTTCCTTTTCTGACGGCCTGATTTTGAATACATGTGTTAAATTTGCAGGTTTTTCAGAAACAAAATCAGCGTGCTGTGGATCAGGGTCGTTTAGAGCCAACGTGAGCTGTGGACAGACCACTCCACCAGATGTGTATTGTGATGATCCAGACGCATATTTGTTTTGGGATGCAATTCATCCCACACAAAGAGTTTACTCCATATTTTCAGAAGAAATATGGAGTGGAAATTCTTCTGTTATGCATCCATTTAACCTTTCCACACTACTCTCGAGGAATAAAGCATAAACAATGAGATAGGATAAATAATATGGAAAGCCAATTCGTCTAGGAGGATGCCATGGGTTTTTCTAGTATTACTTTTGATAAACAATATACATTGTTTTAAATACTTTCTTTCAATATGTTGAGAGAGAAGCTATTACTATATAAGTATTTCTATATGAGAGCATCTAAACATTATATTTTAAGAAATAAGAAATCATAATACATTTTATATTGATTGCTTTTTAAAATATAGAAATATCAAAGAATATATTTAATTTCAATATGTTGAGAGAAGTTGACTATATAAGTATTTTTATATGAAAGCATCTAAACATTTTATTTTAAGAAATAATAAATAAACACATTTTATATTGATTGCTTTTTTAGCTATAGAAATATAAAAGAATATATGGAAAATGGCTTTAGTTCTAGTGTTCAGGTTTTTAGTATTTATGTAAAAAGTAAAATATAAATTTTATGAATATATACTGTATTTAAAATATCATTTTAAAATAAAATTATATGTTTAAGTTTCTACAAATAATTATGATGACCTAAATTATATATTTGTATTTTTTAAATTATATTTTGGATCTATTTGTATTTAGGTATCATACTTCAATAATTAAATTATAAGAAATATAATTGTGTATATAATTGGCTTATTGAATCACAAATAATGATTCATCCACCACTAATTTCTACTTTTACATTCTCAATCCCTAAACACATATCAAGCCATCTTAGATTAGATCCAATAAGAACATTTCACTTTTAAAATTTAAAATTCAAAAATCCACCTTGCCAATATTTTTCTCTAGTTTTTGTGAGCTAATTATTGTACATTGTGTTGATTTGAGCTTGGTTGTGTAAAGTCAACAAATGTCTACTTTGCAATCTCAACTTTATATTTTGACATTCATTTTGATGTGCATTCATATAGACATATTTAGGACTCATTTTACCTATTTCTTGGCTAAACCCAATTACTAATATATTTTACAAGCACTTTAAGCTCAACTAGATATCCTAAACCAAATTAAAAAGTATAGGTCCTAACTCTCAAAAGACACTTATGTACAAAAGAACAATAGTGTCTAACACACCCATGCACTTAGAATGATATTGTCTATCCTCATAATTTGGAAGTTCTAATTTGATGAATGATGAACCTCTAACCCTAGTTTTTGATATTAGGGATAAGTAGATTTTGAAGGGATCTGTAACTCTTTACAATTCAGAAAAAAGCCAAGCTGCCGAAAGGACAGCCTAAAGCACCCAAAAACCCAGCTCCCAAACCAAGAGCATCAAGATTTAGACTTAGAATTTCTCTTGTGGGAACGAAGCATCATATCGAAGGAAGGCCCAGAGGGTTTTGATTTTTTCCCTGTTACTGTAATCTAGCCTTCTTCCACTTATGCAGCCTTAGCCCGCCAAACCAGCACGCTACTTTCTTGGGTTTGTACCTTTGCAGCCTTGGGGGAATCTTCATTGATCATTTGTAATGGATATATCTACCCTAGTTATTCCTTAATAAGTTTTGTAATGGATATATCTACCCTAGTTATGCCCTAGACCAACATGTAATTTCTTTTCTCTAATCTATCTTGGTATCTTCTACTCTCTCTATGCCCACTATTCCTCCATGGTTAAAAATACAAAAAATACCCTTTGATTGAAACCCATCCTCTATCTAAACAACTCTTTCTCATCTCTTTAGGATCCTTCACAAAATTCCTTGTAGTTATCCATACTCTTCATATCTTCTAATCTCAAATCCATCTTGCAAAACCCTCTATTTTTGCAAAGATCTCTCTAAAACACCCTTGTAGATCTAAGCTCTCTTGATTAACTCCCTTGTATATCAATCAAATTTATATCCTCTATCATGTCATCCATAAAAAAAAACAACATAGCTAAATAGATCCTCCTAGGGTTATAGGTAGCTATAAACCCTTTCATACACTAGAATTAACCCACATCAAAAGCACCCACTTATTATTTTGAAAGGTTATTACTAACCCTACAAATAATATCATGAGATAATGCTTAAGTAGTCTCCAAAATAACTACTCACCTTTTTCATTTACAATCTAACTTCAAACATCAATAACACTACATTAGTACAACATCTACAAAGGTGTTGGACACAAACATTTGTAAGACTATAAAATAGGATCACCCATGGAGGATTTTCTACCTAATAAGTATCATACGACTTTATTATTCATAAAGAGGATTGATAATCATTATAAAATCTAAGGTGTTATGTCACTTTTTTTTAAGGGGTAAGGGAATAAGTTAATCAAGGTAAAAAGTTTTATAGTAGGGGTGTTCTATGGAAGTGGTGAATGATAGACTATTATTTTTTGATCGGTTAACCTTGGGGAATTTCAGCTTGGATTGAGCTAGAATGGAGACCACAATCAAAAGACCTTCCCCAACATGAATGCTAGTGAACAATCCACTCTTGTGAGCACGGTAGCTTAACAGAGGAACATATCCCACAAGCACACCAACCCAACAAGGGAATTGAACAACACATGCCTAAACACCTATCTTGTGGCATGAACACCATTAACAACCTCAACACTATATTTCAAACTTGTGAGCATATTGGATTAGCAGATGCATAGTGCCTATGATTATAATGGCCCAATGGAGGTTTGAACCCTGGTGTCCACAACAAAAACCACCACTTTAACTATCACACTATTCAAGATGAACCCCAAATGGTAGACTATATTGATATAATTGTCACTATTTAATATTTTTATCTTATATGACTAGACATGGAGGAATATTTACCTAGTACAACAAGTTCTATATTTCATAAATCTCAATAACCTTTATTAATAAATTAAATTTAAATTAAAAATAGGTATTAACATGTGACAATAAAAGGATATAAAAATATCAAATACAAAATATGTAGAAAAAAAGAGTAAGAAAATGGACCATAAAAAATTGGGTGGTCATACAAATGGTAAAGAAAGGGGTATTTAGCCAATAGTGGCATAGTATAATGGTTAAGTTGTGGTGTTGTTCTTGCCATCAAGGTTCAAACCCCACTGAGGTGTAATTGTTGAATGTTTAAATTGGGGATGAGGTCCCTCATTTGTGACCTCACTAGTTCATATCTTCGAGTCAAAAGCATTTACCCCTTAAAATAATAAGTAAGGGGTATTTAAAATTAAAAAGTGTATTGGGATGAGTTTTATTAATAAAATATTTTACATTAGAGATAAAATAAAGGTATTATTTACTACCTATAAATGAGCATGATAATAGAAAGTTTATATAGTGAGCCAATTGAGTGCCCTAGGCTTATAGGTCTCAAATAAAATACTCTAGCTACACAAATATGGGGTAGGAGAGCATATCATGTTCACTTATTAAAAAATATTAGAAAAAAAAAAGAATAAGGAAAAGTTATGAAAAATTGGTTAGTTCATACTAATGGTAAAATATGGGGTATTTAGAATTAAAAAAGTGTATTTAGAAGGTTGTTATTAATCAAATATTATAAAGTATAAATGTAAATAAAGGTATTATTCACTACTTATAAATAAATATGATAATGTATAACTTTATATAGTGTGTCCCCTATGGAGCTCCATATATGCATAGGTCTCAAATAAAAGCACCCCAGATACACAAGTGTGTGGTAGGAGAGCTTATCTCAAATATGTGACCTCAATAAGTTGCTCCTAGTTTTCCAAAATCATGTATGCTTTCTTTTGAGTACTAGTGGTTTATGATCATAATTTTTATCTTATTTATATAATATTGTTTGTTCATGCTCTGCTATTTTAAAATGCTATCTTTACTATTTAGAATGTTCCAAAAGGTATCTCATTTTAAAAATTATTTAACTAGGAATTTAAAGTTTCATCACGACTCTATAAACTAGTATAAAATTTTCAAGCAATGGTCTCCTTATTTATATTATTTTAACTTATTTCATCTTTGATATTTTTTATTATGCATGTATTTCCCCTAGCTAGTATGTTTTGAAACATTGGTTTAAGGTATATTTGTAACTTAACTCTGGATTTTCATTCATACATGCCTCATTCTAGTTGAGTCTTAAGTCTTCTTTCTTCCATTAACCCCTATCTAGATCTACAATTGAAATGTTTAATGTATTGATTGTATTTTCATAGTTTACCTCAATTACTCATCCATGCTCCATGTTCACCATATTCTAGTCATTATTCTTTTCATTTTTATTTGATAGCGTCTTACAACATCTCTCTATCAGTTGATAAAATTTGTATGCATTTATTCTTTAAGGATAGATCACTAAGGTTATTCATGAGTTTGTATATGTACTATATATTTTTCCTTGCTATGATAATTTGTTGAAGATTACTATCTAAAACCTTAAATATTTTAAATTTTTGGCTAGGTGGATGCATATAATATCTATATAAGTACAAAATTAGAGAAAAAGAGAATAGAACTTGAAAATACAAATGAACATAAATAAAGAAATCATTTAATTTATTTAGCAATCTTACTGCAAAATCAAGCATGTTATGTTGACTTGCTTGTTGAGAATGTGGATGCAACTTACTATCATAACATTCTATTTATTTGATAAAGGGTTTTGATAAAGCGGATTTGCATAAAGACTTGAGATTCATGAAAATGATGAGAGGATGACGGTATTAATAGAGTTTTTAGAAAAAAACCAAATGTATGAGGATAACATTGAATACTTGAGTTAATTATAGATTGCGTGTGGAGTTAACTCAATTGAAGTTTAAAAATTGCTATTTCAAGCTCCTAAGAGGATAATAATCAAATACTAAATTTATTGAATGGATAAATGAGAAGAAGAAATTTCTAATTCAAAGGTGGAGATAATTGGTGAAAGAAAAATAAGTTTTTAATTTGAAGATAAAGTTAACTCAAGTGAGAATATAATAATGAATTTATTAACTTATTTAAGATATTTTTTGATTAGGAAGTTGTTAATTTGAAGAATTAGTTAACTAATGAGGTGAAAATAAAAAAATTATTTATTAGAAATGGATAATTAAGTCTCATTTAATTAAATAATAAAATATTATGTAATTAAATAGATATAATACATGGAAAAGGATAAATGCCTAATAAATAATAATTGATGATGTGATAAATAATTAATATGATAAATGTGACATATATTTAATAAATGGTATGGTATAATGATTAATTAATGACGAATTAATGTTAAAGCTAAGAAGAATATTTTTAGTGTCTACAAAATTTTCCCTTTTGAGATAATATTTGAAGTGACACAATTTCAAAAAAGTAAAAATATCTAAGAATAAAATTAATGAAGATGAAGAAAATGATGATAATGATGATATTCCCCTTCAAGAGACTATCCATGTAAATATTGCATGAATGAGCTCTCGAAAGAATAGATGTGAAGAAAATCTTATATGAGAAATGGAAAATGAAGAATAAGATGGGAAAAATTATAATATGGATGTAAGAAACATGATTATGGATGACATACTGATGATGGATGTATTTTGATAATTACAGTTATGCTAAATTTTAGTTTAGCAACCTTTATTTAATATAACAATGGATTTTATGCACTAAGGTATGTAAGACCAAGGTGATAGTGTATCCATTGCATGGATTGAATGAAAATAAAAGATCCCTTGTGATAATATGACCTTGAACACCATGATATGAAAGAACTTAATGTTGTAGTGCCAATATACTACAAGGTATATGATATAAGTGTAAATAAATGAAAATACACATAAAAGAATAAGTAAGCATGTCCAAGAATCCAAAGAAAAACATGATCTTATTCCTAGCCAATTTAAAAATTAATTGATTGATTGATGAAGATGATGATGATGTGGGAAGGAAACATCTAAAAAAATTTGAGGATTGGGAGAGACACATTCCAACGACGATAATGTGAATAATATAGATCAAGGTTTACAACAAGGATTAGAATAAAACAAAGGGATTTCTTGGATGATGTGATAGATTGCATAGAAATATTTCATGGATTAGGATTATTATATTTGGATGAATTTATTCTAGGATTGGTTAGATTGTGGAAGGATGTAGGATAGGTGGATTGAAATCTTGGAACCAATGAAAAGGGAGAACCAATTCTTGTAATGAGGATAAAAGGATAAGGGATTTACTATGGGAGGATGATTAGGATGTGATCTCCAAGGAATATTCCACATAAGAATACCATATTTTCTCCAGTATATAGGTTTATATAGTATTATATAGGCAATGGCATGATAGTAGATGGTGTGTGACCAAAGGATGGACATGTTAGGAATTTTTCAAAGCATGTTTTAAGTTTGTTTCCTAGTCCTTTTCAACATCAAGGTAGATAAAGAAGATGAATATAAATAATATAGAATGAATGGATGACAATTTCATGACAAAAGGTATGATGGATGAGACAACTTTCCCCTAAGTGTAACAATACACAAATATAATTGATTTACACATGACACCTATTTGCCTTGAGATTTCATCATTGTACTTATCCAAAGCATCATAATAATGGCTTCAATATTGGATAACTTATATTTCTTTTGGGTCATTAGAAATGATGCACATTTTCTAGGTTTTATCATGCTGACCACTCCAAGGTGCTATAGAAATGGTTTTCACAAGAGGAAATTTTTTTTCTTTACTATTTTTTTACAATTATTTTTTGATATTTTTTGGAAGGTATTGACCTTAAAATGCTTATTAATGATGCAAAGTAGGGAGGAGATCTTCAAAAAATCACAATCCAAAGTATTTTGAACAATCTTTCAACCTTGCAAACCCTAACCTGACCTTTATCTCACAATTCCCTCAAATTGCCTTGTAGCATTCCAAATAGAGAAAATTGAGCATATCTTTCAAAAGAAATTTCAAATCGACAAAAGGATTGACATTCTAGATACCCTTTATGGTATTATTTGTCATATATAATTTGTGCATACACTTATTTCAGACCTTCACCTCCCAAAATTGATTGTTATGCTGAGGCTCAATTAGCCCTATTTTACAAAGCAAGTATGTGGTGAAAATTATCCCAACCACCAATATCCACTCTAAGGATCTAAAAAAAACCCAAAAGGTCTGAATCAACAATTTTTATCAATAGAAACAACCATAGATTCACCCAACTTCAAAATCTCATTTAAACCTATTTAGGCTTGCTTCCAAGGGGGTTTATTGAATCTCTGTATTCTAGGCCTCAAACCTCTTCAAAAACACCTCAAACAAATCATTTAGGTTTTGATCATACTTCTTAAACTAACTCCCACACTTTATCAATGCTTTTTCATCATACCCTAGAACACTTAGCCATCAATTTAAGCCTAAAACCCATGAAATATCAACTAGGGCAACACCAAAATGTCATCAAACCCTGCTTCCTACTCCTGAAACCTACATTGAAATTAAGACCTACCTAAATTAACCCATTTTGCCAATTTTTAAGCAATTCTACTGATGGAATGAGTCACTAGTTACACATTTTTTCACCCTCAAACCCTCAAAACAAGGTTTTCAAGCCGTCCTCATAAAATGCTTATAAAATTCTTCAAACTCTATGAAAACAACCCAGATTAAAGCCAAAGTGAAGTTAATTCATACCTCCACCCAATTCAATGCACCTTAGAACATAAATGCTTAGTACAGATTCATACACACATGTAGCAGCAAATTTACACAATTTTCATAGAAAATAGAGAAATCTTATTATTTTAAACTCCAAAAACAACTCTCTAACCCTGCCTCAATTTTTGTGAGGCATATTTAAATCTTACACATGTCAAGAACCAACCAACACAATTGACCCTAACCACCATTTAAACTTCTAGACCATTGGATTTCCATTGTTTGCATTTTTTTGCATTCTTACACATGACAATATTTTTCAAAAATTGACAACTTTACCTAGAACTGACTCAATATGACTCAATACATGGAAAATGGTCTATTATGAATTTATTACATCACATTTAGACTCTACAAACCTAAAAACCAAACATAAGACCCTATTTACAAAAAATGACATGGTGCCCCTGCACCATACACCTAGATAAAGAACTCAAGTCCCTTGAGTACCATGCTGCAACATAAAATTATGCTTGACCACATCACTTCTTTGAGCTCCAAATGTCCTTTCATCTGGAAACCCTCTCCATTGGTTCAAATACTGAAAAATAGCATTGGTCTTTGTGTTTGTGAACTCTTTGGCAGCTAGAAACTGCTCCAACTTGAACAACTTGCTTGATGGATGTTGTCTGACCTTCTCTTCATTTAGAACTAATGTTAAACCTACTTGAACACTTGCAAACATACCTCTGCCATATTTACCATGAACTATCTTCTTCTTTACTTTCACCATGTTCTTTTTCTTATCCACCTGTCTTTGCAACTCACCTTTAGTCTCTCCACCTTTTCCTTTCATCTCTTCCCTCAGATTCTCTACCCCTAGGACCTCTATTTTATTAGGCTTACAAACCACATATTTACCAACCTTTGAATGACCATCAACCTATTGTGCAAACAATGAGTGGAACACTTCACTTACCATCATAACAAGATGCTTTTTAAGCCAATCTTGAACTTCCAAAACCAATTCATCCTTGACCTTCTCAATCTCATTTCCCCTCAAAATCAGATCACTCTTCACCTTTGCTATCTTGGTACCTTCAAGTCTTGAAGTGGCTGCAACCTCCATATTCTTTTCTTCCCCAAGCTTTATAAACTCTTTCTTACCTAACATTATCACCTTAGCTGCCTTACCTTGTCCTTTATCATCTTCTATTAATGGAGTTAATGTAAAAGATATCCCATCTTTCTCAATCTCATAAGTATTGCTCCTACCATCATATATTGCATGCCTATCAAACTGCCATGGCCTTCCAAGTAATAAATGGCACACATCCATAGGCAACACATCACATAGAATCCTATCTTTGTATCCACCTATGTTGAAGTTAACCCAAGCTTGCTCATTCACCAAAACAAATTGACTCTCATTCAACCAAGATACTTTATAAGGTGTTTCATGTGGTATCTTTTCCAACTTAAGTTTATCAACCATTTCAATAGACACCATGTTATCTATGCTTCCTAAATCTACGAAAACTTTACATACCTTTCCCATGCATTTGCAAGTTGTCCTGAAAAGTGTTCTTTGTGATGGCTCCTTCTCCTTTGATTCTTTGAGGAGTGTTCTTCTAACCATTAAGGATTTTTCAACTTTTGGAGCAGCAAGTTTATTAGAAGAGTTAACTCACAATATTCCTCTTGCACCAATTGAACTCTCTTATCACCACCAATTAAAGTAGAAGCTTGTTTATCTAGAAACTTCCATGCTTGATGTCCAAACTGATTGCAATGATAAAATATCCCTGAAAAATGTGTTTGAACCTCTACTTTTTCCACCAAATCTTCGTTTAAAACCCGATCCACTATCTCTAAAGCCACCTCTTTGATCAAGAACTTGGTCTTTGATTTTACTTACATCTCCTTGATCTTCATAGGACTGCCTTGAACCTCTTCCTCTGCTAGTTCTACCTCTACCTCTTCCTTGTATTTCTTTCCTTTTTCTTATCCTTTCCTTTGCCTTGATAGCCATTTGAAAACACTCTTCAACTATCCTAGGTATAGTGAGGCTGATTTCATCTTGAATATTGTACCTTAGGCTATTTAGGTACCTTGCTACCTTTTCTCTTTCATCCTCAAAATGTCTTGCTCTAATACTTAGCTTATGGAACTCCTTAGTGACATCCAACTCTTTTTGTTTTAAATTCTACAGCTTCCTAAATTTTTAAATTTCATAATTTGCAGGAAGAAATTGTCCCTTCACCTTAGCTACCATTCTATCCCATGAGCTTATCTTTTATTTTCCCTTCTTTACTCTCTCCTCTTGCATATAGTTCCACCATGCTAGGGCAGGGCCTTTCAACTTAGTCTTTGCAAACTTTACCTTTTGTTCTTTTGCAACCTCCTTGAACTCAAAGTAGTTGTCTAGTGCATTTATCCAATCCAACACTTCTTCAACATCTAAATTTCCACTATACATTGGAAAATATATTTTCACCTCAGAAACATATCTTATGACAGCCTTCAACATCTTAACCATCCTTCTTTCATTAGGATCCAATTCATCATCACCTTGGACTCCTCTTGGAGGGTTTTCATTCTCACCCTCTTCCTCTTCTTGTCAGTCACTTTCCTCTTTAGTGGTCTTTCCTCTCCTTTGATTTGTTTCCAATGCTACAAGTCTGACTAATACTACTTCTTGAGACTCTTTCATCATCATAATTTCCCTAGCAATAACTTCACTTCCTTTAGGAGGCATCTTGTCCTTTAAATCTGCAACTTTTCTTTATTCAAACTTCAACCAAGTTCTTCCTTGAAATGATCAAACCCTATGCTCTAATCCCAATTGATGTAGAGTAGGGATAATATCTTGAAACAATCACAATCCAAACTATTTTGAACAATCTTTCAACCTTGCAAATCCTAACCTGACCTTTATCTTATAATTCCCTCAAACTGCCTTATAACATTCCAAATAGAGAAAATTGAGCATATATTTCAAAATACATTTCAAACCCACAAAAGGATTGACATTATAGATACCCTTTATGGTATTATTTGTCATATTTAATTTGTGCATACACTTATTTCAGACCTTCACCTCCCAAAATTGATTGCTACGCTGAATTGAGGCTTAATTAGCCTTGTTTTACAAAGCAAGTATGTGGTGAAACTTCTCCCAACCACCAATCTCCACTCCAAGGATCAAAAAATAATCTAGAAGGTATGAATCAACAATTTTTATCAATATAAACAACCAAAAATTCACCCAACTTCAAAATCTCATTTAAACCTATTTGGGCTTGCTTCCAAGGGGGTTTATTGAATCTCTGTATTCCAAGCCTCAAAGCTCTTCAGAAACACCTAAAAAAATTCATTTAGGGTCTGATCATACTTCCTAAACCAACTCCCACACTTTATCAATGCTTTTTCATCATACCCTAATCCTTAGCCATCAATTTAAGCCTAAAACCCATGAAATATCAGCTAGGGTAACACCAAAATGTCATCAAAACCTGCTCCCTACTCCTAAAACCTACATTAACATTAATCCCTACCTAAATTCACCCATTCCACCAATTTTCAAGAAATTCTACTGGTGGAATGGGTCACCAACACATTTTTTTCACCCTCAAACCCTCAAAATAGGGTTTTCAGACCGTCCTAAAAAAAATGCTTATAAAATTCTTCAAACTCTATGAAAACAATCCAAATCAAAGCCAAAGTGAATTTAATTCATGCTTCCACCATGTTAAATGCACCTTATAACATAAATGCTTAGTACAGACCCGTACACACTCCTGTAGCAACAAATTTACACATAATTTTTAGAGAAAATAGAGAAATCTTATTATTTTAAACTCCAAAAAATAACTCTCTAACCCTGCCTCAACGTTTGTGAGGCATATTTAAATATTACACATTGGGAATCAACCAACACAACCGACCCTAACCACCATTTAAACTTCTAGACCGTTGGACTTCTATTGTTTGTATTTTTTTGCATTCTTGCACATGACAACATTTTTAAAAAATTGACAACTTTACCTAGAACCGACTCAATATGACTCAATACATGGAAAATGGTATATTATGACTTTATTACATCACATTTAGACTGTAAACACCTAAAACCAAACATAAGACCCTATTTACAAAAAATGACATGGTGCCCCTGCACCATACACCTAGATAAAAAAAGAACTCAAGTCCCTTGAGTACCATGCTGCAACACAAAATTATGCACATGCAATCACATACATAACATGAAAAAGAAAACAATGCAAAATACTGGTAAGGCACATGCGAGTCAACCTATAGCATGTCATATGCATCCCAATCATGTTCATCGTATGTGGAAGGCAGACAACTAGCCAAAGGGGCAACATCAAGTGTTGAGCTAGGGGAAGCACCAAGTTCAACACTCTTCTTAGGAGGATTGTCATTGTAGTGTAGAAAATTGTACTCCCTTTTGGGAGATGGTACAATTTCATACTTAGTTTAGAGCTATTTTAGTTCCTTTTCATTCATAATCCTCTAAATCATCATTAATAGGCCCCTAAGACCCTTTATTTCAGATCCCAAGGCTTATTTTAGTTGGAATCTCAACAAAATAAAAAAATGCATTTAATTTTATAACACCCTGAAATTTTCTCACCCAAAAAGCTAGGGTGGAACTCATACTCCACCTTGGGCATATGAGTTTCGTGTGGCCCCTTTTTAGGGTTGAGTGGGAAATTAAGGTCTCTAATTCTTTTTTTTGGCTAATGTTGGCATTTGGGATCTAATAAATGGTAAATTAGATGAGATGCCTATAAAACTAAAGTTTCAAATCATTATTTTCACCTAATAATTCAAGAGTTAAGAAATCTTATAACTTTCAAGCAAGAGCCTTCAATGGATTTTTTCAAGCATTCAAGAACAAGGGGAAAATAAAGTTGAAGTCTTGGAGTAGCATTATAGTGTTTTAGCAGGTCTTCAAGCTCACTTTCAATTCAAGATCTAGCATTGTCAAGGATTGATGATGGTTTCCTATGGAGAATCATGATGGATTCTAGGTTGGGGAGATGCAATTAGCCATTAAACCAATCCCAGTGAGTTGTTTCCTAAGTGATTCCATCCTCCATTATCATTATAATTTCTACCTAAAGGAAGGTACATGCATTATTGTGGCTTATTAGGGTGATTAGAGATATTCCAAAGTGTGTCATCATCTTTATGTTTCATTCATGCATCCTATTCTAACAGATTAGAGTTAGGGTTTCATTGCACTTTAGATCTCCTAATCTAGATGCACTTAAGATTAGGATTCTTACACACATTCACTTTCAAGATCTATTATTTTTACCAAGGTTTAATTACCGAACTAGGGGTTTGATCGAGGAAAACTCCCCATAAGAAAATCAACACAATACTTTGTTTTGTAGGTTTTAGCAGGTTCAAATCAAGAAGCAAGGTTTAGGAAACATAGGAAGCAAGTGCAATGATAGGAGAATAGATTCAGATCTTGAATTTTCAAAAAAGAAGAACATGACTAAATTGCCACTTGTGGCATATGAGTCCTGGTATAACACTTTTTCTAGATTTTTATGGATTCAAACTTGTCATTGTGAAATTTTAGTTTTTGCCCAAAAACCCTAAACTGGGACTAAATTGCCTAGACTGGTGTATGACTTGCAGTGTGCATAAAAAGTAAACATTTTAGGATTGTAGACTCTATTTCAAGCATCTCTAGTTTTCCAAGTGTACCTTTGTTCATTCTCAATTCATTACATTGATTTTAAGCTTCATTTCCTAGATTACATAGTTAGGTTTTGCATGTTACTTTCATTCCTTGTCTTTATAAGCATTTTCTTAGTGGTGAACCCCCCTTTGTTTAATCACACCCAAGGAGACAAGACCTTGTAACAAACCCTTCTCTCAATTCAATCATTAGGTTGTTGCTCCTAGGGTTTCCTTGAATGAACTAGAACATAGATAGGTGGGATCCATCCATTCCCTTCACTTATCTCCCTCCTTTTTCCTTCAATTCATTTTGGTGAACCTAGCCTTTGGACACCTTATTTCTATTTTGGAGTGCATTTTAGTCTTAGATCTAGCTTACATTAACTTTGCATTAGATCTTGCATTAGTTAATTTGTATCCAGGGATTCTAAACTTTGCATTAGTGAAAGTGCATATACGTTGCATTTTTACATCTTGCATCATTGAATTTCATTTGAAATTTGTAATTGCACATAGTCAAGAAATCATAAAAACCAGAAAACCTAACATTCACTCAAAATTTTCTAAAATTAGTGTCAAAACCCTAATCTGCGACTCATATGCCCCTCTAGATGATTTAGTCCCAGTACAAGATGTTTTACATAATTTCTAGGAATTTTGTGTTGTGTGTTTTTTAGTATTTGAACCCTTCAAAAACCCTTGAATTGGGACTCATACGCCCTTCTGAGTGATTTAATCCTATGTCAGACATGAAACTACATTTTATAGCATTAAAAACCCTTTTTTTTGTGCTTCTGTTTGCTATTGTTAGATTTTTGTTTTAGTTTATTGAGTTTCTATTTCATGCATTTCATTATATTGAGCTTAATTTGGTTCCATTTCAATTGTGGATAGAATTAGATTATAGAAATTTTCATTTCTAGCATTAGTTCATAATTTGATAAGATCAGATTACATTTGACATTCATTAGAAAGCAAAACCAAAAATCCTATAAACTGATGAATCCCTTAGAGAAAGCATAGTTATTTTAGTATGTCAAATATCTTTTTCCAAGTTAACCTAACCCTCAAGCCTTTTATTAGTGATGACTTTGACATGTTAGATGTGAATCGTTGATTTTTTGGTTCCTATGTAGTACTTCTCTAGCTCTTCTAGGGTTTTTCACCTAAAAGGAGAGAGATAGGGCCCAAAAATGCTAAGGGTTCATTCAAATTATGTTATGTGAGATTTTTTATAAGCTAAATGAAGTAATCTAAATGCAATTGAATTATCTCAATGAATGAATTTGAATGCAAAACTAAGATTTAAACTATGTTTGAAAACACACTATGATATGCAAACAATGAAGTAAATGATGAAATAATGCAGAACATAAAGAAATTGGATGAAACAGAGTGCACCTGGGAAAGATTTGATGATTCTAGAATGTTGTGAATGTTGACTAGAATTATTGAAATTTTAGAGTACGAGTCATTCACCCAGGGTGGTGAATTAGTCCTGCTACTGGTGAAAAGTGTCAGAAACTAGTTTCTGATTGCTAGGATCCAAAATCTAAAAAAAATTATATTTTCAGTCCTAAGGTGGGACTCATTCGCCACTGGTGGCGAATTAGTCCTCTCCCAAAACTCTACAACACCAGATCTAGGAATCACTGATTGTCGGGTTGTTGAAGTCAATTCTGTGGGAAATGGACATAAAACCTTCTCCAAGGTTGAAATATGAATGAGTTGACTTGAAGCACCTAGTTGAATTGTTCTCCACTTTTCAACACCAAAATACTTGTTAAATTTGCATACCTAGGTCTACAAACACACATGCACAAAGGGAAAAATGGTTGAGGGTTAGCAAATAGGGGTTTTCCTTTTTCAAACCCCACTTTGGTAGTCAAACCCTTAATGAAATAATGAAATGCAAGAGAATGAAAAACTAATAACATGCAAATGCTATCAAATTACCAAACCCTTGATGATGCAAATCTGAAGTAATGTCAATGGATGCTCCAAAGTGCTAGAATATTGCTTGATAAGATGTAAGATGCTTGAATGTGTGAATGCATGCTTGAATGAATGAGGAGATTGTAGGAGATGTAAAATGAGGTGAAAATTACCTATTTATACATTCTTGTGCCCTAGTTACCCATTCATACCTCATCACAGGCCAACATCAAGTGTCTTTAAATAAAAACCCGAAAGAAAATTTAAAATATTTTGAATTTGGGGCCAAGGGGAACTCATTCATTGAAAATAGGTGTCAGGAATTATGTTGCATTTAATGTTTTTTTTTGGACTTATATTCAAAAATACACTTAATTAAAGCATATGAGGGCATAAAGGGGTCATATAAGTCATAAGAAAGGGATAAATAGTGAAGTTGTGCCTAGAAAAGGGTGAAATCTTTTTACAAGATTTTACAACACTTCAAAATAGGACTTAATGATGAGTAAGATGGTGATTTTTAGGTGAATTGTAATGAATAGAGTCTAGAAGAATGTAGAAATGTCTTACAACACTTCATAACACCTTCACAAGATGTCATTATTTGAATTTTAGTACCTAAATATGCATGTTCAAGCCATGTTACATCATAAAATCAAAGCAAAATAGATCAAAAATCAAGAGGAAAGGCCTAAAAGACCATGAAAATGACAAGGGGCCATTTTTCTATGACGCAAGATGAATCCCTTGAGGACTTCAAATTGAAATAAAGAGAAGTTAATGTGATTCAACCACAACACATCCTATACCCACCTTCAAACCAACCTAAAACTTGAAACAAACCCACTTTCATCCTTGAACCACCTAAGAATAATGTTTCACAACAATCAAGTTATAATACCATTGCTCATACATATAACACTAGAAACAATCCACAACCAAAACAAACAACTTCAACATCCTTACCTTTGCCTCAGTCCATCTTGCCTAGTGCTCCTCGTTTGGCTTTGCATAGTGGGAAGGAGTATGATCTTGTTAAAAAAATTAAAAATACTCCCACAAAGATATCCCTATGGGATTTAATTTAGAATTCACCTAATTATCATACTATGCTTCAAACATCCTTGCGACAAGTTGTGGTTCCCTCTAGTACAAATGCAATTGATGTAGTAGCTCTAATTAAAGGAATGAATACGATTGTAACATAGACATTACTTTTCATCAACATGAGATACCTCCCTTGGAGATGGGAAAAAAATGATGCGTTCATGATAATTGCTATCTTCTATAGGATAGGAATAAAAAGAACTCTTTTTGATAATGGATCCACTCTTAATGTTTGTAGTGTGACCCTTCTGGATAGACTTGGCATGGATAAATCAATAATTCAACCCAATTCCTTATCAATTTGAGGATTTGAAAATGTAGGAAAGTAACCACTTGGTGTGATTACTTTGCCTATTATAGTTGGAAAGGCTACATTACAAACTCCTATTCATGTTATGCCTCAGGATATTTCATACAATCTTCTTTTAGGAAGACCTTGGATTCATGAGATGCATGCAGTGCTTTCGAATCCTCATCATATCATGAAGTATGTCTATAACAACAAAGTGTACCAAGTTGAAATAGACCCCAAGCCTAAAAGTTTCTTACAAGTTGAAAAAGGAACACGAAGTCCTTTAAACACAAATTAATTCCAACTTCAAACATTGAACCTAGGAAAAAAGAGAAACAAGAGATAGAAAAAGTGTTAACTTATTGGAAGATGATTGGGGTTCTTTAGAATTCACACCAACATTTATTGGAGAATAAAAAATCACAACAAAAGAATCCAAAAAATAAAATAAACCAATGGTAATGTCAATGCAAAATTTGGAAGAAAACTCACAAGCACCTACTCTAGAAGAAGATACAAGATATACATCAAAATTTGATGAGATAGACTATCAACAACCACCAAACCTAAAAGAAATGGACAAACTGTATGGAAGAGGTTATGAGCTTATGAAACAACTTGGCTATAGTGGAAAAAGATGTAGAAATAAATAGCAAGGCATTCGCGTTCCTATAGAGCCTAACACATAAGAAAAAAAAGTGGTTTGTGGTATTGTCCTTCGAAGATAATGCAAACAATGAAAAGACCATCATTAAACATCAACATTGTCATGTGTAACCCTAAAGCAACTCTCACCTTGAAACATCCTAAATTGATTGATACAACTTGTGAAAAATCATTGGAATACTTTGAAGATGATGAAGCCTTGAAAGAAATGTTAGGAGTCTATGACAAGCCATTTGCTCCTCCTAAAAAGAAATGAGTTACATGTGCTATGATTAGTGCCATGTAAGAAGATGAAGAAAAGGAAAGTAATGAGATTGATAAGGACAACAAAGAATACAATCTTGAAATTCTTAAACAAATCACACTTTCTTTGGGAGATACAATCAACATACCGATGGATATTAACAATGAAGAGAAAGTGATTGAAATAGGAAAGTTCCTTGATGAAGATGAACAAGAAGACCATGCAATTTTACTTCATGACTTTCCCAAAAACATTTCTTGGACTTATTTGGATATGTCAAGAATTGATGCTAAGATAGTGACACACAACGTAGTCCTTGCAAAAAATGCTAAACCAATTAGACAAAAGATACACAAGATGAATGCTAAGATAGCCTTATTAGTTAAGGCTGAGATTGAGAAACTCCTCAAAGCTAGCTTAATACGACCTATGCAGTCACAAAACCTGACAATTGTATTAGGATGTGTATGAATTTTTGTGATTTAAATAAAGCATCTTTAAAAGATGATTTTCACCTTCCTAATATCAACATAATTTAGTGGACTCAATTGTGGGACATGCATTGTTGTTATTCATGGATGAATTTTCTGGATGTAATCAAATCTTTATCAACCCTCAAGATCAATACAAGACAACATTTACTACAGCTTGGGGAACATTTTGTTGGGTAGTCATGCCTTTTGGATTGAAGAACGTAGGCGCAACATAGCAATGAGCTATGACATTGAATTTCATGATTACATACATAAGATTTTGGAAGATTATGTTGATGATATTCTAGCCAAATATCTAACTCAATAAGATAATATGAACATCCTTTGAAAAGTCTTTGAGACAATGTGAAAATATAACATGAGGCTAAACCCGAAAAAGTGTGTCTTTCGAGTGCAGATAGTGGATTTTTTTTAGGTTTTATTGTATCTCACATAGGGATTGAGGTGGACATAAAGAAAATTGATGCTATAATTGATTGATTTTGTATTTTGACATAGAACTGATTTGCATAAGATGTGAGATATGAACTTAGTAGAATGGATTTGCATAAAGATGTGAGATATGAAATTAATAAAGAAAAGACTATATTTATAGACTTTTGAGGAAAAATCAAATAGAATCTACGAGGATGAGAATAAAGACTTCATTTAACTGAATTGGCTGTGGAGTCAACTCAATTGATAAATAGGGAATTTCTAATTTGAATCATGGAGAGATAATAATGAATTATTTGATTTAGTAAATGGATAATTATGCATGTAAAGTTTCTATTTGAAGACTAAGTTGCTTGTTGGATGAAGAAGAAGATTCTAAAATTAGAAAAAGTTAATTGATGAGAGAATATTGATATTGTAAAATGAGATGGAGTTAACCTATTAGAGAAGAAATAGTTGACAAAAGAGATGAAAATGGAATTTATTTGATAATTAGTTTGCATTTAATTAAATAATGAAATATTATTTAATTAAATGGATAAATGATAATTATTAATAAATGGTAAATTAATAATGATGTGATAAATGGATTAAATAGATATTATTAATTAATAGATGATAATTGTGGTAAATGGTTATAAATTAATGATGATTAGTGAAAATCAATGTGATTAATTATAGATGGATTATATGGTGATGATTAGGTTTAGGTGGAATAATTTAGGTGTCTACACATTTCATTAGAGGCAAAAATTATCCCTCCTAGGCATTCACATTGGGAATGTGAAGTGTGTTGAGTGGGGTACCACTTGTTTGGAGGGAAACAAGTGCCTATTGTTTCCCCATTTGAAAGTTGAGTAGTTATTGATTCATCTTGAGTGCTAGAAGTTGAAGAGGGTATGGGTTAGGCATCCATGTTGAAGCCTTACACATATTAATTAAGTTATTATCATGAATCTTGGTTTTCCAAGGAAGGGGTGTGGGTTTTTGAAAGTGGTTTTGGTACCTCTTGTTTTAGTTTACCATTATGGTTTTTCCTCCCACAAATTCTATAAATTAGAGCCTTGAGATGGTAGTATCTTATTGTGTTATTTGTAGGTGTATGGAAGTATCTGGGTTGCAGAAGAGTAGTAAGGAAGTGTATTTTGTTTTTATCTCTCTTGTGAAGATAAATAATATGCTTGCCCTCTTTTCTCGTGTTGAGTTTTTTCTCGTGAGGGTTTCTCCATGTAAATCTGGTGTCATATTATTTTGTTGATTTTTCTATTATGGTGAATGTGCAATCACATACATATAATTAAATTTGGTAATCTTATTTTCAGATTTGAATACACATACATAAGTTAATATTGCAACTCAGTTCCACCTAGTTTTCAACATCTATGGAAATTAATGATATACTCATGGAACCTATTAATTTTGACGAATTGAAAAAGGTCATTTTTTATGAAGAAAGTTAACGCTCCTAGAATTGATGGATTTACCATTGAATTATTCCAATAATTTTGAGATATTCTAAAGGACAATCTATTGAAAGTTGTTTGTGAATCTCATAATAATAAGTAGATGCTCAAATCTATTAAATCTACTTTTTAAGTTTTGATTCCTAAGAAGATTGGGGTTGATTCCTTTAACCTCTTTCCACCCTATTTCTCTTTTTAATGTCACTTATACGATCATAAATAAACAAATTACTAAATTTATAAAAATGTTTCTTGACTATCTTATATCACTTGAGTATGGAGGCTTTGTTAAGGGTTGTTAGATTATTGATGGTTTTTTTATTGCAATAAAAAAATCATTCAATAACTTATTTTAAGGATAAAGCCATGTTTATTAAACTTGATATGTCTATGGATTATTGCTAGTCTATGGCAGTTGATCATGCTCTGTGTTAGATTTTAGTGACTTTAGAAATCATGTTCCCCTCTAATTAATTGATGGGAAAGTGTAGGGGATGAAGCCCCTCTCACGAGCTATGGGGGGACCATCCTCTCGGTGGGGGTCTGTGGGTAATACCCTTAGTGGGGTTTGCTAGGGGAAACACCCCTAAAGAAAAAAATTACTATAATTTAATAAAGAAATTTGTTTTTGTTTTCAATTAAAAAACTAATTTGTAACTACCATAAATGAGTAGTTTCTTTGTTGTGGATTGAATGTAAAAATTCATGGGAATGTGAATGTGAAAGAGAACACAACATCATGTAGATGAGAGATTGAGTATTTTTGTATGAACACACAATAATAAAAGTGTTGTTGCAGATTGAAGTCATTTGGTTTATATGCATGCAGTTGTAGATAGTGTTGCAAGTGATGGTAACACTGTAGTCTATATTTTTTCTAGATATTAAAATAATAGTGGATGAGTATTTTGTGGACATAGCCTACATTGGGTGAACCATGTTAGAATATCTACACTTTGTGAATTCATTTCTATTATTTTTATTATTTGTACTTATAATTATGTTATTTAATTGCTCCATCTTATCGGTAAATCCAAAATTTGATGGTCCTTTTTAAGGAATTCTCTCTCTAATTTTGGTTTTATATTTGACTAGATTGAGTAGATTGTGAGTTGTGTGGAATCTTATTCCTTCTCTATTTTATTTAATGGTATCCCATATTCTATTTTTTTGGCTACACAAGGGTTGTGGTAAGGTGATTTGATTTTCCCTTATCTTTTCATTATTGTGGCTAAACGTTTAGGAAGGTTTCTCAATCACCAAAGAGTAATTGGTTTAATTCAACAAGGGAAAGTGGTGGAGGATTTTGATTCCATTTCTCATCTTCTATTAATGGTCAATATTTCCTTGATGAGAGTTGCTAAAACTTAGGAAATTGTTCATCTTCAATATGCCTTGGATGTTTATTTGGTAGCCTTAGGCCAATAGATTATGATCCCACAATAGTGGTTTACAATTTTTGGCGAAACTGGACACTGAAATATATTTTTTAACTAAATCTTCACTTTCGGGCACCTATGGCGGCTAAACCGTGAGGAATTTGAAGATGATGCAAACTAGAGTTTCGTGAAATTTTTTCTATAGATTCTAAATATATTTTTTTCAAAATTTTTGGAATCAAATTACACTTCTTTTTCCATCTCCCTCAAAAACTAGTTTTTTCAGAAAACAACATTTTTAAAAAGTGTTGCTCACCGTATAATGCATAACTTTTTTTCCATGAAGGATAAAATTATAATTCTTTCGAATTTAGATTTGTAACTCTGATATCTAGTGCTTACACTTTGTTAGATAGTTTTTTATTGAATATTTTTTCTTTAATCAAGTTTCGAATTCAAACCAATTATAATTCAGACATAGCGCGACTGTATAACGTGTAACTTTTTTTGTGTGTATCAAAATTCAATTTTTTTCTTTGTTGGATCAAGGACTTCAATATCTAGTACAATAATATTTTTAAGTTTTTTTTTTTTAATAATATGCTATTTTTCCACATGCAGAACAAAGAGCTTGATTTTCGGTGAAAAACCTATATTCACTATAAATAAAAAATAAATATAATAATAAAATTAAATTTATTTAAAATTATACTTTTTGGGAAGCTTATAATAAGGACTACATACTTGCAAAAAATAAATTTTAAATGAATTTATTTGATCCGCCAAAAGGTAAATCAAAAGTGGTTTTTTACCAGCATTTTGATAGGTGTAAAGGAGACTATGTTATAGGTATGGTTTAAAACTAGCGGGGTTCTATCCAAGGGGGTTTGATTTAAGGGAGTTTGATCAAAATCTCTTCAATTGGAATTCTTTAAATGGAGCCTTTTAAGGCTTAAATCATTATATTTTCTAAAAATATTTGATTTCAGTAAAAATCAATTCCTCCAAGAAATTGTAAACCAGCTTTGTGGGATCACATCTTTTCCTTTAATATTCCTTAAATAGTCATTCAACATAGAATTTCTATTCTTCATAGATCAAAAATAGGACAACTTATTTTGGAGTGTCTTAGTATCCCTTTGTCTAATGGATCTCTTAATTTTCTTCAATGGAAGTAGATTCTTGATTGCTATAGAATAAGATTCAATCACTAGACTTTTTGTTGGTTATCTTTTGATAGTCATCTTACTCTTATGAAGTCTATTTTACAAGCTCTTTATATTTATAAATTTATATTTCTTTCAACTCCTATGTTTTTGAAGGAGCTTGATTCACGTTCTAGGAAGTTCCTTGGGGTTGGCTATCTATACACAAAAATAAAATCTTCTTAACTGGGATAGGTTTTGTTATCCTAAAAAATAGTACTCTTGGCCATAAACATGCAACATAACTTAATGGTCAGGCTTTGTCTACCAAAATTTATTTGAAATAGTGTACATAGAAAAATCAACCTTGGTTTAAAATTATTAATTATTAATATCTTCATGTGGTTCCCATATAATAGGTTGAGAAAGTTGATTTGAATAGTAAAGGTTCTATATTATGGAATACTATCAAGAAGGGTTCTTCTCTTGTTAAGAAAGGTCTCTTTTGGATTGTTAATTTCAGTGATCAAGCCCTTTTTTAGACTAACTCATTGGATCTTCATCCCGCAATTCTCTCCTCCTTTCCTCTTCTCCCCCATTTGAGTATTATTTTCCTAGATGTTGGTTGGTTTAATGTTTCTAATTTTAAGGATTATTTTTGGTTGGGGATATTTTATTGGAAATATATTAACTATTGGATTGTGGGTGGAGATCGTGAATCTCAAGCTACCCTAGCTTTTATCTAGGATGATCAACCTTACTGTTCTTTATAAAAGGAGGATGATCTAACTTGGGGCTACAATCCTAAAGAAGTTTATTATTTTTAGTGGCTATCAATTATTAGATGCAGAAAATAATTTGGTTTGTAGGATTTTCCTTGTTGAAAAAGGCTTAAATTTTTTTTTTTGCCCAAGTATAATTTATTTTTTTGGCTTCTTTATTAGAACAAATTTTTTACTTGGGACAATATTAAAAAGCAAGGATTTTAGGGTCCTGATTTGGTTCTTTGTGGGATCAATGAGGAAGACATATCTCATATTTATGCCGAAGGTATTACCAATGTGAAGAAGAACAATCTAAACTTTTAAATCAACGATTAACCCTTTTCAAGAAGGAATGCAAGATGATCAAAGAAATCTTTGATGTTTATTCTTCTGACAGTCTTCTTTCCCATTGAGCTTTATTTTTAATATGGTAAATAATTTCTTAGCAAATGTGGATTGCGTGACTATGGTTGAAATGCTTGTACGACGAATAAAAATAAAAGAAAATATTATGGTTATCTTCTTGACCTCACAAATCTTGATGGGTAAATCTCGGGTTTCCTTCTTGAGTAAAATAGCGAGTGCAACAAAGTAGAGGAAATGTTGGCATTCAAAAATATGAAAGACAATGTTATGGGTTAGAATTTTTTATTTTCCTTTTTCAAAGTTTTAAACTAAACTTTTTGCCTCATAATACCTAATGTGGATAGGAAAAGGATAGCTTGAATATTAATAATATGATGTTATAAAATAAAATTATATATAATATAAATATATTATATTTATATTTATTTTATTATTATATTTTATATAATATAAATTATTAAATATATTTCATTATACAAATTATATTTAAAATACTTATATATATATTATATAAAAATATCTTAAATAATCATATTTACTATTTTATATGATTTAAACTATGAAATATAATATAATATGTAATGAATATATAGTATATTATTTTATATTGTATTTATTTTATTACTATATTTTATATAATATAATATAAATTATTAAATATATTTTTAAAATAATATTTTATTAAATAAAAAATTATATTTTAAAAACTTATATATATTTATGACTTAATTATATATATTTTTATACAAAAAATATCTTATAATTATATTTATTATTTTATATTATATAAACTACTAAATATAATATAATATTTAATGAATATATAATATGTATTTTTATATTTTATTTATTTTATTATTATATTTTATATGACAAAAAATATTAAATATATTTTTACAATATTATTTCATTATAAAAATTGTACCATAGAAAAAAGTATTTCTTGCTTGATTTGGGAATAATTGATGATAAATTGGACTTAATGAGGCCTTGATTTGGTGTTGTGAGATGTTTTTCACATCCACACTAGGTCTTGTACCCTTATAAAATGCATTTATTAATGCCTTGTGAAGGTGTTGTGAAGTGTTGTAACACATTTCTACACTTTTCTAGACTCTTCTCATTATAATTCATCTAAAAACCACCTTTTAATCCCTTATCAAGTCCTATTTTAAAGTGTTGTAAAGTATTGTAGAAAAATTTCATGCTTTTCTAGGCTTGTCTTCACTATTTACACCTTTCTTATGCTTTATATGACCCCTTTATGCACTTACACATCATAATTAAGTGTATTTTTGAATGTAGCCTCGACAAACAACATTAAATGCAACTTAATTCCCGACAACCACTTGCAAGCCTAGAGTGGGACCCATTTTCCATGGGTGGCGAATGAGTCCCTCTTGGCTCAAAATTCAAAATAATTTAAAATTCCTTCGGGTTTTTATTCATTAAGACCTTATGTTGGCTTGTGATGTTGTATTATTGGGTTGTTAGGGCATAAATGTGTATAAATAAGTTTTTTTCCATCCATTCTGACCCCCATTCATCCATTAACTCATTTTCACAATCATTCATCATCTATCTTCTCCATCAAGCCAAGCAAGTTAGGGTTTCATCATTGCAAGTCATCAAGATAGCTTCCAAAGACATTCAAGGGCTGAATCTTCCTCCATTGTTGTAGAAATTCAAGATCAATCCTCATGGCAAGGTAATCAACTCCATTATTGCATGCTTCATTATATTCTTTCTCTATTTTGGTTTAATTACCTAAAAGGGGTTTGACCAAGGCAAACCCCCATGGCCTAACATTCACCATTTCTCTCTCTTGTCTTGTGTGTTTGTAGATTTAGGCATTTTGGAAGCTTAGAAACCATTAAGAATCAAGTTGCAAAGTTGTTTAAGTCTTCTCTTCATTGTCCAAGTAAAAATATTAAAAAAAGTGACTTTCAGGCCCGAATCTGACAATTTCAGAACCAAACACCTAGAGAAGCAGAAAGTGCAGATCGAAAGCTCTGGATTCCACCTTTGAATATTTAGAAATTAAAAAGTGGAATAATTCACCATGGGTGGTGAATGAGTCCCACTTCCAGGTCATTTTTTAGTTTTCTACATTTTTAGATACCCATTTGTCTAAAACAAGTTTCAGAACAGTTTTATAGAATTAAGACTGATTCACCCAGAATGGCGAATGAGTCCCACTAGGCCTAAAAGTTAGCATCAACAACATTACAAAAGCCATTTCCAGTCTCCATTCATATCTCAGGTGTACACTTTTAGTCCCATCCATTTCTATTCAATTTTGTTCACATTTCTAAGTGTTTTTGCATTACACAATGTGTTTTCAAACTTGAGTTACATTTCTTAGGTTTTGCATACTTTAATCAATTAATTTCATCATATAGTTGCATTTAGATCATTGAATTTAGTCTTAACTTCATCATAGATCCCCTTATTTAAGTGAACCACCTAGATTTTGGGTGTGGGATCTATCTCTTTCCATTAGGTGAATGACCCTAATTGAACAAAAGAGACCTAGCATTCTTACACCTCATAAAATATTTGGTTCAAAAATATATCTTAAATATTTATTATTTAATTATATATATTTTATATTAAAAATAATATTATAATGATATTTTTAGTTCAATGGTCTAAACCTGAAAGGGGGTGGATAAAAATAAATTTTGATTGGGCGTCAAAGGGTAATCTAGGACCTCCAGAGGCTGGGTGCATTGCTCACAATGAAACTGGTAACATATTAGAAATTGAAACCAAGAAGATGGAAAAAGGCATGAATAATGAGGTAGAGGTGCAAGTTGCACTCCTAGTAGTGGATTTGGTAAATAAGCTACATGTAGAAAGACATCATCTGGAAGGGGATTCGTAGGTGATTGTAAATGCGATTGCTAATGGAAAAGCACAAGTTGGAAAATTGAAAAAATAGTCAATATTATTCGATCTAAGCTCAATAATCTTTGAAATTTTAGAATTTCTCATATCTATTAGGAAGGCAACGCTTTGGCTGACCAACTATCTAAAATGGGGGTGAAAATAGTCGAGCAATTGGTTTAAATTTGGCAGAGATTTGGGAGGACGGATAAAAGGTGGCGGTCAATGTCAGTTTCATAAATGAAGTGACCAGTTGATGTGGCATGGCATCATTTCAATATGCATTGGTATAGGGGCTTTGCATGTTGGGAGAGATCAAGGCATATTTACTCCTCTGGTTTTTTGTTGTTCATTCATTTTGTTTTTGCAGGTTTGTTGGTGCACGCCAAAGATTGATGCTTGCAGAAGAATGGAAGAAAATTTCGCTTTCAACGCCTCAAAGAAACAAATGGTGTTTCGGGGGCCTATCATAGATGAACGACTAAAGAACGTTTTCGCCACTAGTGAACCTTTCTTCCTCAGTTTGGCTCGAGCCCTCTTGGGAATGGATTTTTTGGTTTCCAAGTTTCATTTTCACACAAACACAAATATTTCTTCTCCGTTTTGTGCTTGGGGCCTTCATTTCAGCTCACAAGAGGAGGTTCAAAGAGTGATGGAATGTTGTATCAAAGTGGAATGGCAGGTTGGTATGGAGGAGATTCTGGCCTAAGCAGTGCCAAGGCATGGTTTCATTGTTGTTGATGGCGACTGGATTGGCTTCTCGGGTGTGCCTCAACAATGGCACCCCTTTCTTCTACATAGAGCTCTTAGTAATACCTTGGAAAGGAAGGTGAAGGCTAAAAATTACTAGGCTTTTATTATGGACTTTGCACATGATTGGGAATTGTAGATTGCGGCTAGGATTCCTAGAGAGAAAATGAATCCAGAACTCTTTCGCTTCAAGCTGGATGGTGCGTGGTTGGACATGGCGTTGTAGAGGAAGACCTTTGGCTATGGTGAATTGTGTGGGAGGGGGCATGGTGAAGCATGAGGTGGTAGCAGGGCTTGTGGTCATGGTGTTGGTTGAGGACATGGTCACAGGTCATAATTTGGGGTAGTTCAATGCCCTTTTCTTGCTCTACTTTTCTTCTGTGATGGTTCAGATACTAGTCGTCTGTGGTCCCGATTTTGCTACAAACTTGTAAATTTGATTCATGGGTGTTTTGGGTAGTGTAGTTTGAGATAGTTGTTTTGGACTATGTGTTTGTGTGCTTGGTGGCGTCTATAACTTTCTAGGCTGGGGTTATAATTTTGGGGTTTTGTAGTTTGTTCATGGCTGGGTTGGCTTTAGCCTGTCAGAATTTTAGTATTTTCCTATTTTCACTTTATATATTAATAATAATAAAATATATAATTTATTGACCAAAAAAAAAAATATATATATATAATTATATTTATTATTTGTATTATAAAAAATATTAAATATAATATAATATATAATGAATATATGTAGTATATATTTTTTATATTATACTTATTTTATTATTATATTTTATATTTTATATAATATAAATTATTAAATTTATTTTTAAAATAATATTTCACTATACAAATTATATATTTTAAATATTTATATATTGATTATTTAATTATATATATTTTATATAAAAATTATACTATAATTATAGTTTATTATTTTATAAATATAATATAATATGTAATGGATGCATATTATATATATTTTTAATATAAATATTGAGAGAGAGGGGGAGGTAGTGAAGGGTAGATGAGAGAAATAGATGAAGAGAGAGTATAAAAAATAGAGAGAATAAGAGATGGAGACAAAGAGGGAGGGATAAATAACTAGATAGGGGTAAAGAATGGAGAGAGAAAATGGGAAGGGGCAAGAAATAAAGGGAAAAAGTTTAGAGTGAGAATTAGTTATATACATAAAGAGAGAGAGAAAGAAAAAGTGATACAGGAAGAGAGAAGAATAGAGAGGGAGATTGATAGAGATAGGGAAGAGAAAAAGAGAGATAAAAGAGAGAGATGACAATAAGAGCTATCTCTCTCTCTCTCATATATACACCTCTCTACCTCTACATATAACTTCCTATCTCTATCTTCTATCCATCCATCTCTCCCTCTCTCATTCTCCCTCACTTTGTCTCTACCTCTTTTTATCTCTATTTCTCCCTCTCCCTCTTCCTCTCTCCTTTGATCTCTCCCTCTCTCTCTCTCTCCATCTCCATATCTATCTTCCTCTTTATCTCTCTCCCCTATATGTGTCTCCTTACCTCTCCCTGCATCAATCTCTTCTCCTATATTTCCCCCTCTCTCACTCTCTATTTCTCTCTCTCTCTCTCCATATCTTTCTCTACCTCTATCTCCCTATGTCTTTATATCTCTGGCCTATCTCTCTATATATTTCCCTATCCCATTGACTGAGCTTCAGCTCTTTCAGAATCACACCTTTACATTCATATAGAACACCATTTCATTCTCTTTGCATCTATGAGACATTACAAAGAATTTTTGAATTGCTACTCATTCAAACAAACTAACATGAGGGAACTTTTTCTCCTTGATAGACACCATTACATCCCCTTATAGCTCTATAGAGCTAGACTCATTTGAGAATACAAAACTATTCAAGATCATACAATATATATAATACTAAGAATATACGAGAGATACAGAACAAATATAAAATAATATATTTTAAACAACCCACAAAATGTGTGAAACCTATGAGGAGTTAATATGAAGTCCATTAAGATCTTTTCAAATCTTACTTCACAATATTTCTTCTTAATTTTCCTTCAGTTTTGATATTGATTGAGATCCAATGCTGATATGGAGATTGGCATAGAGGATACCAAGAAGATGAGACAAGCTAGAGTAGTTGGGATTATATTTCTAACACTCCCCCTTAATCACAACTACAAATTGTTTTCATTGATGCTTTTGCATCTACAATCTTCAAGTTCTATGGATTGAACCTAGGAAATCCAAATTTTCTATTGGGATTCTCTAATCACGAGCTCTAGCTTTTTGTCACTAGTCCATTGTATGTTCAAGTGTGATACCCTTGTTTTCCTCAACACCTCCTTTTGAGCTACACTACTAGTGCTTGAGGATCCTATCTTTAGTTTGGCTCGACCAGCCTCAAACATTTCTTACACAAACACATAATGCTACTATATTCAACCATATTATTTCCTTACTAAATTTTAGCTTCACTTGTCTATCTTCTTTTGATCTCTTAGCATCTCCTCTTTCTTAATTTGTTCTAATAGATGCTTCTCTTCTATACAACGTTTCACTCTCTCAACCTTCAACCTAGAAACTCATTGATGCATCCTCAAAAAAACTAATTTCTTTCCTTAATGCAAAATAGGCTTTTCTTTTGGGTGACATCAAATACCTTTTTTGGTAGCTTCACATACCTCCCACTTTCTCAACAAAACTCCTTTGAATAGACTAAAACAATGATCAAGCTTTGGATTTTATTTAACTTCTACTTGCCTCAAAATTGCAACAATTTTCAAATCAAGCTATCCTTTTCTCAAAAGTTGTGGACAATAGTTTCTCTATTTTCTCTTGCATCTCAAGTGACATAAATATTCTTCAGTAGCTTCTTCAACAACCTTTCTATCTTCTAGTGGCTATAATCAAACTTTTCTCCATTTATTTTCCTCACCTCCCTTAGGTGGCTTGAGAATTCTTTCTTTTCATTTTCTTCAGCTAGCGGTAGCAATTCCTTGACTTCTTCACATTTAGGTTGGTTAATCACTTCTTTGGTTGTGATCAGGCAGCAACCTCTACTATGCAAATCTTCCTTGGCTTCTACCAGCTTTTCAACCACCCACAATCTCTTTGTTGTGATTTATGTAACTTAGGTTGTGGCTTCTCATACGACCACAAGACAATGATCCATGCTCTGGCTTTCAATAGCTACAACCTTAATGAAATATTACAATCTGTTTTTTTTTTCTTGGTAGTTAGTCTTAAAAAAATTCAGCAAACTCTGTTTGTTCTCCTCAAAACTACAATCAACTATTTTTTATCAGCTACTATTTTCTTTATTAGCTACGACTAGCAACAATCCAACTCTTCATTATTTACAAGATCTTTCTTCCAACTTTTTCTAACATATTTGTCTTCACCTATAGTAGGGTCTCTTCTTTCTTCGATCTCTTTTGGATCTTTAGATTCTTCTACAAACACAATGACCTTGCTCTTACCTTGGATTTTTACATTTCCATTAATTCTTACAACCACTCCACTATCTGTTGAAACAAAGGTTCTTTTCTTTTGGGACTAGCACCTGCAACATTTATTTTCTCCTCTACATTGATCTTTTCATATGGTAGTATCTTTACTTGTTGATTTCAACCCTTTAATTGTGAACATTGTTTTGGACTAGCCTATTTTCAACGGCCATCCATGAACTCTTGCTTTTGCAAGTTTTGAAACCCAAATAACCATCTCAAACCTACTTGGATACCATTTATTGGAATGTGTGTGCACCATAAATATGCAAATAGCTTAAATCTCAAACATGCATTAGCAATGGGTTAGTTCAAGCTATACAAATCTACACCATGCCTCACAAGCAAGATAAACTAATTACAAGCATAAAAGAAGCATGATATATACCTATTCCATAGTGGATTGGTGTCACTTGTGAAAAGTAACCCTTTCCCAATCCTTGCCAAGCTCAATGATAAAATACCTTGGAGATGGAGTGGACAAAATCAACTCTAAATGTGAAGAGAGTAACTTTGCATAAAATGGTGGATGATCGAATGAAGAATGAGACCTCCAATTTATAGAATCTCAAGTTGGAAGAATGCCCAAAAGAGAGCAATGTGGGACAAAGATTCAACCAATAGGAAGGATCCACTTGTCACCTTGTGAGTGGATGGAGGATGTGCAAGTTTTGGTTAATGTGGCAATAAATGAGATTAGTTGGCCTTTTCAAATTTCAAATTTGGCTTGTTGGGGGGAGAAAAAGGGACTTAAATGCCAAGTGGGGGACATGTAAGAGGGGAGTTAATGCCATGTTGGAAGGGACAAGTCAACTTGTTTTGAAATTCAAACTTGAGGGAATATTCTCCAAAGATGCCTTGTTGAAGGAAAATGAGGATTTAATAAATGAATTAATTGATTTATTTGTGCAAGTGGGAAAAGCTAGAGGATGTGATGGGTGATTAGAATTAGATTAATCATGGTTTGATTAATTTGAGATGATGATTAGGTGATTTGACCCATTTGACTTCAATTTTAAGGATTAAACTAAATCAAAAAGGAGATGAAAGATGTTTTAGATTTAATTAAATAAAGATTTGATTTATTTAATTAAAAGGATGATGAACTTAGGAGATGATTTATTTAATCAAAAAATGGAATGTTAGGATTTGATTAAAAACTGATCTATTTAATCAAATGAAGCAATGATTTAATTAAATAAAGTTAATTTATTTAATTAAAGGATGAAATGTTAGATTTAATTAAATAAAGGTTATTCAATTAAAATGGTAAATTGAAATGCATGCATATTTTAAGTGTCTATAGAATGTAATGGAAGGAAAAAATAGAGAAACAAACAGAAATAGACATAAAAAATTTGCTATTGATCAAATGAAACATTACATGGATTGACTAAGCTTCAGCTCTTTCAAAATCATACCATTTCATTCTCCTTACATCTATGAGACATTACAATGACATTTTCAATTGCTGCTCATTCAAACATACTAATATGAGGGAACTTCTGCTCCTTGATAGACACCATTACATCCCCTTATAGCTTTGCAGAGCTGGACTCATTAAAGAGTACAAAACTATTCAAAATCATACAATATATAGAATACTAAGCATATACGAGAGATAGAGAACAAATATAAAATAATACATTTTAAACTACCCACAAAACGTGTGAAGCCTGTGAAGAGTTAATATGAAGTCCTTTTAGATCTTTTCACATCTTACATCACAATCTTTCTTCTTAATTTGTCTTCAATGCTGATATGGAGATTGACATGGAGGATACTGAGAAGACAAGACAAGTTGGAGTAGTTAGGATTATATTTCCAACATCGAAGATGGAATGTTTTTTACTCGGATTCCTTGTCTCTTGATCAAGCTACTTAGTTTCTCCATCTTAAAAAATGATAGGGTTGATTATTGTTTCTATATCTTAAGTTTTGTTTGGTCTCTAGATTCTTGATGATGATGAATATATATAATCTTTTTTACTTCTTTCTTAATATAATTTTATCTATTTTCCTCAAGGAAAAAAAGAAACACCATCCATTTATAATTCCTATGATAAAAAGAAAGATATTGGTAAACTGTACCTCTAAGCATTTATAGGTCCTACCCATAGAGAAGATCGTTTGGTTAGGCGTAAGTAGCTCTCGCCGAACCCTTACGGCCAACTCAGTGCGTATGAACTCTCTTGTTTCTCTCGTCCCTAATCAGAAAGACGAAATATCAGAGCTTTGGCGAACGAAGGGATCATGTTTTTGACAATCACGATGATAACAACTATGAAATTCGTCCACGAAGGAAACGTTAATCTACATTTTCTCCGCATAATTTGGCCCGTTAAACGACATGGAAGTTGCAATCAAAGGCATAGCTGTAGAGCTTCTAGGAATAAATGGTCCAAACAAGGCTTTTTAGCCATCTATGCTCTCAAAAGTGACTGCTTGAATTTCCAGACATGTAAGATGCAGATTTATTCCAGGAGATTCGAGTTTATTCCAGTGAATTTGGAGTGCAGGTACCCCGTCCAATAAACCTCTGACAAGAAATTTGAGCATCTTTAGCCATTTCCGTTATATCAATGTCCATAACCTAAAAACTGCATTTTTTGTTGTCTGCTTCGATCTCGGTGAATTGCGTCACCTCGCAGAATCCGCAGGCCTTTAATCGAAAGATACAAAGGTGAGAGTATCTTTGCTGCACAGAAGTAATATTCCATAATGATGCTCCCATATTATTGCTATTGCCTACAGTTAGTGAGCCAATCTTTTGCTATAAAAATATCAGCTATGAAACACAATGAATGTCCACACATTAAGAGAGGATGGAGATAACAGTGATGGTTAAGAGTATGTTGATCTGGTGGATGATGAGCTCTTTGATTTGGAAAGCGGTTGAAGGGGGAAGGAGTGGGCATGTACCAGCAATGTTTGTGTTTGGGGATTCATTAGCAGATGCGGGAACTAACAATTTCATTCCAAACTGTAGTGCTCGGGCCGACTTTACACCATATGGGGTCTCCTTCTTCTCCAGCCCAACGGGTCGCTTCACAAATGGCCTCACTGTTTTCGATTTCATAGGTGAGCATAAGTGAATGTTACCAATCTTTTCAAGCTCTTTCACCAGTACTACAAATGTTAGAATGTTTAATCTTACAGAGCCGGGTACGATCTAAAAAATCTTTTAGATTAGTGAAATGAGTTCATATTAGCAAGGGATGCATTTGTGACTGCAGCCGCTTACTTGGAGCTCCCTTTCATACCTCCGTATCATGAGCTCCCTGTGTTGCCTTCGTATCTTCAGCAGGCAAGATTTTACCATGGAGCTAATTTTGCATCGGGAGGGAGTGGATTGCTGGATTTAACAGGAGCTGATAAGGTGCGTTCTTCATTTAACAGTGTGTCTTTTCACTTTTCTGTTCTTTATCAAAGTTTCACATCACACCTCTCTTGTTTACTCATCCTGGACCATAAAATGTGCTAAGAAATGATAGATGAAAAATGATGACATGGTATTAAAGCCAAGTCAGGTTAAGAGCCCCAAGACTTAAGGGGAGTTGGAAGTAAATTATATCTAAATCAAAATGGGTTGTGTTAGGATTTGTATCCAAGATCATAACAATAAAAATTTTGTGCTTCCACAAAAATACACTTGTACACAATGATCAACTTAATTTACATTAGAGTTAATTTGAATGTATAGTGATCTTGATTAAATAAACAAAAAAGAGGCAATCCACCTATCATGTGGATTGAGAAGTGTCCGATGATGTGTCACAAATGAGAAGACAACTGTCCTATGGGTATCAACCTTAGGATCACTTGGAATGTGCAAATCAACAAGCTATTTGACCTAGTCATCAATCTTGATGTCAAGTGTTGAGTGACCTTTGAGGTGAGATGGAAAGTCTTCCAACCTCAAAAAGCTAGTGCATGAAGTTTACCAAATAACTTGGTAACCTCTATAGGTCTAAAAGGTTGCACATTTAGATAGACAAGATGTTGTCTAACCTCATCAATCTAAGTACACTTAAGTATGGTGAATAGATAAATTATTCACTCTAACCACCCCTTTAAGTGATACTTGAGGAGATCACAAAAGTGCAAATAGATAGAAATGAGTCTCGAGTACTAGGCCATGTTAGGTACCCATGTACAAAGTTATACATAAAGTGGAGTAAAGGAGTTCAAACCTAGTGGGAACAAAACTCCTCTCCAAAAGAGAAATTAAAGGATTTAAGTCCTAAAAAGATGTCTCATGATGATAGGAACACCATGATGAAGAACTCTTGATGCATGTAGAAGTTGTAAACTCTATCGCAGATGAATTAGTGACAACTGGAATCAACGAATCTCCAAGAAATGTAGATCAAGATAAGAGATACAAAACTTTGCATGGGTGAACATAGGAACCCTACTCAACCATGAACACAAAGATAATCAAACTTTGTGAAGTTGAAAATATAGATAGTACTATGAATAGGAGTACTAGAATCTCAAAATATGATCCACTAAAATAATCCTTCATATGAGAGATAAAGATAGAAGGTTCATGAGACCTCCCAAAAAGAAGATTCTTTCGCTCTTTCATTGAAAGAAGCATTAGCATAACACTATCATAGTCCCTTTTTAATGCTAAGAGAATAAGCAGACCAATTGAAATTAGGAGTGTGTAAGGAACGCAGAGATGTACAAGAAATTGAAAAAGGGTGTTCATCCAAACACACACAAATAAGGCGAGAATCACAAGGATCCATTGTTGTGATGGAAAAGAAAGACAACACACACCATGGAGTGAGAATTATGAGGATCCACAACTATGATGACTAATCAAGGCTCTACACAATCCCCATTACACTTTATACTTCAGTGTAAGTACAAAATTTTTCAAATTCCCTCCATATAGAACACACATTAGTTTGAGTGGCACTTTATATGAGTGCATTTAGAAACTTAATTGCTATTATGAGTTCTTCAAAGTTTATGTTATGAGGTGAATTAAGAAGACATATGTCTTACAAACCTCAAAAAGTGACACAAACTGAAAATTAAAACCTCCATTAAAATAACCCCTTTCTATTTGCAAGTTATTGCAAAATGAAAAAAAAAAACCCTTTGCCAAATTCATTGCAAAAGAAAAAATTGATGTCTCTTTTATAAATGTTTAACTATGACAAAGAAAAAAATAAAAATAAAAGAATTCTACCTCTCCATTTAAACACTTTGAAAAGCATTAACCCAGTTAAATCAAACTATTTGCCGGATAGCATATTATGATTAGCATATAAATGTAATGTTATGATCAACTATTTAAATGGTAACCGTTTAATGGAAAAACTACCTTTTTGACCAAGTGTAAGGAGAAATGACTTGAGATGTAAGTAATCAAGACCAAGTCAAGGACTCGGTGACACCACAGGTAGAAGGTGGGAGGAAATGCGCCTTCAAATGCATAGCTCAGGGTGCCGTGTATGAAACGTGCCTTGACATAGAGCAATCTGCAGCCCTTCGATATCTCCAAGCTTCTGCACTCTCCCACGCGACCATGGTGAAGGGCGCAAGTAAGCTTTACACTCTAGCACAAAAGTTTTTTCATACCTTGGTTGTGCATGCCAAAGACTTAGTGCAAGGAAAATAAAGGCTCATGCAATGTGTTTGATAACACTTATGCTTGTAAAACCTCAAATATGTACAACACGCAGCCTGTGAAAAGGGGCGTGGAGAGCAAGTTGAACTGTAATTTACATGTAAATCAAGTTGCAAGGAACTCTAAATTAGACTTGATGCAAGTTTTTGGAAAGAGTTTTTGCTGTACTATTCTGATATTATGTTAGGATTTTCATTCCAGATCAGAATAGCAAAAACACATCTGCACACAATGATCAGCCTAATTCACATTAAGCTAGTTTGAATGTACAATGACCTTGCTTAAATAAGCAAGAAAAAGGCAATCCTCCTATCATATGGATTGACAAGTGCCCCATGATGTGGCACAAATGAGATAACAAGTGTCCTATAGGTGTCAACCTTAGGATCACTTGGAATGTGCAAACCAACAACCTATTTGATTGAGTCATCAACCTTTATGCCAAGTGTTGAGTGACCTTTGAGGTGAGATGGAAAGTCTTCCAACCTCAAAAAGGTAGCACATGAGGTTTACCAAATAACTTGGTAATCTCTAGAGGTCTACAAGGTTGCACACTTAGTTAGACAAGATGTTGTCTAACCTCATCAACCTAAATACACTTAAGTATAGTGAATAGATAAATTATTCACTCTAACAGGTTGCTCCTATAAGAACTATAAGAACTAGTAGTTCAATTGGTAGAAGACTCTAGTAGCAAATGGAAGGTTTTAGGTTCAACTCCTAGCTGGTCCATTGAAAGCTCAACATGGTATCAGAGCAAGGCTAGGTTAAGAGCCTGAAACACCTAATGTGGCTTAAGAGGGGTGTTGGAAATAAATCAGATTTGGACTGAAGATGAGATGGTCCTATAGGAGCTAGTAGCTCAGTTGGTAGAGTACTTTAATAGAAAATATAATGTCTTAGTTTTGAGTCATAGCTGGTCCACGAAAACCTCAATAAGTTTGTGAAGAAAAGAAAAATAAATTAGTGAATGACAATTGAATTATTATTAACTTACAAATTTTTAGTTAGTAGCTCAGTTGGTACAGTACTCTAGCAGCAAATGGAATGTCTTAGATTTGAGTTCTAACGAGTCCATGAAAAACTCAATAAGTATGAGAAGAAAAGAAAACTAAATTAGTGAATGACAATTGAATTATTATTAGCTTACAAATTTTTAGTTTAGATTATGGGATTATTTTTCTTTACCTAAGTTTTTGTTCACATTCTATGATCCAATTCTCTTCTTTTGCTTAATCATCTTGATAATGGATCATGAAGTTTGCTACAAAATGATGAAGAAAAATAATTATGTAGTATAATCCATAAATCTGTAAGCTACCATTATAAACTGTGAAAATTTCATGTGTATCACACTTCTCTTACTTACTCATTCAATAATGAACCATAAGATCTACGAAAAAATAATGATAAAAAAATCACATAATCTAATCCACAAATCTGCAAGCTAACATTATAAACTATCTTCAACCAAATTATTATAATTTTCTTGAGAAATACAATGAATATTGTAAAAGTGGTAGTAAGGGAGATGATATATTCAGAATTCAACAAAAGGAGGATAAAAGCCTGGAAGACTATATCTCAAGATTCTTGTTTTCCCTGAAAAAAATTCAGATCATACTCTCAATGAAGAATCTCATAAACTACTTTTTCTAAGGGGAATCAGTGATACCTGTATAGATGCCTTGGACCTGATGGGAGGAGGTGATATAACCCAACTGCCTTGGGATGATATCAAGAAGATATGTTTCCACTACTCTCGAGCAATTGTTAAGAAAGGTGGAGGTCATTAAGCCACAGTGGGAAAATCTTCTATTAGTGGAGTTTCACGAATGGAGATCACAAATTTGCTATCTGATTTCAAGCAGGATATCATAAACAACATGGCTACACAGTTGGATACTATGCAAGCTCGAAAGAAACATGAGGAAGCTAAAAAAATCTTGGCTGAGTTCTGTCCACATTGCAGACAAAAGAAACGTGACTGCAGATGCAAGATGGTGGCTAACCTAGAGGCTAAGTAACTACCTACTGACTTTAAGGTGGTAGAAAATGATGATGACCAAATATTCTTCATCATGCAAAAGCAACCATGGACTCAAAGACAAGGTATGCCTCAAGATCCTTTGACTTTTGGTAATCCTTATTCTAATTACAACTATCCCTCCAAGAACATGAAAGAAATTTTACTACAATAGTTCATTTTGTGCATATCACAGAGTTCATGTTCATTCTACTAATGAATGTAAGGCTTTAAGTAACAAAATTCAATATCTTAGGGACTGTGGTGCTCCTCCTTGTGTTGAAGCACCTAGTTCCTCTAATTGAAACTTATTTTCATCCTATTTGGCTCATCCTTGTCTCCCACTAAGTGGGGGAAAGGCATTAGATAGCCTTGTCCTCGTATGTCACTTATCATTGTCTCTTTTGGCTAGTTGACTACCTTTCATGTACACATAAGAGCAAGCTTGGGATGTGGACAACATGCCTTAAATTGAATCGTATGTGACATACTTTTTCATGACATACAACTTATTGGAAACATATGACTTGGCATAGGTATTTTCAAGTAAGCTCTCATGTCTTCTTCTACTTTAAAGCAATTTCTCACAACAATAGTGTTAGCAACCACTTTAAAGTAGGGGCATACATTAATACTCATGTTTCATTGTGCGATTCTGTTTCTTCTTATGATGCACCCTTTTCTTGGTGGTTTCATTATGTTTGACTTCCTTTGAGAGTGATATTTCTTTGAATTGTCCTCTCTTGAAGACATTAGGAACAATGTTCCCTAAGAAGAGACCTTGTATGAATTAAGAAAGGTCCCTTTGAACATACCTTACACTATCTCACATTTACAATTTTGGTTATATGGCCACCTTGCATAAAACACTTTGCATGCATATAGATCCATCTTGTTTGTTCATGAGTTATAAGCATACGAAGCTTTGCTTCCCTCATGAAGTTCAAAGTTCATCATTTGTTCATGAGCTCCAAGCATATGAAGTTTTTCTTGTCTCATGAAGCTCGAGGGTCATTTTTTCATGGCGCCTTATAAAAGTTATTAAGAGGTATAGTTTTGGTATGGTATGGTTCTGTTGCCTCAGAGTGAGCATGTATCTTTGTACAAACAACTTAGATCTGATCCACATCATTTTGGAAAAATGGTCGAGGCTTGATCCTCCTCTTTTTATTTTTTCTTATTTTTCTTTCTTTTAGTTATTAACATTGCATGTTTGCATATCTTCTTTTGTTGCATATCATACATCTTTCAAGTGTTCCTTTGTGCTTATGTTGGTTTGACATAGGATCTTGGATCCTAGGGAGTTGACTACCTCCTCAATCTTTCTTATTCTAGACCATCCACATTGGTACACCTAGACCCCTCTTGAATGTCTACTTTAGTGTGAGTTTGAAGCAAGTTCATCCTCTCACTAAAGTGGGGGCTAAATATAGTGTCAATTTTTTTTTTCGGTGACATTGTCACACTTGTTTGGGCCTTCCTTGTGAAATCGGGATTAAGGATGCCTTGACTTAGTGTTGTAATGTGCTTAATACACTCATATTAGGTATTGGGCCCTTGTGAACTAATTTATTTAGATTGTACCTTGTTAAGGTGTTGTGAAGTGTTAGAACACACTTTCACACTTTTCTAAGGTTTTATTAATTAACTGAACCTAATAAACCTTAATCATGCCTTATTTAAAGTGTTGTGAAGTGTTGTAACACACTTTCACACTTTTCTAAGGTTATCATTAATAATTGGGATTTCTTATGCTTTAATTGGCCTTATATTGCATCCACAAGCCTTCATTAATGCATCTTTTCGAGATTAATCCCAACACAAATCAACATCCAATCATAATTTAGGTGTTTTCAGGTTGTGTGGCCCAAATTTTGTGGTCTGGGACTCATTCACCACCTTGGGCGAATGAGTCCCACCTAGGGTTTTGGGTCTCGATCTTGGTTTTACACCTTTCTAAGCATTTTTGAATTTGGTCCCATAAATTATGCCTAATGGGACTCATTCGCCACCTTGGGTGAATGAGTCCCGTGTGGCCCAAAATCAAAATTAATTCAAATTTTTGGCAAGATTTTATCCCCCTAAATCTGATGTTTGCTTGTAGTGTTGTAGTTTTGGGAATTCTTGCAAAATTAAGTATAAATACAAGGTTATTTCACTCATTTTCACCCAAGACTTTTGTGAGAGCATTACTATAACAAGTTTGAGTTCACAATAGCATTCAAGTGTTTACAATAGCATTCAAGGGAATTCAAGGGTAGAATTATTCATCAATTGTTGTAGCAATTCAAGACCCATCATCATGTCAAGGATATCAAGCGTCAAACATGTTATTGAGCTAGTGTTGTGACGTAGCACTAGAGATCCAAGATCAAGCATTATTCTACACTTATTGTCAAGGTCAAGATCTACATCCTTCATGGGAATTTCATGTTGAGTTGGATATTTATAAGACATCATTTACAAGGAATCTTTCAAGGTATCATTGTTCATGTTTCATGTCCTTGTTTCATTTTTTCATCATTTGGTTTCATTACCTAAATGGGGTTTGACCAAGGAAAACCCCTATTCCCTAACAATCAACACTTTTTTTCTCTCTTTGTGTGATTGTAGATCTAGGTGTCTTGGAACATGAAGGACCTTTGAAGATTAGGGTACAAGATTGAGAGAATTTGTTGGGATTTCCCCCTCATTTACAAGGTTGCTATCTTCACTAAAAAGTCACCTACAACCTCAAAATTAGAGTTTCAAATCTAGAAACAAAGAGGAACAAAAAGAGAAGACATTGAAGAAAAGATTCATACTTTGAAGCTCCAAAAAACCCTAATTGGACTCATTCACCAATTTTTGTGAATGATTCTTAGTTTAGGTTAATTTTGAGATTTTTGTAGTTTTAGATACCCTTTTGAACAAACCTGTTCTTCTATAGAAACCCAGATCTAGGTCTAATTCACCCAGCTTGGCGAATGAGTCCTAGTAGGCCTAAATTTTATGATTGTAGCATTTCCAGTATTCATTGAAGCCTTTACAAGTTTCTAGGTGCAAACTTCTAATTTTACAGCTTTCTATTCTGATTTATATGCATTTCTAGGTCATTCATTCAAGTTTTATGCATCACTAGGTTCTGTCATTAGATCTTGCATTCCATAAATTTTTCCAAGCCATAGCTTGGTGGTGAACCCCTCATTAATATCTAAACATACCTTAGGATAGTCCCTTAGTAGATCTCTTCCTCCCATTATCATCCTTTGATTGAGATCTCTAGGGAATCCTTGAATGTGGAGCATAGAAAGCTTGTTGCCCTAGGTCCTAAAACCCTCAGTGGAGATAAATTTTCTATCTTATAGTATTTTTGTGAGAAAGAAATATTAAGGGACATTTTGGTTTGGCCAGTACAAGGTTTAGCTTCATTAAACGACACCATTTTAATCAATTTTTCCTCATTGTCATCTTTTGTGTTTTCATCATCCATGTCAACATTCATCACATCGTTCTTTGTTTCACTAGCTTTGACAAACTAAATAATGTGTTTCAACATAGGATTTGTAAATATTTGTAAGTTTTGGTTAGGAGAAGTAACAAACTTACTACCTTGATCGTTCACACCTGTAATTTGAAGTTGATTAGAATCAATGAGGTCTTGCACAAGATGTTTACGATGCTTACAATATTTTGTATCATGTCTATTTTGTTAGTGGTAATGGAAATAAGTGTTTGATCTATAGTTTAACAGTAATGGTTTATTAGGATCAAGAGCTCTGGTAGGAGGTAAGGAAATCATATTCTTGTTTATGAGCTACAACATGATATTATGAAGGGTTTCAGGTAGAGGGGTAAATTTGTTATTCCTATCCCCAAAGGAAAAAGGGTTTGTTGTCTTCATAGCAGCCACTTGGTTATCAACTTGTTGATTGGGTTGAGGGGAATTAAGTTGTAAAAGGCCCCTATTTTATTTCTTGTAAGGTTGGTAATTATTTTGAGGTGTAGATTTAGTCTTTTTAGGACAAGTAGGAGGGTTTTCCACATCACGACCATAGCCTAAATTCTAATAGTCATGAAGGGTTGTACTTAACTATGTGAAGGATGAGAATTTCAACATCTTGAGTTTGTTTTAGATTTTTTTTTCTAAATTGGCAATAAAAATTCGTTGAAGGTTGACATCAAGAATCTTAATGTTTATTTGTGAATAATGCATTTGATATTGTGTTATTAAAATAGTGACTTTCTCATCATCCTTTTGTTTACATATCATTAAATAATATAGGGTCATCTTGGGACCCATGTGAATGTGGAAGTGGTTGTAAAAGGCATCAATAAGCTCATTGAATGAGTTTATTGAGCTGTTCGGTAAAGAGAAAAACCACTCTAAAGCAGTATCCTTCAAGGATCTAGGGAAGAGTTTAGCCAAGATTTTATCTTCAAAAATGAAATCAATACATAGGGCTGTGTAGGCAGAAACATGGCTAACGATATCTCCTTTCCCACCATATTTCTCAAATCTAGGAACTTCTATACCTTGTGATATTTTTATTCTCAATACCTCCAAGGGTAACATATTGGTTTTGATGTATTGTTAAGGTTGGCCATTGTTGTTTTGATTTAGGATGGCAATTTTTTGTTGAAGGGATGAATTTTTTTGTAAAAGTGTGTTAATGATGGGACCATTGTTGGTATTGTAAGATGGAGGGTAATAAGATGGAGTGGTGTATGTTTGTGGAGGGCAAGTGAATTGTAGGTTTGTAAGGGGAGATGGTTGAGGAGATATGATATTTGAATGCACAAAGCTAGAAGGATTCCCAATAGAAATACCTAAGGAAGTGCTGACATTTCTAGTAGGTTGAATGGTTGTGGTAACTTGAGTACTAGTGTATGTAGGAATGGAGATGGGTATTGTACGAGGAATTGAAGTTCCACCTTGGCTATGAGTATTCCCCAAAGCTTGAGTACATATAGTCATGGTAGGGATGGTTTTGTTAATATCATGCACATTGGTTGTAGGTAGGGAAGTCATTGGAAATGAGGTATGCATGTTATGATCCATAGGGGGTTGATTATCAACACTATTAGAAAGAGAGTTAGAAAACCCAAGATCCATAATGAATGGCATATCGTAGGATGACATGAGTCTCAAACTACGTCTCAAAATAGTATTTCTAATAGGAAACCAAGTTGTAAAGCTCATACCAGATTCACAAACTCAATGTTAACCACAAAATGGAAAAATGGTAAAATGTAATGTAATGACTTGGAATGCAATATGCAAATACAATTTTCAGATTCTAAACAGGGTAATTTTTTATTACAGTATGCAAAAATCTAAAAATAATGTCTTGTAAATGCAATTTTTAAATCACACTTGATGCACTAAATTTATCAAACTAAGCTAGATTTGATCAAATTGATGAAACAAAAATTCAGCAAATAGTAACAAAAATATGAATGGAACAAACAAAAATGCAGAAATGAATATTTTAATGCCCAAAATATCAGAATGTTACCTTGAAAAGGGACTCATTCACCCTAGGGTGAATGGGTCCTAGGTGAGGGTTTTGAAACAAATTTTTACAAATTTTTGAGTGGTTTTTATTAGTTTCTAAATTTTGGTTTGATACAACAAGTTTTAGTTTTAATTTTCTATAAATTCAATGTTAAATGCAAGTGCAAAATGTGACAAAATGACAACATAGAAAACCTAGTTTGATATGCAATTTTATTTCAATTTTCAAATACAAGTTAATATGATGCAATGCTATGTAAATGATATGCAATATGACTTTTTTTTTTTGTATTTTTCATATTTAAAGAATGAAAAATATGCAATCCTAAAACCCTTAAATGAAATGAAAAGTTAAATGAAAAATAGACACCCTAAATGAGACCTAATTCAATGCAAAGAGATTCAAATGAATGCAAGATCTAAATCTAGGATGAAAGAAGAATCCAAAATCAGAAAATGCAATGATCAAACTCAGGTTCACCAAAATTAAATGAAGGGAAATGGGATTTGGGGAAGCACAAAGGACCTATTTTCCCTTATTTCATTCAAAACGTATGCTATAATATACAAATGAGGAACAATAATCAAATTTAACTATTGGTGTAATTAAATGTGTTGTACCTTGTCCTAGGTCATAATTACACCTTAGTTAAGTTTACTTAGGGACCACATAGGAGGTTGTTGGAGATTTTCCACTTTTGGTGGACTTGACATGTCAATAATTTATCACTTCCACCTTTTGTGGACACATCATGTGATTATCTCTCCACCTTTTGTGGTGATTATCACATTATCTCTTTTCCACTTTAGGTGGAGTGATAGCTTTTCATAGTTGTCTCATGTCATAAGATTACGAAACTTGTCATAATCTTATGCCCTTCTATGTTCTCACCTTGGCTATATAACCAAGGGGTCTCCTATGTAATTTTGTACTATTCCATCATATTTGCATTCATTGGTAGAATACAATTTATTCTTGTCATATTGTTTCTATCTCTCTTATGCTTTTGCTTTTTATTAGGCCTCTAGATCTTGGGTGGCTACCTTCATAACCAATTCTTATACTAATAAAAAAAAAAGTAAAAAGGAAAATTTGGAAAGGGAAAAATGTGTACCTTTTGCCAAAAGTCACCTTTTGAAGCTCACCGAGGACTCATTTTCCCTATAGAGAATGAGTCTTGGCTAGGGTTCCTGAAAAATGCTTTTTGGGTTCTCTTTTGCTGGGTTTGCACTCCCAGATTCCAGGGGTTCACTATCAAACAACCAAAACAAAATTCTATAGAAGAGTTTCCATGATTTGACAACTTTTCTTACAACTTTCACAACTTTGCAATTTTTTTCAATTTTTCTCTTCAAATGATCTTCAACCTAAAATTTGCAATCACATGTATCAAAGAGAAAAATGTTGTTTGTTAGGTGAATGGGGGTTTTCCTTGATCAAGCCCCATTTTGGTAATTAAAACTTGTAATGAAATAGAAAAACATGAATGGATGATGAATTAGCAACAGTATGTAACAACTCATCAAACCTTATTTGAACCTTGGATAACAAATCTATAATCTATCATGAAGTGGCCTTAATGAATGTAGATCTTGATCATGAAACTTGTCTTGAAAAAATTCCTTTGATATGCTTGAATAGATTTTGAATACTACATCACCATATTAGCTCAAACAACATGCATGGTGTAAGAAATATTTGACATGATGATAGGAATCTTGATTGCTGCAATAATCTTCTATAAATCTGGCCTTGAAATACCTTGAAATTGCTCTTGAATCACTCTTGATCTCATAAAATTTCTATTAGGACTTGAAATCATAAAGTTGCTAGGATGCTTGAAAGTCTTCAGATGAAACATAGTGAAATGACCTCTTATTTATACATATCTTAAGATTAATTCCAAAAATTCAAATATCACAAGCCGACATCGAATTGTGGATTTGAAATGATTAAAATACCAACAAAAAAATATTTAAAAGGAGGTCCTAGGTCTAAGTGAGGACCCATTCACCATAGGGTGAATGGGTCCTAGGCCACTTACCTAGGACACACATTAGTCAATGCTAAACATTATGTAAAATTAGGGTCCTAGGTGTAAGTGAGGACCCATTCGTCCTATGGTGAATGGGTCCTAGGTCACTTACCTAGGACACACATCTTCCAAAGTTAAGTTTTGTGTAATGAAATTTATGAATGTCAGGTTTTATCCCTCAAAAATTGCATTTAATTAGGCTTGGATTTGAATTAAAGGGGTCAATTAAGGAAAATTAACCTCAATCAATTAATAAAGCCCTAGATTAATGTGAAAGTGTAAGGGTACACCTTACAACATCAAATACAAGGCACAATTAAGTCCATTTGATTAAAAAGGGCCCTAAACTTAATGTGAATATGAAAAATATATTACAAAACTAAATTAAGGCATCATTGAGCTCATTTTATTATTAATTATTTCCAAATTAAGTGTGAAAAAGGAATACTTTTTCCTACACTACAACAAGATTCTTCTAATATTTATTTTCCTTCTTTAGTTTCTTAATCTCCTCTCTTAGATAATCTATTTCATCTAATGCACAGATAAGTTCTCCTTCTAGATCAACTTCTCCTTCCTCTTCACCTTCTTCACCAAGGTTCTCTACCTTTCAATTGTTTTGTTATTCATATTATTTTTCCATGAAAAGGAATTCATTTTTTTTCATTAGAAAGGTACAATCTAGTTCATGCTATGAACTATCATTGACATCAGATGCATCACTATCCTCTTGAATGTACAAACTCTTCTTCTTCTGAAAATTCTTTCTCTTGGGGAAGTAGGGTTTCTTCATTTTACCATCTACTTGTTTTTCAGATTTATCTTTCTTATTGTAAGGGAATTTGGCAGCAAAATGACCTACTTTACCTTAGTCAAAATACTTGAAGGATAACTTACCTCTATATTTTTCAGAGCCTCTTCTTAATCTCCTGATGAAATTTTCTTCTTCCTCAATAGTCTCTTCTTGATTGGATGTAGATGCCTCTTCTCTATCCTTCTTGGATATTTCACCCTTGCCTACAACCTTGAATGCAACTAAACTTTTGGAATGTTCTACATTTCCTATCCTCATCTTGTAGTGAATATACCATGTAGTTCATTAAGAGTAAGTTTTTCAATGTCTTTTGCTTCCTTAACTATTGATATTTTGGGGTCATATCTAGATGACATGGACCTAAAAACCTTTTGCACAATGACTGAATCTTTTACTTCTCCAAAACCTTTGATTGAATTCATAATTTCATCAACTTTGAGAAGATAGTCTGTAATATTTTCTTCTTCATTCATTTTGAGACTTTCAAACAAGTGGCTCTGAGGATCTACAATTTTTCAAGTTTTACCTTTTCATTTCCTTCATAAATGCTTCTTAGCTTCTCCCAGACATCATGTGTAGTTTTGACAATGCATAACTTTGACAAACAAAAAACTAGACAAACCACAAAGAATATAATGCTTTGCCTTTGCATTGTTCTCACAATCCTTCTTTCCTACAAAATTAGGAGTTGTAGCCGGTGGTGTATAACCATTCTTAACAGACATCCAAAAATCAAATCCTAAAGATCCCATGTATGTCTCCATCATAATACTCCATAAGGCATTATCTGATCCATCAAACCTAGGTTCCTTGTTTGTAGAAGAACCTTCTTGATTGGCCATTGTGTTCACTTTTCCAAGATCTACCCAAGCTAATTAAGCTTCTCCTAGGGAACCAAGGCTTTGATACCAATTTTTAGAACACAACAATCTACTAAGAGGGGGAGTGAATCAATAGATCACTTAAAATTTGTCTCTTCAAACTTTTAATCTTTTGTGTAGATTAAATCATGACATGCATAGAGGTAAACACAACTCATAACACAAGCTATACGTGGAAAACCCAAGATTAAATCATGACATGCATAGAGGCAATCTATTGTCTTGTGATATTCACATTGTAAATAACATACATCACAATTTGATTTCCACTTTTGTATATCTCACATTGTTCTGCCTCAATGTCCTTGAAATTTTCACTTAAAATGGGGCCTAAGAAATTGACCAATAAATTATTAAGGAAAGTTTTAAATAGTTTGAATTGGAGAAATATATGAACAAAAAATCTTGTTAGATGAAGAATGGAATATAATAATATGTGATTTTTACACGTGTTTTGATTTAATTATGCAAAGTTGGTCGATTGGCTAAACAAGGTAGTGATAATGTGCTTACTATTATCAAAATCTACATGTGTATTTATTACCTAAATCTAACCTAGAGGTTATATTCTAAATGCATAACTCATGGTTCTTAGACTCATTTTCACATTTTAAACTTGAGATAATATGACACTATTGTTAGCATGAATTGGTTGTTGCAAAATAATTTTATAGGATTAAATTAAATATTTTGTCTTAGGTCTAAACATGGGGACATGCCATGTTTTATGAGGGGAAATTCAACCTCTAACAATCATTTTCTAGATTGTAAATTAAAAATTATTATTTTATATTATATACCCAATTTAACAATATTAGTTGAGGAGATCTTCACTAATGACTATTATGGTGTACTTCATTTTTAGGTTTCCTACATGGTTTTGAATATCATTATTCTAATCAAACCATCATTATAGACTAACCTAGTTACTTCAAAGAAGAACAAACCTGAGTAGGTGGTAATTGTTATCTATGAATTGAAGGCCTTCATACAATATTTTTATTTATTATAATTTATTATTGGACTTGATCAACCCAATGAACTTGTACACGTGTTTTGTATAGGACTGTGATCCTTAGAATGTTATATTATTGTTCATTACCTATGAGTTTCATAACCTAGGTATTATAAACTTGTTAATAGTAATAAGATAATTTACTTTACATCCTTGTTGGATTAAAAAATTACCCAAATATTTGTTGAGTGATTATGTGAATGATATATATTTTTAAGGGTAATGGTGTACTTTTTTCCATTCCATTGTATTTGATTTAGGAAAAGAGGATAATCATATAGTCCAAAATGTATGATTATCATCTTGGAATGTATTTTGAGTATATGGATTCTATGATACTTAATGACTAGTGATTGCTTAGTATGGGATATGCATGCCATTCCTTAGCTAAGTGTTATGTGAACACATGATAAATAATTTTATATTTAATTTATATGTGAAAGATTAAAGCATCTATATTAAACATAAATGATTACTTGAGTGTACAAAAAGATAAAACTGAAAGGTAGAATCTTGATTGAACATATAAACTAGCATGAGGTTTTGGATCACACCTTCATGATATGTTTCATGAGAAATATATACATAGTTTTGATCATGTTATTGATTGGAAAGTTTTTTGTTGAACTTGAAAATTAAAATTTAAACTAGAAAAAATTATTGGAAAATATACAAAATTTATAAAATAAGATTATAGATGTTTAAAGTAAAATAGATTAAATATGATAGTGCTACATCTACACTTTTTTATTAATTTTCTTTTTTAAGTGAGTTATATTATAGATTTACCATGAGCTACTAAGGATAACAAATAATTTAAAAGAAGAGAAATGTTACTGGAATTTTACCCCAAAGTGAAAGAAAGCTAATTTTCCATGGAATAACCCTTTAAACTTAAAAAGGGAGTTAAAAAACAAAAGATATTATGCTTCTTGGTTAAAATGGATATTAATAAACAATATTTACATAAAATATTTAAAAGGGGAGAAATAATTGTATTTATTTTAAATAATTATTAAAAGGAAACCTTTGTGAAATGGTGTGATGGTTTGAAAGTCACCCCTTAAATCTTATATAAAGAATTTATATGACAGTTGGAAGGGACATGAAGATAACTCAATGATGAAGATGGTGGTTTCATGGGCTATGACCATTGAATAAGGGATACACAGATTGTGTCCAACTCGGGGTACATAGTACACTCAAGATTGTCTCAACAGGACTATTGCATATGTTGAATGATTACTCTAGAGCATGTTATGTTGATAAATTAATTTGAAGTATGTTGTATTGAGCATGGTTCTAGATCACTTGTTATGAGTATTTAATCTATTTAGTATGGCTCTAGAGCACTAATATTGAACAATTTATTCATGTTGAGTTTTGAATAAGAATTATTCCTCCTTGAGTGTGCCATAGCTATGAGATCCAAGACCATTAAAATATTCCTAGGGTGATATTGACCATTCAAAGTGCTTTGATTCAAATAAGTATTGAAAACCATTTATGCTAAAAGATTTTGGGAATATTATATATATAATTTTTATGTTAATCCATTTTAAATCATATACTTGTGTTATTTAGTTTATTATGTTAATTTTTTTACTTTAGAGTCCTTACTAAATTATCACATGTATAGTTTACATTGATTATTTATATATATTTTGATAACATTTTAATTTAAATTAGTTTAAATCTAGCATTAAGTAATTTAAATCTATTAGAAATACTTAAATAATTTTGGGAGAAAAGTATCATTACACTTCCAATAGGATTCAAGAAAAGTAAACTAAGCCTGATCATGATTAATCATTTGCAAAATAACCTTGGATTTAGCCAAGGGAAAAGACCCCAAATCAATGAAATTCTAATTATCATTATAAGAAGTCAATTTGGGGAAATATTCAACCACCTTATTCCATCCACTAGGAATATGGACAAATGAAAATTTTGAATCAAAATTAGGTGCAGGACATATAATATTCTCTACTAGAGAATCCAACTTCCATGGAGAATCATTAGACTTCCCTTTATTCAAAATAGTTCAACCAGGATCATGGAGTTTGTCTCACAAATAATTTCTTCCATCCCAACTCGTAAACCATAAAGTACTACTTAAAATTTATCTTGGATTCATACTTTGGGGCTAAAGGGTTCCATATGTGTATATTTTAAATTTATAGTGAATTAATTAGAGCACCAACATGAGGTAGGTGGAAGCTCTACATCAATTGAGAATTAATGGATATAATCAAAGAAGTCAATATTTATGGAGAAATATTAGATTGGGTGTCAATATTCTCAAAATATTTTAATGATTTTTATATAAATGTGAATTATATATTAGATCCTAATATGGTATCTTAGGTTGTGTGGTTTACAATTGATTCATGATATCACATTCCTTTATTTCCTTGGGAGTAAGTAGGCACAAGAGGAGATTGGGCTCAAAAATAGTAAAATAGTGGGATTAGCATCTTTTTGATTCCTAGTTAGTTTTTGGTGAGTATGATTCACTACATGATAAATTTGTGATGGATTTATTTGAAAGATAAGTGGAGATTAGGGAAGTTATATTTTCCCTAAATAATAACTTTTGGTTCTCTATAAGTATAAATAATGTTTTCCAAATACAAATCCAAGGAAGATGATGAATATGAACCAAAATATATTTTTATATTCAAGTACTACAATAATGCAAGCTATCTTTAGATATTCAAAGACAAGAAAATTATGTTATAAAATCATGTGTGAAAATCATAAATGAGTGATATAAAAGAAAATGGATTCAAAAAAATATAATTCTCTATCCGTTATGGTAATTATAAATAAGGTATCATCATCTATGCACTAGTAATTAACAAGAAAAAATGACATAGCATGCAAGGATGCATTAATAGAACCATTAAAGTCATCTTTCAATAATTCTTCCCCTAAAATGATAAGATCATGATGCAATACAATACAAAGGGAAGATTTATCCTAAATATTAGACATAGTTGGTGTGTCTTTATTATGATCCAAAGTAAGAGATGAAAAATGCTTAAAGGTAACATATCATTATGCATGTGGCTACCTTCTATTGAGGGGAAGATGGATGTGGCTGGAAGTGACTGTTCTCCTATAGAGGTGGAGTGGGATGTGGCTTGTTGTGCTTGGAAAAGCTGTTGGGGGGCTATTGAAGCCCTATTTTATGGTGGTTTGGGTTTTGATGGGAACCTACATGTTGCGCTCTTTTCTTTATCTTCTATGGAGGTGGAGATATTGATTTGGAAGCAGATCTTTGAGACATTCAACCCTACGATTATTAATAGTTGCAGCTACGAGAAGCTGGGTTTTCTTTTCTATAGAGTTGGAAAGAACAAATGACATTTGAAGGATACTATTGGAGCTTTGTGCTTTTGTGTTTACCTTTCCTATAAATTTGGAAGAGGTGCTTTCCTGGACTCTGCTACTTCTGCTGGTGGAGCTTTGATCATGATTTGTACTGTGAAAAGTTGTATTGGGTTTAAGGTCCCTGTCAAAACCTTGTGTTATGGGCTGATGGTCTTGTCTATAATAATGGAGTGTAGTGGGTTTTTGGGCCCGTCAAAACCAACAAATTCAAGAGTCAAGTGATTTCTTGATGCTCTTCTTGGCATCCTGCTGGCTTGTGGTTGGTTGATGTCTTTCTGTGTCCCTAGTTTGCTGCTGGTTGTGTTTTAGTTTATCCTTTGAGCAGCTTGTTCGTCTTGGTGTGGGTCTGGGACCCTCGTAAGTCTTGATGGTTTCGGGTCCATTCAAAACCTATTTTTCCCATCTATCAAAAACATATTATTATGCATGCCATTAGCATTAGTAATGGAAAAAAGGAGTGTCAAAGTTGAGTTCATGAATAGTTTAGGATATCCAAAAGAGAAGGATGACATATTACCAATTATATGAAGAATGCAAGATCATAAACATGGACAAATAGTATAGTGAGTACATCCCCATCCTTAGGATAAAAAGTCTTAAGAGAATCAAGGATGAAAGCATTTAATGAAATAAAATAAATAAAAAGAACCAAAATTAATAGACCATGCATAGACAAATGCTAATGGTATATGTAAATCCATAAGTAACGATGGATCAATAGGGTGTAATCCAAATGATGGGTGGATATAAATTAAATATGAAACCTAATTAGAATGTAGCAATGCGATAATAAAGAGTGGATTAAAATATTAATTAGATCTTCAAAAGAATATGCATTTAGAAAGTAAAATTAAATAGAAGGATACACTTTACTGCTCAAAATCATAGGTAATGTAGGACAGTTAGGTTTACCAAAATGTAAGAAACAAAAAAAAGATATTTACACAATTCCAATGATAAATCAATTAAATGAGCATTGGTATATAAATATTCTTGGAATAAGACCTTAAACTAGAAAATATATTGCATTAAATACATAGAAGTAAAAATAAAATAAGATACTTACCCTTAGTTTGATATAAAAACAAACTCTATCAAGTTTTCTATATTTGTCCATCCATGTGCAACAAAAGATTAGGACACATTACATGAATACATTGGAATCAAGAAAATTTTGGTTTCCTTTTCTTTGATCATTTATATAAATGTGCATCTTCTCTATGAAATTGTTAAATCAATGGACTATACTAATGGATCTAATCTTTCATCTATAATAATGTTTAGCATTAGATACTCTTTGCCTCTACTTTTGAACTTACATAAAAACTTGGTCATGTAATTGATAGTTTTCATATGGGGATAATTACTCCCTTGTTTCAAACCTTACAAAGAAGTCAAATCATTAGCTTTGAGCAATAATGAAAGATAAGAAGCAGTGCTCTAGAATGCTGATGCAATGCTAATGTCACTAGATGAGCTCCTTGATGTATGCAAGAGGTGATCATTCTATGTATTTGCTAAATATTTAAGTAGATCAGCATTAGTTCTTTAATACAATTACAAAAGAACAAACAAAATATTTCACACTTCAAGTTGATGCATAATGATTAAATGGAAGGAAAACAAATAAAACCAAATTTATATTTGAATTTAAAAACCATTTCCACAATCACATAAATGACCTTGATTACTTTTACAAATTATAGATCTAACTTGAGAGAGAGAGGGGGGAACTCAAATATAAAATCAGTTTTAAGAAATGAATATGAATCAAACTATTTACCAATTTTTAATAGAAATCATAGCATTTAGATACTTCTCGTTACGTAAACGACAATCGAAAATTTCAAAAAACAAGAAGGAATTTGTATCTTTCAGTACCATTAAAAAGAAAGTGTGAAACTCCTGCCCGTGTAGCTTTTATAATTCCCACCATTAGAGAAAATCGTTTGGTTTGGCAGACTCCTGCCCCACTCATGCAGCCAATTTAGTGCGTATCAACTCTCTTGTTTCTCTCGTCCCTTATCACAAAGATGAAAGATCAATGCTTTCACGATCTTCATGTTTTTGACAATCACGATGATAACAACTGTAACTGAAGACAACGTTATCTCCATTTTCTCCACATAATTTGGCCCATGGAAGTTGCAATCAAAGATAGCTGGACAACTTCTACGAGACGAGATGGTCCAAATTTCCAGCTATCTATGCTCTCAAAATGGATGCTCAAATTTCCAGACACTTGAGGTGCAGCTTCATTCCAAGGGCTTGGTGTCCATTCCAGGGAGTTTGGAGTGCAGATGCCCCGTCCCATAAATCTCTGAGAATCTTTAGCCAACTTTTTATTATATGAATGCCCACAACAAAAAAAACGCTTTTTTTTGTCTGCTCCGGCATTCGGCAATGCGCCGCATCGCAGAATCCGTAGGCCTTCAATCGAAATAAACAAGGGCGGGAGATCTTTGCCCCCTAGTTTTTGTATTATTACATTGTTAGTAGTCAGTCTTTTGCTATAAAAATGTAAACCATGAAACACAACGAGCGTACATATATTAAGAGAGAATGGAGATAACAGTGGTCGCTAAGAGCGAGTTGATCTGGTGGATGATGGGCTCTTTGATTTGTGAAGTGGTTGAAGGAGGAAGGAGTTGGCATGTACCAGCAATGTTCGTGTTTGGAGATTCATTAGCAGATGCAGGAACTAACAATTTCATTCCAAACTGTACCGCTCGGGCCGACTTTACACCATATGGGGTCTCCTCCTTCTCCAGCCCAACGGGCCGCTTCACAAATGGCCTCACTGTTTTTGATTTCATAGGTGAGCAGGAATGAATGTTACCACATCTTTTCAACTTCTTTCACCCGTACTACAAATGTTAGAAAGTCTGATCATACAGAGCTGGGTACGATCTAACAATGCTTTACAATTAGTCAGTGGGTTAATATTAGTAAGGGATGCATTTTTGGTTGCAGCTACTCACTTGGAGCTCCCTCTCATTCCTCCGTATCGTGAGCGCCCTTTCTTAGCTCGGTATCATCAGCAGGGAAGTTTTTCCCATGGGGCTAATTTTGCATCAGGGGGGAGTGGATTACTGGATTTAACAGGCGCTGATAAGGTGTGTTCTTTGTTTAACGGTTTGTCTTTTCAATTTTATGCGTGCAACTTTAATTCGAAACCGTTTAGTTAATTTTGTTGGAAATAAACCATATCTATATTGAAGATAGGTTCTTATAAGAGTCAGTAGTTCAGTTGGTAGAGTACTTTTATATCAAATGGAAGGTGTTAGGGTTGAGTCTTAGTTGGTTCATGAAAATTTCAACATGGTATCCAAGCATTGAGCCTTAGATGGTCCATGAAAATTCAACATGGTATTAAAGTCAGATCAAGTTAGGAGCCCCAAACACCTAATGTGACTTAAGGGGAGTGTTAGAAGTAAACCAGATTTGAATAAAGAATGGACTGGTTCTATAGGAGCCAGTAGTTTTGTTGGTAGAATACTGTAGTAGCAAATGGAAGGTACTAGGTTTGACTCCTATCTGATCCATGAAAAACTCAACAAGTGTGAGAAGAAAGGAAAATCCTAGGTATCCACTGAAAGTTCAATAAATTTGAGAAGAAAGGGAAAATAACTTAACGAATGACAATAAAATTATTATTGGCTAATCGAAGTTTGATTCACATTCTTTTTATCTAATTTTCTTCTTTGCTTAATCATCCTGTTAATAGATCATGAAATTTGCTATTAAATAATGAAGAAAAAGGCCACAATGATAAGGTAACATTATTCTATGTTTTCATTTGGATCACACTTTTTTTATTTATACTAATTTAGTTATTTTGTTGAAATGTTGAAAGATAATTATAGAGTCAGTAGTTCAGTGTAACTATAGTATTTTATACAAATTGTTTTATTGATCTTAGTTGGTAATGAAAATTGGTAAATTCTTTTGTTGCAAATGAAAATTCAACATGGTATTAAATACTTACCCAAATATCAGTGGCGTGTTACTGTAAGATATTTAATAACAGAATGGACTTCTTTCATCCATTTAATTTGTTAAGATTTTTTGTGGCAGAGGCTTCCTAAGCTATGCAATCAAATTGAGAATACTCCTAGTCAGCTGTTCATAAATTTTGAAGATTTACATTAACGATTGCATCAAATTATGTGCTAATGATTCACAGCTATAATCTAATTTTTACAATGCTTAATCATGAATGAATAAACATCAAATTTGCTACGAAATAATGAAGAAAAATCTAATACAATTTGATTGAACATTATAGACTATGCAAATTTCATGGATCACACTTTTTTTATTTATACTAATAATAACCCATGAAATGATACTAAGAAATGATAATAAAAAATGATCACATAGTCTAATCCAAAAATCTACAATACTAACTTTCAATATGTTGAGAGAGAAGTTATGACTATATAAGTATTTCTATCTGTGAGCATCTAAACATTATTATTAATTAAGAAATAATAAATCATAAACACAATACTTCAATATTGATTGCTTTTTAAGCTACAGATATATAACAGATGGAAAATATAGCTTTAACTTTATATGTTTAGGATTTTTAATTCTAAAAGTATTTATGAGTAAAATATAAATTTTACTGAAAGGTATTTAAAATATTATTTTTTCAATAAAATTATATGTTTAAGTTTCTATGTGATGGTGAAAATTATATATTTCCCACATTTTACTTTTAGTTATATTTTGGAACTATTTTCATTTAGGTATCATATTACAATAATTAAATTATAAGAATGACAAATTGTGTGTATACTTGATTTTATATCTAAATAATGATTCATTCACTAAATCTTTACTACATTCTATAATACCTAATTATAAGAAACAATTGTGTGTATACTTGATTTATGAAATTACAAATGATGATTCATTCACTACTAATCTTTACTTTTACATTCTCAATACCTAAACATATAACAAGCAATCTTAGATTAGGTCAATAAGAACATTTCACTTTTAAAATTCAAAATTCAAAATTCCACCTTGCCAATCTTTTCTCTAGTTTTAGTGAGCTAATTTAGTGTACATTATGTTGACTTGAACTTGGTTGTTTAAATTAAAAAAATGTCTACTTTATAATCTCAACTTTATATTATGACATTCATTTTGATGTGCATCCATATAGACATGTTTATGACTCATTTTACTTATTTCTTAGTTAAATCCAACTAATAATATATTTTTCAAGTACTTTTAAGTTCAACTAGATATCCTAAGCCAAATTTAAAAACTATAGATCCTAACTCTCAAAATACACTTATGTAGAAAAGAACACTAGTGTCTAACACACCCATGCAGTTAGAATGGTATTGTCTAACCTCATAATTTAGAAGTTCCAATTTGATGAATGATGAACCTCTAGCCTTAGTATGCCCTAATCAGTTTTATAGTGGATCTATCTAACCTAGTTATGTCCTAGACCAACATATAAATTATTTTCTCTAATCTATCTTGGTCTCCTCTACTCTCTCTATCTCTACACCCAATATTCCTCCAAGGTTAAAATTCTAAAAAACCCCTTTGATTGAAACTCATCCTTTATCTAAATAAATCTTCTTTTGCTTAATCATCTTGATAGTGGATTATGAAATTTGCTACGAAATGATGAAGAAAAATGATCATATAGTCTAATCCAAAAACCTTTAAGCTAACATTATAAACTATGAAAATTTCATATGGATCACACTTCTCTCAGTTACTCATCCTAATAATGAACCCTAAAGTATGCTAAGAAATAATGATAAAAAATATCACATACTCTAATCCACAAATCTGCAAGCTAACATTATAAAAAATCTTTAATCAAATTACTATAGTTTTCTTAAATTATTTATTATTATATGACACGAATATTTTCTCTATGAAAACTGTCTTGGTAATTTCTTATTTTCCAAATGCAAAAATGATTTAAGTTTATAGGTATTTATGTGCTTTCCAAAAAGTCTCCTGACTTACAATTTTTTTAGATTAGATTATGTGATTAGTTTTCTTTATCCAAGTTTCCCTACACATTCTATGATTCATTTTCTCTTCTTTTGCTTGATCATCCTGATAGTGGATTATGAAATTTGCTACGAAATGATGAAGAAAAATGATCATATAGTCTAATCCAAAAACCTTTAAGCTAACATTATAAACTATGAAAATTTCATATGGATCACACTTCTCTCAGTTACTCATCCTAATAATGAACCCTAAAGTATGCTAAGAAATAATGATAAAAAATATCACATACTCTAGTCCACAAATCTGCAAGCTAACATTATAAAAAATCTTCAATCAAATTACTATAGTTTTCTTAAATTATTTATTATTATATGACATGAATATTTTCTCTATGAAAACTGTCTTGGGAATTTCTTATTTTCCAAATGCAAAAACGATTTAAGTTTATGGGTATTTATGTGCTTTCCAAAAAGTCTCCTGACTTACAATTTAAACAAACCTAAACTGTTGCAGAAAGTTGTTAAATTGAGTGATCAGATATCGAAATTCGAAGAATTCTCTGGGCGTGTACATAACAAGTCGTACCTGAGAAATTCTTTATATTGCATTTCCAGTGGAGGCAACGACATTAACGCCCACTTCAACCAAGTTTACCCAAATATCACTCTCGAAGAATTCGCCCCTTCGCTTGTTCGCGCACTTGATCGCTACATACAAGTAAGTTTCCCAATAAATTTTTGTGACAGATCTGATCAATTCTCAATACCATTTTTAATAAAATTAAAACATTTGTTGTGGCAGAGGCTTTATCGAGCTGGAGCAAGAAGATTTCTGATACTCGACATATCAGCTGTGGGATGTACTCCTTTGGCCAGATTTACATATAATTCTACATTCCATGGAGAGTGTGCAGAACCTGGAAATGAAGTAGCCCGGGAATATAACGCTGCTCTTACAAAGCTTGTGGATCACCTGAATGAAAAACATCATGAAGTGAATGCCATCCTACTTAATACTCATGATTACTTGGCAACCATGATTAAACATGGCGAAGCTTTTGGTAAGTCAATCCTTTTTTAAATTTTTTTTTTAAGACTGCAAGAATGGGTAGCCTCTTTTACAAACTGCAGTACGTCTGGTCAACTTAACTTTTTCACGTGATCTTCACACTGGTGCAACACGCCCTCCACCACAAAGACAGGGGGAAACTATACCTCAAGACCTCTTGCCTAACACCCCACCCAAATCAATCCCCACTTCAATAACCTCCTTCTTTATCATTTCTTTTCCTTTTCTGACTGCCTGATTTTGAATACATGTGTTAAATTTGCAGGTTTTTCAGAAACAAAATCAGCGTGCTGTGGATCAGGGTCGTTTAGAGCCAACGTGAGCTGTGGACAGACCACTCCACCAGATGTGTATTGTGATGATCCAGACGCATATTTGTTTTGGGATGCAATTCATCCCACACAAAGAGTTTACTCCATATTTTCAGAAGAAATATGGAGTGGAAATTCTTCTGTTATGCATCCATTTAACCTTTCCACACTACTCTCGAGGAATAAAGCATAAAGAATGAGATAGGATAAATAATATGGAAAGCCAATTCGTCTAGGAGGATGCCATGGGTTTTTCTAGTATTACTTTTGATAAACAATATACATTGTTTTAAATACTTTCTTTCAATATGTTGAGAGAGAAGTTATGACTATATAAGTATTTCCATCTAAACATTATATTTTACGAAATAATAAATCATAACATATTTTATATTGATTGCTTTTTAAGCTATAGAAATATAAAAGAATTTATTTTATTTCAATACGTTGAGAGAGAAGTTGACTATATAAGTATTTTTTATATGAAAGCATCTAAACATTTTATTTTAAGAAATAATAAATAAACACATTTTATATTGATTGCTTTTTTAGCTATAGAAATATAAAAGAATATATGGAAAATGGCTTTATTTCTAGTGTTCAGGTTTTTAGTATTTATGTAAAAAGTAAAATATAAATTTTATGAATATATAGTATATTTAAAATATCATTTTAAAATAAAATTATATGTTTAAGTTTCTATAAATAATTGTGATGACCTAAATTATATGTTTGCATTTTTTTAATTATATTTTGGATCTATTTGCATTTAGGTATCATACTTCAATAATTAAATTATAAGAAATATAATTGTGTATATAATTGGCTTATTAAATCACAAATAATGATTCATCCACCACTAATTTCTACTTTTACATTCTCAATCCCTAAACACATATCAAGCCATCTTAGATTAGATCCAATAAGAACATTTCACTTTTAAAATTTAAAATTCAAAAATCCACCTTGCCAATCTTTTTCTCTAGTTTTTGTGAGCTAATTCATTGTACATTGTGTTGATTTGAGCTTGGTTGTGTAAAGTCAAAAAATGTCTACTTTGCAATCTCAACTTTATATTTTGACATTCATTTTGATGTGCATTCATATAGACATATTTAGGACTCATTTTACCTATTTCTTGGCTAAACCCAATTACTAATATATTTTACAAGCACTTTAAGCTCAACTAGATATCCTAAACCAAATTAAAAAGTATAGGTCCTAACTCTCAAAAGAAACTTATGTACAAAAGAACAATAGTGTCTAACACACGCATGCACTTAGAATGATATTGTCTATCCTCATAATTTGGAAGTTCTAATTTGATGAATGATGAACCTCTAACCCTAGTTATTCCTTAATAAGTTTTGTAATGGATATATCTACCCTAGTTATGCCCTAGACCAACATGTAATTTCTTTTCTCTAATCTATCTTGGAATCTTCTACTCTCTCCATGCCCACTATTCCTCCATGGTTAAAAATACAAAAAATACCCTTTGATTGAAACCCATCCTTTATCTAAACAATTCTTTCTCATCTCTTTAGGATCCTTCACAAAATTCTTTGTAGTTATCCATACTCTTCATATCTTCTAATCTCAAATCCTTCTTGCAAAACCCTCTATTTTTGTAAAGATCTCTCTAAAACACCCTTGTAGGTCTAAGCTCTCTTGATTAACTCCCTTGTATATCAATCAAATTTATATCCTCTATCATGTCATCCATAAAAAAAAACAACATAGCTAAATAGATCCTCCTAGGGTTGTAGGTAGCTATAAACCCTTTCATACACTACAATTAACCCACATCGAAAGCACCCACTTATTATTTTGAAAGGTTATTACTAACCCTACAAATAATATCATGAGATAATGCTTAAGTAGTCTCCAAAATAGCTACTCACCTTTTTCATTTACAATCTAACTTCAAACATCAATAACACTACATTAGTACAACATCTACAAAGGTGTTGGACACAAACATTTGTAAGACTATAAAATAGGATCACCCATGGAGGATTTTCTACCTAATAAGTATCATACCACTTTACTATTCATAAAGAGGATTGATAATCATTATAAAATCTAAGGTGTTATGCCACTTTCTTTTAAGGGGTAAGGGAATAAGTTAATCAAGGTAAACAAGTTTTATAGTAGGGGTGTTCTATGGAAGTGGTGAATGATAGACTATTATTTTTTGATCGGTTAACCTTGGGGAATTTTAGCTTGGATTGAGCTAGAATGGAGACGACAATCAGAAGACCTTCCCCAGCATGAATGCAAGTGAACAATCCACTCTTGCGAGCATGGTAGCTTAACAGAGGAACATATCCCACAAGCACACCAACCCAACAAGGGAATGGAACAACACATGCCTAAACACCTGTCATGTGGCATGAACACCATTAACAACCTCAACACTATAGTTCAAACTTGTGAGCATATTGGATCAAAAAATGTAGTGCTTATGATCATAATGGCCCAATGGAGGTTTAAACCCTGGTGGCCACAACAAAAACCACCACTTTAACTATCACACTATTCAAGATGAACCCCAAATGGTAGACTATATTGATATAATTGTCACTATTTAATATTTTTATCTTATATGACTAGACATGGAGGAATGTTTACTTAGTATAACAAGTTCTATATTTCATAAATCTCAATAACCTTTATTAATAAATTAAATTTAAATTAAAAATAGGTATTAACATGTGACAAAAAAAAGGATATAAAACTATCAAATACAAAATATGTAGAAAAAAAGAGTAAGAAAATGGACCATAAAAAATTCGGTGGTCATACAAATGGTAAAGAAAGGGGTATTTAGCCAATAGTGGCATAGTATAATGGTTATGTTGTTGTGGTGTTGTTCTTTCCATCAAGGTTCAAACCCCACTGAGGTGTAATTGTTGAATGTTTAAATTTGGGATGAGGTCCCTCATTTGTGACCTCACCAGTTCATAGCTTCGGGTCAAAAGCGTTTGCCCCTTAAAATAATAAGGGGTATTTAAAATTAGAAAGTGTATTGGGATGAGTTTTATTAATAAAATATTTTACATTAGAGATAAAATAAAGGTATTATTTACTACCTACAAATGAGCATGATAATAGAAAGTTTATATAGTGAGCCCTCAATTGAGTGCCCTAGGTTTATAGGTCTCAAATAAAATAATCTAGCCACACAAATATGGGGTAGGAGAGTATATCATGTTCACTTATTAAAAAATCTTAGAAAAAAAAAAAAAAGGAAAATTCATGAAAAATTGGTTAGTTCATACTAATGGTAAAATAAGGGGTATTTAGAATTAAAAAGTGTATTTAGAAGGTTGTTATTAATCAAATATTATAAAGTATAGATGTAAATAAAGGTATTATTCACTACCTATAAATAAATATGATAATGTATAACTTTATATAGTGTGTCCCCTATGGAGCTCCATATATGCATAGGTCTCAAACAAAAGCACCCCAAATACACAAGTGTGTGTTAGGAGAGCTTATCTCAAATATGTGACCTCAATAAGTTGCTCCTATTTTTCCAAAATCATGGATGCTTTCTTTTGAGTACTAGTGGTTTATGATCATAATTTTTATCTTATCTATATAATATTGTTTGTTCATGCTCTGCTATTTTAAAATGCTATCTTTACTATTTAGAATGTTCCAAAAGGTATCTCATTTTAAAAATTATTTAACTATGAATTTAAAGTTCCATCATGACTCTATAAACTAGTATAAAATTTCCAAGAAATGGTCTCCTTATTTATATTATTTTAACTTATTTCATCTTTGAATTTTTTTATTATGCATGTACTTCCCCTAGCTAGTATGTTTTAAAATGTTGGTTTAAGGTATATTTGTAACTTAACTCTAGATTTTCATTCATACATGCCTCATCCTAGTTGAGTCTTAAGTCTTCTTGCTTCCAATAACCCCTATCTAGATCTACAACTGAAATGTTTAATTTATTGATTGTATTTTCATAGTTTACCTCAATTACTCATCCATGCTCTATGTTCATCATGTTCTAGTCATTATTCTTTTCATTTTTATTTGATAGTGTCTTACAAAATCTCTCTATTGGTTGATAAAGTTTGTATGCATTTATTCTTTAAGGATAGATCACTAAGGTTATTCATGAGTTTGTATATGTACTATATATTTTTCCTTGCTATGATAATTTGTTGAAGATTACTATCTAAAACCTTAAATATTTTAAATTTTTGGCTAGGTGGATGCATATAATATTTATATAAGTACAAAATTAGAGAAAAAGAGAATAGAACTTGAAAATACAAATGAACATAAATAAAGAAATCATTTAATTTATTTAGCAATATTACTGCAAAATCAAGCATCTTATGTTGACTTGCTTGTTGAGAATGTGGATGCAACTTACTATCATAACATTCTATTTATTTGATAAAGGGTTTTGATAAAGTGGATTTTCATAAAGACTTGAGATTCATGAAAATGATGAGAGGATGAGGGTATTAATAGATTTCTTAGAAAAAAACCAAATGTATGAGGATAACATTGAATACTTGAGTTAATTATAGATTGCGTGTGGAGTTAACTCAATTGAAGTTTAAAAATTGCTATTTCAAGCTCCTAAGAGGATAATAATGAAATACTAAATTTATTGAATGGATAAATGAGAAGAAGAAGTTTCTAATTCAAAGGTGGAGATAATTGGTGAAATAAAAAGAAGTTTTTAATTTGAAGATAAAGTTAACTCAAGTGAGAATATAATAACAAATTTATTAACTTATTTAAGATATTTTTTGATTAGGAAGTTGTTAATTTGAAGAATTAGTTAACTAATGAGGTGAAAATAAAAATAAAAAAATATTAGAAATGGATAATTAAGTCTCATTTAATTAAATAATAAAATATTATGTAATTAAATAGATATAATACATGGAAAAGGATAAATGACTAATAAATAATAATTGATGATGTGATAAATAATTAATATGATAAATGTGACATATATTTAATAAATGGTACGGTATAATGATTAATTAATGATGAATTAATGTTAAAGCTAAGAAGAATATTTTTAGTGTCTACAAAATTGTCCCTTTTGAGATAATATTTGAAGTGACATAATTTCAAAAAAGTAAAAATATCTAAGAATAAAATTAATGAAGATGAAGAAAATGATGATAATGATGATATTCCCCTTCAAGAGACTATCCGTGTAAAAATTGCATGAATGAGCTCTCGAAAGAATAGATGTGAAGAAAATATTATATGAGAAATGGAAAATGAAGAATAAGATGGGAAAAATTATAATATGGATGTAAGAAACATGATTATGGATGACATGCTGATGATGGATGTATTTTGATAATGTGTTATGCTAAATTTTAGTTTAGCAACCTTTATTTAATACAACAATGGATGTTATGCACTAAGGTATGTAAGACCAAGGTGACAGTGTATCCATTGCATGGATTGAATGAAAATAAAAGATCCCTTGTGATAATATGGCCTTGAACACCATGATATGAAAGATCTTAATGTTGTAGTGCCAATATACTACAAGGTATATGATATAAGTGTAAATAAATAAAAATACACAAAAAAATAAGTAGGCATGTCCAAGAATCCAAAGAAAAACATGATCTTATTCCTAGTCAATTTAAAAATTGATTGATTGATTGATGACGATGATGGTGATGTGGGAAGGAAACATCTAAAAAAAATTGAGGATTGGGAGAGACATATTCCAACGATGATAATGTGGATAATATAGATCAAGGTTTACAACAAGGATTAGAATAAAACAAAGGGATTTCTTGGATGATGTGATAGATTGCATAGAAATATTTCATGGATTAGGATTATTATATTTGGATGAATTTATTCTAGGATTGGTTAAATTGTGGAAGGATGAAGGATAGGTGGATTGAAATCTTGGAACCAATGAAAAGGGAGAACCAATTCTTGTAATGAGGATAAAAGGATAAGGGATTTACTATGGGAGGATGATTAGGATGTGATCTCCAAGGAATATTCCACATAATAATACCAAATTTTCTCTAGTATATAGGTTTATATAGTATTATATAGGCAATGGCATGATAGTAGATGGTGTGTGACCAAAGGATGGACATGTTAGGAGTTTTTCAAAGCATGTTTTAAGTTTGTTTCCTAGTCCTTTTCAAGATCAAGGTAGATAAAGAAGATGAATATAAATAATATAGAATGAATGGATGACAATGTCATGACAAAAGGTATGATGGATGAGACAACTTTCCCCTAAGTGTAACAATACACTGTAAATATAATTGATTTACACATGACACCTATTTGCCTTGAGTTTTCATCATTGTACTTATCCAAAGCATCATAATAATGGTTTCAATATTGGATAACTTATATTTATTTTTGGTCATTAGAAATGATGCATATTTTCTAGGTTTCATCATGGTGACCACTCCAAGGTGCTATAGAAATGGTTTTCACAAGAGGAAATTTTTTCTCTTTACTATTTTTTTACAATTATTTTTGATATTTTTTGGAAGGTATTGAACTTCAAATGCTTATTAATGATGTAGAGTAGGGATGAGATCTTCAAACAATCACAATCCAAAGTATTTTGAACAATATTTCAACCTTGCAAACCCTAACCTGACCTTTATCTCACAATTCCCTCAAACTGCCTTGTAGCATTCCAAATAGAGAAAATTGAGCATATCTTTCAAAAGAGATTTCAAACCAACAAAAGGATTGAAATTCTAGATACCATTTATGGTATTATTTGTCATATATAATTTTTGCATACACTTATTTTAGACCTTCACCTCCCAAAATTGACTGTTACGTTGAGGCTCAATTAGCCCTATTTTACAAAGCAAGTATGTGGTGAAAATTATCCCAACCACCAATATCCACTCTAAGGATCTAAAAAGAACCCAAAATGTCTGAATCAACAATTTTTATCAATAGAAACAACCATAGATTCACCCAACTTCAAAATATCATTTAAACCTATTTAGGCTTGCTTCCAAGGGGGTTTATTGAATCTTTGTATTCCAGGCCTCAAACCTCTTCACAAAAACCTCAAAAACATCATTTAGGTTCTGATCATACTTATTAAACCAACTCCCACACTTTATCAATGCTTTTTCATCATACCCTAACCCTTAGCCATCAATTTAAGCGTAAAACCCATGAAATATCAACTAGGGAAAAACCAAAATGTCTTCAAACCCTACTCCCTTCTCCTAAAACCTACATTGAAATTAAGCCCTACCTAAATGGACCCATTCCACCAATTTTCAAGCAATTCTACTTATGGAATGGGTCACTAGTTACACATTTTTTCACCCTCAGACCCCCAAAATAGGTTTTTCAGATCGTCCTCATAAAATGCTTATAAAATTCTTCAAACTCTACGAAAACAACCCAGATCAAAGCCAAAGTGAAGTTAATTCATACCTCCACCCAGTTCAATCCACCTTAGAACATAAATGCTCAATACAGACTCATACACACATGTAGCAACAAATTTACACAAATTTTTTAGAGAAAATAGAGAAATCTTATTATTTTAAACTCCAAAAAAAACTCTCTAACCCTGCCTCAATTTTTGTGAGGCATATTTAAATATTACACATGTCAGGAACCAACCAACACAATTGACCATAACCACCATTTAAACTTCTAGACCGTTGGATTTCCATTGTTTGCATTTTTTTGCATTCTTGCACATGACAACATTTTTCAAAAATTGACAACTTTACCTAGAATCGACTCAATATGACTCAATATATGGAAAATGGTCTATTATGACTTTATTACATCACATTTAGACTCTTAACACTTAAAACCAAACATAAGACCCTATTTTCAAAAAATGACATGGTGCCCCTGCACCATACATCTAGATAAAAAAAGAACTCAAGTCCCTTGAGTACTATGCTGCAACACAAAATTATGCTTGACCACATCACTTCTTTGAGCTCCAAATGTCCTTTCATCTGGAAACCCTCTTCATTGGTTCAAATACTAAAAAATAGCATTGGTCTTTATGTTTGTGAACTCTTTGGCACCTAGAAACTGCTCCAACTTGAACAACTTGCTTGATGGATGTTCTCTAACCTTCTCTTCATTTGGAACTAATGTTAAACCTACTTGAACACTTGCAAACATATCTCTGCCATATTTACCATGATGATCTTCTTCTTTACTTTCACTATGTGCTTGTCCTTATCCACCTATCTTTGCAACTCACCTTTAGTCTCTCCACCTTTTCCTTTCATCTCTTCCCTCATATTCTCTGCCCCTAGGACGTCTATTTTATTAGGCTTACAAACCACAAATTTACCAACCTTTGAATGACCATCAACCTCTTGTGCAAAAAATGAGTGGAACACTTCACTTACCATCATAACAAGATTCTTTTTAAGCCAATCTTGAACTTCCAAAACCAATTCATCCTTGACCTTCTCAATCTCATTTCCCCTCAAAATGAGATCACTCTTCACCTTTGCTGTCTTGGTACCTTCAAGTCTTGAAGTGGCTGCAACCTCCATATTCTTTTCTTTGTCAAGCTTTATAAACTCTTTCTTACCTAAAATTATCACCTTAGCTACCTTACCTTGTCCTTTATCATCTTCTATTAATGGAGTTAATGTAAAAGATATCCCATCTTTCTCAATCTCATAAGTATTGCTCCTACCATCATATATTGCATGCCTATCAAACTACCATGGCCTTACAAGTAATAAATGGCACACATCCATAGGCAACACATCACATAGAATCCTATCTTTGTATCCACCTATGTTGAAGTCAACCCAAGCTTGCTCATTCACCAAAACAAATTGACTCTCATTCAACCAAGATACTTTATAAGGTGTTTCATGTGGTATCTTTTCCAACTTAAGTTTATCAACCATTTCAATAGACACCATGTTATCTATGCTTTCTAAATCTATGACAACTTTACATACCTTTCACATGCATTTGCAAGTTGTCCTAAAAAGTGTTATTCTTTGTGATGGCTCCTTCTCCTTTGATTCTTTGAGGAGTGTTCTTCTAACCATTAAGGATTTTTCAACTTCTGGAGCAACAAGCTGATTAGGAGAGTTAACTCACAATCTTCCTCTTGCACCAATTGAACTCTCTTATCACCACCAATTAAAGTAGAAGCTTGTTTATCCAAAAACTTCCATGTTTGATGTCCAAACTGATTGCAATGATAACATCTCCCTAAAAATGTGTTTGAACCTCTACTTTTTCCACCAAATCTTCCTTTAAAACCTAATCCACTACCTCTAAAGCAACCTCTTTGATCAAGAAATTGGTCTTTTATTTTACTTACATCTCCTTGATCTTCATAGGACTGCCTTGAACCTCTTCCTCTGTTAGTTCTGCCTCTACCTCTTCCTTGTTTTTATCCTTTCCTTTGCCTTGACAGCCATTTGAAAATACTCTTCAACTATCCTAGGTGTAGTGAGGCTGATTTCATCTTGAATATTGTACCTTAGGCCATTTAGGTACCTTGATACCTTTTCTCTTTCATCCTCAACATGTCCTTCTCTAATACTTAGCTTATGGAACTCCTTAGTGTATACCATGACATCCAACTCTTTTTGTTTTAAATTCTGCAGCTTCCTAAATTTTTAAATTTCATAATTTGCAGGTAGAAATTGTCCCTTCACCTTAGCTACCATTCTATCCCATGAGCTTATCTTTTCTTTTCCCTTCTTTACTCTCTCCTCTTGCATATAGTTCCACCATGCTAGGGCAGGGCCTTTCAAATTAGTCTTTGCAAACTTCACCTTTTGTTCTTCTACAACCTCCTTGTACTCAAAGTAGTTGTATAGTGTATTTATCCAATCCAACACTTCTTCAACATCTAAATTTCCACTATACATTGGTAAATATATTTTCACCTCAGAAGCATCTCTTATGACAACCTTCAACATCTTAACCATCCTTCTTTCATCAGGATCCAACTCATCATCACCTTGGACTCCTCTTGGAGGGTTTTCATTCTCACCCTCTTCCTCTTCTTTTCAGTCACTTTCCTCTTTAGTGGTCTTTCCTCTCCTTTGATTTGTTCCAATGCTGAAAGTATGACTAATATTGCTTCTTGAGACTCTTTCATCATCCTAATTTCCCTAGCAATAAATTCACTTCCTTTAGGAGGCATCTTGTCCTTTCAATCTGCAACTTTTCTTTATTCAAACTTCAACCAAGTTCTTCCTTGAAATGATCAAAACCTATGCTCCAATCCCAATTGATGTAGAGTAGGGAGAATATCTTCAAACAATCACAATCTAAACTATTTTGAACAATCTTTCAACCTTGCAAATCCTAACCTGACCTTTATCTCACAATTTCCTCAAACTACCTTATAACATTCCAAATAGAGAAAATTGAGCATATCTTTCAAAATACATTTCAAACCCACAAAAGGATTGAAATTATAGATGCCCTTTATGGTATTATTTTTCATATTTAATTTTTTCATACACTTATTTTAGACCTTCACCTCCCAAAATTGATTGCTATGCTGAATTGAGGCTCAATTAGCCTTGTTTTACAAAGAAAGTATGTGGTGAAACTTCTCCCAACCACAAATCTCCACTCCAAGGCTCAAAATAGAATCTAAAAGGTTTGAATCAACAATTTTTATCAATATAAACAACCAAAAATTCACCCAACTTCAAAATCTCATTTAAACCTATTTAGGCTTACTTCCAAGGGGTTTTATTGAATCTCTATATTCCAAGCCTCAAATCTCTGCACAAACACCTAAAAAAAACCATTTAGTGTCTGATCATACTTCCTAAACCAACTCCCACACTTTATCAATGCTTTTTCATCATACCCTAACCCTTAGCCATCAATTTAAGCCTAAAACCCATGAAATATTAGCTAGGGTAACACCAAAATTTCATCAAAACCCGCTCCCTACTCCTGAAACCTACATTAACATTAATCCATACCTAAATTCACCCATTCCACCAATTTTTAAGCAATTCTACTAGTGGAATGGGTCACCAACACATTTTTTTCACCCTCAAACCCTCAAAATAGGGTCTTTAGACTGTCCTAAAAAAAATGCTTATAAAATTATTGAAACTCTATGAAAACAATCCAAATCAAAGAAAAAGTGAATTTAATTCATGCTTCCACCATGTTTAATGCACCTTAGAACATAAATTCTCAGTACGGACCCGTACAAACTCATGTAGCAACAAATTTACACATAATTTTTAGAAAAAATAGAGAAATCTTATTATTTTAAACTCCAAAAACAACTCTCTAACCCTGCCTCAAAGTTTGTGAGGCATATTTAAATATTACACATCAAGAATCAACCAACACAACCGACCCTAACCACCATTTAAACTTCTAGACCGTCGGACTTCTATTGTTTGTATTTTTTTGCATTCTTGCACATGGCAACATTTTTAAAAAATTGACAACTTTACCTAGAACCGACTCAATATGACTCAATACATGGAAAATGGTCTATTATGACCTTATTACATCACATTTATACTCTAAACACATAAAACCAAACATAAGACCCTATTTACAAAAATTGACATGGTGCCCCTACACTAATTAACTATTCTAGTCCACTTGATGGTATTGACGTAGATGTTGGTGCCATGATATGATAATAGTGATAGGTATATATAAGAGTCATCTTGTTAGGATCATTACACTTTTTTATAACCCATGTATGTTATTATGCCATTTTTTGATACTAGGGCTGGCCTTATCCAAACATGCACATCATGATAGAGTACAATGAGTGTTCTTATAATAAAGTATTGATACTAGTATGTGATAGATTTGTGAGTTAGAAGTTTTGGAATTTAAGAAAGATGTTAGATTGTGATGGGTGATGATAGATGTGGATGGATTATTTGGAATTTTAGGATTATTGTTTTTTATTTTCTAAACTTGTGATGGTAGATGGTTGAGTTTGGATTTTGGATTGTTATTGTGTTTGGAACTAACACTTGTATATGCCTTACATGATGGGATTGATGACAATTTTGAAGGAGGTTGACACTTATTCTATGAGGGAAGCCTTTTTTCTTATGGATCCACATTTTGATTTGATTAAATTGGATTTGAATCCTTGTATTTTCTCCATCAATTTTTCCTTAGTATATATTTTTTATTCATGTGTTCACTTGGATTTATGGATTCAATGGATTTTGACATTTTATTTTTATCTTTTTATTTGTATTAATTTTTTTATTGTTGGTTCCAATTGGTGGGTGTAAGGATTATAGAATGATGGTTTATGAAGTGTATGAAAGGAGTGTTGAAAGAAATATTATTGTAAGGAATACACATGGCCCTTATTTTGATGCTTACATTTCATGAAGTTGACCTGAATATTGGTGAGATATCACTAACATCATTAGATTTTTTAGCATCATAGATTGCCACCCTTGACAATTTCACACTAATTTTAGCTCCCATCTATGTGCTTGGACCCAATTGTGCTCTTAATTTTCTCATTTTATGGGCATCTTTGAAAAATCATAATTAAATTGGGAATATTGTTTAATAATTATTGAACAATGCTTCAAGAATCAAAATAGGTTAGGACTAGGGAAATAGTGCTATTTCCCAACATATTTTTCCCCTAGTTTTAATTTCATTGTTGGTATTTTAATATTTATAAATTTAAATTCATTTGTTGGCTTTTCATAACTAATTTTGTAGGATATCAAGAAATGCATATAAATACAAATATTTTTAGCATTTGAAATCCTAAGTGAAAAGAAAGGGAATAGGTGTGTGCCACCTTTCGGGAGATGGAACTAATATTAGGAACTATTTCACATTTCAATTCATTAGGAAACCCTAGAGATCCCTCAACCAAGTGACTCAATTAAGGGAAGGACTACTACTAGGTTTCCTTAGGCATGATTAAACAGGGGGCTCACCATAAAAATGAAGCTTCAAAAAGGAGAAATGCAAAAACTAATGCATTAAACCCTAGAAACTTAAAACATGAAATCAAATTACTAAACAAAAAGAAAGAAAAAATTACTTGGAGGAGTGAAGATGTCTAAACAAGATCTGAAAACCATAAATCTAAAGTGTGTTGGGACTCATACGCTAAACTAGGAAATTTAGTCCTAGTTTAGGGTTTCTGGGAAAAAGTTGTGATCTCCTGGTGATTGATTAGAATCGACTAAAAAATGGAAAAGGGCTATACAAGGACTCATATGCCCAAGGTGGCGATTTAGTCCCAGTATTGGGGGTTGTCTAATATTTCTATATATAGCCTCTAGTGATCTTTGTCGCTTTTGTCTTATCTAATTTTCAGGTTTGAAAAGTCTAAATTCTGATCTATAGGTGAGTTTCTATGAAGATGACAACTTCTTGACAACTTTTACAACTTTTCTCAATCTTGCAATTTTGTCTTCAAAGGATCTCCAAGCTTCAATTCACCTAGACTTGCAATCACACATGTAGAGGGAAAAAATGTTGTTGTGTTAGGGAATAGGGGTTTTCCTTGGTCAAACCCCATTTTGGTAATTAAACCCTGAAATGAAATAGAAAATTATGAAGAAATGATGAATGAACAAATGCAATGTTGCAACTCACCAAAACCTTGAAATAAAGGTTGCAAACTTGTGTGAAATGTCTCAAATGGATGTGGATCTTGACTCTTGATTTTGATATGAGATAATGTATTTGAATGCTTTCTCAAATCATGAAAACCTACATCAAAAAATTTTAGCTCACAAACACACATGATGCATGAAGACTTTGACATGATGCTTGAATATTGAATCGATGCTCCAAAATTCTTGATAATCAACTCTTGAATGCTCTTGAATACTTAAATTGCTAGATCACACTTGCTCAGGAAAATTTCTAGGTTGCTAGATTGCTTGTTAGGAGAAATTATGTGAAATAACCTTGTATTTATACTTGTTTATGCCAAATTTCCTGAAATTACAACACTACAAGCCGAAATCAGATTTAGGATTACAAAATCATACCAAGAATTTGATTTAAAATACTTGTCCTAGTTAAAGTAGGAATCATACGCCAGTTGGGGCGTATGAGTCCTAATGTCTTAAACATGGGACACAAATTTCAAGAAGTGTCTTATTTAATGCAATGTTTAAAATCAAGCCCCAAGATCTAGGTGGGACCCATACACCCAAGATGGAGTATGAGTCCTAGATCACTAGATCTAGAACACATAACCAAAAAAACATGAATTATGATTGGTCATTTGATAAGTGTCGGGATTATCCTAAAAAAATGCATTTAATTAGGCTTGTGGATGCAAAATAGGACCAAATAAGGTATAAAGAAGCCACATTTTAATAGGGAGGGCCTAAACAAGTGTGAAAATGTAAAGGAATACATTTTCCTACACTACATTTAGTCCCCACTTTAGTGAGAGGAGAAACTTGCTTCAAACTCATACTAAAGTAGACAAAGAAGCATCAAGAGGGTTCCAAGTGTATCGACACTAGTGAGATAGGATGGTAATGATCAAGCTCCCAGGATCAAGATCCTATGGAAAACTAACATAGGAACAAAAGAACACACATGTAAATGATATATGAAGCAACAAAAATATACAAGTATACACCATCAAAGACATAAAGAAAAAAGAAAAGGAAAAAGAGGGTGGATCAAGCCTCAATAGTCTGTCCAACAGAATGTGGACTAGGTCTAAACTATTTTTCCAAAAAAAATTTACAAGTGGAACACAATGTCTACTATGTAAACCAAACGCATGCTCACACGGGCTAGTGGAATCTCAATCCATCCACTAGGTGAGCCCCTAGAGAGGTGAGACACATACACATGTAGCTGATATGCACTCACACACACAAGCAAGTGGCTATGGGAAAGTCATGCCTAAGTTTGGCTCCCATATGTACAAACCATAGGAAAGCTATACCTCCTAATAACTTTGATAAGGAACCACACAACATAAACAATAGGATCCATGAGGCAACCAAAAATTTGTATGCTCACACCCATGAACAAAGAGGATGGCTCTACAGGAAAGAAAAATGTGTTATGAAAGGTGGCCATATAACAATTATTGTAAATGAAAAATATTGTAAGGTACATTCACAAGGTTTTTGCTTAGTTCATGTAAGGTCTAAACTTAGGGGACATCATGCCTAATGTCTCCAAGAGAGGACCAATTGAAGGATAGAAGATTCAAAACTTAGGGGATGTAGTGCATCACATCAAGCCACTAAGAGGAATATAATATGCTAAGAGAGATTACACTCTTGAAGGACATCACACCCAATGTCATCATCGAGAGAAAGATGCATCACATAAATTAAGAAGACTATACAATGAAACATGAGTTGTAATTCAAATGCAAAAGAATAATTCCAATGTATGCCTCCACTTTAAAAGAATTTCTAAACACCATGCTGTGAGAAATTACTTTAAAGTAGAAAATGGTAAATACTAAGAAAAAAGAGGACATGAGAGATTATTTGAAAAGCCCTATGTCACATATATGTTTCCAAATGAAGCTACGTCATGAAAAGGAGTTTCCCCCAAAATGAAGTCCCAAGATTACATAAGGGATCCATGGATTCGGGTTTAGTATTTCTTTGCTACAATGTTGTTATAGAGCTTGAAAATGTCATCATTCCCAAAATACTCATGGAATAGGAAGAATGACACAAAGAGAGTGAAAACAAAGAAAAATCCTTTTAGGTCAACATGGAAGATACCTAAATGTCTCAACACCTTGCGTCATCCCCAAAAGGAAAACACAAGATAAATAAAAAATAAAGAAAAATATTTTGGGTCAACATGGAAGAGACCTAAATGTCTCGACGCCTTGTGTCATCCCCAAAAGGAAAACACAAGAAAAATAAAAGGTAAAGGAAAAACTTTTGGGTCAACATTTAAGAGACCTAAATTTCTTGACGCCTTGCGTCATCCCCGAAAGGAAAAAATAAGACAAAGAAAAGATAAAGGTTTACAACACATAGAATAATGTAGATAAAAATAGAGGAATGTACAAGAGAGATACATCAAAAAGAATAGTATAGGGAGATCACATTATGCACATGCAATCACATACATAACATGAAAAAGAAAACAATGTAAAATACTAGTAAGGCACATGCGAGTCAACCTATAGCAGGTCATCAGCATCCCAATCTTGTTCATCATATGTGGAAGGAAGAAAACTAGCCAAAGGGACAACATCAAGTGCTGAACTAGGGGAAGCACCAAGTTCAACACTCTTCTTAGGAGGATTGTCATTGTAGTGTAGAAAATTGTACTCCCTTTTGGGAGATGGTACAATTTCCTACTTAGTTTAGAGCTATTTTAGTGCCTTTTCATTCATAATCCTCTAAATCATCATTAATAGGCCCCTAAGACCCTTTATTTCAGTTGGAATCTCGACAAAATAAAAAAATGCATTTAATTTTATAACACCCTGACATTTTCTCACCCAAAAAGCTAGGGTGGGACTCATAATCCACCTTGGGCGTATGAGTTTCGTGTGACCCCTTTTTAGGGTTTGAGTGGGAAATTAAGGTCTCTAATTCAAATTTTTGGCTAATGTCAGCATTTGGGATCTAATAAATGGTAAATTAGATGAGATTCCTATAAAACTAAAGTTTCAAATCATTATTTTCACCTAATAATTCAAGAGCTAAGAAATCTTAGAACTTTCAAGCAAGAGCCTTCAATGGAGTTTTTCAAGCATTCAAGAACAAGGGGAAAATAAAGTTGAAGTCTTGGAGTAGCATTTTAGTGTTTTAGTAGGTCTTCAAGCTCACTTTCAATTCAAGATCTAGCATTGTCAAGGATTGATGATGGTTTCCTATGGAGAATCATGATGGATTCTAGGTTGGGGAGATGCAACTAGCCATTAAACCAAGCCTAGTGAGTTGTTTCCTAAGTGATTCCATCCTTTATTATCATTCTACTTTCTACCTAAAGGAAATTACATGCATTATTGTGGATTATTAGGGTGATTAGAGATCTCCCAAAGTGTGTCATCATCTTTATGTTTCATTCATGCATCCTATTCTAACACATTAGAGTTAGGGTTTAATTGCACTTTAGATCTCTTAATCTAGATGCACTTAAGATTAGGAATTTTACACACATTCACTTTCAAGATCTATTCTTTTTACCAAGGTTTAATTACCGAACTAGGGGTTTGACTGAGACAAACTCCCCATAAGAAAATCAACACAATACGTTATTTTTTAGGTTTTAGCAAGTTCAGATCCAGAAGCAAGGTTTAGGAAACAGAGGAAGCAAGTGCAATGATAGGAGAATAGATTCAGATCTTGACTTTTCAAAAAAATAGAACATGACTAAATTTCCACTTGTGGCATATGAGTCTTGGTATAACACTTTTTCTAGATTTTTATGGATTTAGACTTGTCATTGTGAAATTTTAGTTTCTGCCTAGAAACCCTAAACTGGGACTAAATTTCCTAGACTAGTGTATGACTCATAGTGTGCATAAAAAGTCAACATTTTAGGATTGCATACCCTGTTTCAAGCATCTCTAGCTTTCCAAGTGTACCTTTGTTCATTCTTACTTCATTACATTGATTTTAAGCTTCATTTCCTAGATTACATAGTTAGGTTTTGCATCTTACTTTCATTCCTCGTCTTTCTAAGCATTTTCTTAGTGGTGAACCCCCCTTTGTTTAATAACACCCAACAAGACCTTGTAACAACCCCTTCTCTCAATTCAATCATTAGGTTGTTGCTCCTAGGGTTTCCTTGAATGAACTAGAACATAGATAGGTGGGATCCATCCATTCCCCTCACTTATTGTTGGTATGTGGCGACTGATCATGCTATACTGTACAACCCATGGTATACTGTACACCCTGGCCCCCTATCCTTGTCAGGGTCTAGAGCCAGGCTAGGCCCCAGGCGGGGGCGGTAGCCCCCGAGAAATTTTTTTTGCCATTTTTTTGTGTCATCAGCGAAAAAGGAAAAAATTCCGAAAAAGAAAGAAAACTGACTTTGTAAAACCCTAATTCTGGAAGCTTCTAAAAGCTTGTTAAAAGGGGTTGGGATGGGGGTTACAGTATGATGAAAAATGTGATTATTCATGAGATTGTAATAGGTTTTGCACTGGATAATAAAAGTATTGGATGGTTGCGGTTTGGTGGATGTAGCTCAGATTGGGTGAACCACGTTAAATTCTCTGTGTTATGATTTATTCTGTGTATGTTTTAGTTTCTCTATTTATTATTTAAATCTACATTTAATTGTTAGATATCTGCCATCTCTAACCCTAACACTTATCTCCCTCCTTTTTCCTTCGATTCATTTTGGTGAACCTAGCCTTTGGACACCTTATTTCTAATTTGGAGTACATTTTAGTCTTAGATCTAGCTTACATTAACTTTGCATTAGATCTTGCATTAGTTAATTTGTATCTAGGGATTCTAAACTTTGCATTAGTGAAAGTGCATATACGTTGCATTTTTACATCTTGCATTTTTGAATTTCATTTGAAATTTGTAATTGAACATAGTCAAGAAATCATACAAACCAGAAAACCTAACATTCACTAAGAATTTTCTAAAATTAGTGTCAAAACCCTAATCTGTGACTCATATGCCCCTCTAGATGATTTAGTCCCAGTACAAGATGTTTTACATAATTTCTAGGAATTTTGTTTTGTGTGTTTTTTAGCATTTGAACCCTTCAAAAACCATTGAATTGGGACTCATACACCCTTCTGAGCAATTTAATCCTGTGTCAGACATGAAACTACATTTTATAGCATTAAAAACCCTTTTTTTGTGCTTCTGTTTGCTATTGTTAGATTTTTGTTTTAGTTTATTGAGTTTCTATTTCATGCATTTCATTATATTGAGCTTAATTTGGTTCCATTTCAATTGTGGATAGAATTAGATTATAGAAATTTTTATTTCTAGCATTAGTTCATAATTTGATAAGATTAGATTACATTTGACATTCATTAGAAAGCAAAACCAAAAATCCTATAAACTGATGAACCCCTTGGAGAAAGCATAGTTATTTAAGTATGTCAAATATCTTTTTACAAGTTAACCTAACCCTCAAACCTTTTAGTAGTGATGAATTTGACATGTTAGATGTGAATCGTTGATTTTTTGGTTCCTATGTACTTCTCTAGCTCTTCTAGGGTTTTTCACCTAAAAGGAGAGAGATAGGGCCCAAAAATGCTAAGGGTTCATTCAAATTACGTTATGTGAGATTTTTTATAAGCTAAATGAAGTAATATAAATGCAATTGAGTTATCTCAATGAATGAATTTGAATGCAAAACTAAGATTTAAACTATGTTTGAAAACACACTATGATATGCAAACAATGAAGTAAATGATGAAATAATGCAGAACATAAAGAAATAAGATGAAACAAAGTGCACCTGGGAAAGATTTGATGATTCTAGAATGTTGTGAATGCTGACTAGAATTACTAAAATTTTAGAGTAGGATTCATTCACCCAGGGTGGTGAATTAGTCCTGCTACTGGTGAAAAGTGTCAGAAACTGGTTTCTGATTGCCAGGATCCAAAATCTAACAAAATTCATATTTTTAGTCCTAAAGTGGGACTCATTCGCCATTGGTGGCGAATTAGTCCTCTCCCAAAACTCTACAACACCAGATCTAGAAATCACTGATTGCTGAGTTGCTGAAGTCAATTATGCGGGAAATGGATAGAAAACCTTCTCCAAGCTTGAAATATGAATGAGTTGACTTGAAGCACCTAGTTGAATTGTTCTCCACTTTTCAACACCAAAATACTTGTTAAATTTGCATACCTAGGTCTGCAAACACACATGCACAAAGGGAAAAATGGTTGAGGGTTAGCAAATAGGGGTTTTCCTTGGTCAAACCCCACTTTGGTAATCAAACCCTTAATGAAACAATGAAATGCAAGACAATGAAAAACTAATAACATGAAAATGCTATCAACTTAAAAAACCCTTGATGATGCAAATCTAAAGTAATGTCAATGGATGCTCCAAAGTGTTGGAATATTGCTTGATAAGATGTAAGATGCTTGAATGTGTGAATGAATGCTTGAATGAATGAGGAGATTGTAGGAGATGTAAAATGAGGTGAAAATATCCTATTTATACAATATTTTTCCTTAGTTACCCATTCATACCTCATCACAGTCCAACATCAAGTGTTTTCAAATAAAAACCCAAAAGAAAATTTAAAATATTTTGAATTTGGGGCCAAGGGGGACTCATTCTCCACCCATGGTGAATGGGTCCCACCTAGGACCTGAAAATAGGTGTCAGGAATTATGTTGCATTTAATGTTGTTTTTCAGGCTTATATTCAAAAATACACTTAATTAAAGCATATGAGGGCATAAAGGGGTCATATAAGTAATAAGAAAGGGATAAATAGTGAAGTTGTGCCTAGAAAAGCATGAAATCTTGTTAGAAGACTTTACAACACTTCAAAATAGGACTTAATGATGAGTAAGAAGGTGATTTTTAGGTGAATTGTAATGAATAGAGTCTAGAAGAATGTAGAAATATCTTACAACACTTCATAACAACTTCACAAGATGCCATTATTTGAATTTTAGTACCTAAATATCCATGTTCAAGCCATGTTACATCATAAAACCAGAGAAAAATATATCAAACATCAAGAGAAAAGGCCTAAAAGACCATGAAAATGACAAGGAGCCATTTTTCTATGGCATATTTATCCCCCACTTTAGTGAGAGGATGAACCTGCTTCAAACTCACACTAAAGTAGCCATGAACATCGAGAGGAAGGTTCAAATGCACTTACATTAGCAAGATGGAATGACAAAAATCAAGAGGGATGATCAAGCCCCTAGGATGAAGATCCCATTGCAAACTAAGCATAAGAACAAAGGAACACACAAGTGTTGAGAATTAGATGAAGCTTCGATTGTCAATCCAACTAGTTGTGGATTAGATCTAGTCGAAAAGAGAATGCATACTCACTTTGGGGTGACATAACACATGATGGTCCACTAGGTGAGAAGGCCCAAATGTACTCACTCTGGGGCCATGGAAATTTTGACTGTCCATGGGGTGAGAAATCCCAAAAAAGGTAAGATACATTCGCTAGTTGGAATGCACTCAAAACCACAAAGGTGGCTATAGGGAAAAGTCATGCTACTAGGTGGGCTTCCCGCTCAACCATATTAAAGTTATACCTCCCGATAACTTTAACAAGGTGCCACAAGGAAAAAAATGTTTATGAACAAAAAGAAAGGGTACCACAGGCATGCAAGTTGCGTTATACAAGGTGGCAAAAGAAATCGCAAAATGTAAAAATGTAAAAATGTAAAAATGTGAAATGTAGAATGTAAAATATGTTCAAAGAAGTCTTGTTAAGTTTATGCAAGGTCAGTCACTTAGGGAAAATTGTGTCTAATGTCTCAAAGAGAGGACTAATCAAAGAATAGTATATTCACAACTTAGGGGATGCAGTGCATCACATCAAGCCACCAAGAGGAATGCAATATACTGAGATAGATCACAATTATGAAAGACATCACACCCAATGTCATCCACAAAGTAACAAACACATCACAAAAATGACATGGCTACACTAGGAACCAAGAATGCAAATGAATTATGGTAATGTATGCCCCCACTTTAAAGGAATTTCTACACATCGTTCTATGAGCAATTACTTTAAAGTAGAGAAGGAAAGAGAATGCAAAAGGAAAACAAGACATGAGAGCCAACTTGGAAAGCCCTATGCCAAGTCATATGTTCTAAAGTTAGGCTATGTCATGTTAAGGAAAATAAAAAAAGAAAAGAAAGGGAGTTGCCCCCCAGAAAAGAAAGCACACCAAACACATAAGGGATCTATGGATTTGGGGTCAGTATGTTCGTTACTGCAATATTTTTATGAAAGAGCTTAGAACTATCATCATTCCCCAAAACACATAGAACTAGAAGAATGACACAAAGAGAGTGAAAACAAAAGAAAAATGATGGTTTGTTTTGGGTCAACATGGAAGAGACATTGTGGTCTCAATGCCTTGCATTGTCCCCAAAAGGAAAACACAAGCGAAAAGGAAATGAAAAAGGTGAAATAAAATGAAAAATATTTTGGGTCAACATGAAGGAGACATTGTGGTCTCGATGCCTTGCATCATCCCCAAAAGGAAAACATAAGAAAAGACAAAGCAAAAAGGAAAAGGACCGATTGGGTCAACCTGGAAGAGACATAGGGAATCTCTACACTTTGCATCATCCCCAAAAGGAAAACACAAACAAAAAGAGAAAAAGACAAGGACCTTTTGAGTCAAGATGGAAGAGACATAGGGCATCTCTATTATTTGCATTATCCCCAAAGGAAAAACACAAAACAAAAAGAAAAAAGACAATTACCTTTTGGGTCAATGTGGAAGAGACATAGGGTGTCTCTACGCTTTGTGTCATCCCCAAAAGGAAAACAAAAAATAAAAAGAGAAAAGACAATGCACGACAAATAGAAGAATAGAGGTATGAATAGAAGAAGTGTTCAAAGAGAGGGAACATCAAACACATGATATGGAGGAACACGATACACACATGAAAGGAAAACAAAAAGGAAAAAGTAATGCAAATATAAGTCAACCATGAACTAGGTTATTGGTTTCTAAATCTTAAAAAAAGTAAGTGGAAAATGAATAATATAGTTAAAAGACAAAGACAAGTGCATTACAAGGACAAAGGATAACAACTACTTGTGTCGAAAAAGGGGAAAACAAGCATGAGCCAAGGGTGAAGATGGAAAGGATCATGCAATAGTGAGAATGAAAGATCCTGCAACTATGGCATGATAAGATAATGGTGTTTTAAGGGATGATAGGAAAACAATCGGTATCAATGAAGTGATACTTGTGTAGTATCTTTTTTAAAGTATGACATTCTTCTATTCGATGTCTAAGAATATGATGATATTTGCAATATGGCATGTGGGAATATTTAGGGCGAATGGCCAACCTATTTGAAGGTGGTAATAGTATAAGACCTTTGTTTAATAGCAGTTGAAGTCTGCTTTCAAATTTAGGTGGAGGATGTGTAGGAAACTTTAGCTTCTTCAATTTGTATGGTCATTTTCGTTTGCTAGATTCTCCTTGTTCATGAATAGAAGGAGGAAGAGGACTCATGGGGATCCTAACATCCTTTTCATTAGAGGGAGAGAATGGTTGTTCATGTGGAAGGCAAATGCTCAAGTCAGGAGGAGCATTCAGGATCACTGTACTAGCATCCTGAAGTCTCCTAGGTTGAAAAGGATGTCTATCAGGATGAGAAGGATCTTGATATCCTAGTCCTATTGTGTTCGCTTCTGTTGGGTTTTGTTCAAGAAGTTGATGAATGTTATGTTCATGTTTTGTGTCACAACCTTGTTTACTTAAAATAGTAAAGCCTTTACCATATGTTTCCTCAAGGTTGAAGGAAGTGTTTTGTGACTTTGTGATTGTAAGATGGTTGTGAGTGTGCTTGTTTAGAGGAACTAGGTCCACTTGAGGGAGGAACCTTAGGTCCTTCATTGATTTCAGGATGTAAATATGCAAAGTGATTAGGAGGTGCAATATTAGGAAGATCTCATGACTTCATGGAAGGATAAAAGGCTACATTGGCTTCTAAGCTATCAAGGTAGTCATTGTAGAACTTGGTCATGCTAGCATCATCTTCTCCAATGATGTCTACATCACAAGGAGGACAATAATGAGGAGTTGAATGAGCATGAGGCATCTCAATTTCATTAGGATCACAACCAAAGGTACAATTAGACATGTATACCAATGATTTTAATGAATTCCAAAACTTATTGAAAGAAAATGCCATGATGCAAATAAACTAAGATGCAATAAATGAGTAAAAACAAAGATACTAGAAATTAAAACAAAATGCAAGAATAGGAAATTGTAATGCAAAAAACTGCCAGAAAGATGCCAGAAATGGTGTTTAAAAAGTGCAAAGGGACTGATTCACCTAGGGTGACGAATGAGTCCCAGTATGCAATTTTTTTGGTGTTTTTCAAAAAATTTAAGATGATTTTAGTGCTCTACAAAATGGAATCAAATATGTAGAATGTAGGTTTTCTATTTTTTTAATAAGATGCAATGCAAAAATGAAATCTAAATGAAGTTTTCACTAATGCAATATGAGAAGGCCTAGAATGCGAAAACAAAACAATGTCCTAATTGAATGTTGATGCAAATGTAAACTAATATGCAATATGTGAATGAAATAAGAAACGAAAAGTGTTCAAAATGCGAGTTCACCAAAATGAACCATTGATTTTTTGGTTCCTATGTACTTCTTTAGCTCTTCTAGGGTTTTTCACCTAAAAGGAGAGAGATAGGGCCCAAAAATGCTAAGGGTTCATTCAAATTATGTTATGTGAGATGTTTTCTAAGATAAATGAAGTAATGTAAATTCAATTGAGTGATCTAAATGAATTAATTTGAATGCAAAACTAAGATTTAAACCATGTTTGAAAACACACTATGATATGCAAACAATGAAGTAAATGATGAAATCATGCAGAACAAAAAGAAATAGGATGAAACAGAGTGCACCTAGGCAAGATTTGATAATTCTGGAATGTTGTGAATGCTGACTGAAATTACTAAAATTTCACAGTGGGAGTCATTCACCCAGGGTGGGAAATTAGTCCTGCTACTGGTGAAAAGTGTCAAAAGCTCATTTTTGACTGTCAGGATCTGAAATCTAACAAAATTTAGATTTTCAGTCCTAAGGTGGGACTCATTCTCCATTAGTGGCGAATTAGTCCTCTCCCAAAATTCTAAAAAATCAGGAGACAACTCTGCAACACCAGATCTGGAAATCACTGATTGTCAGGGTTGCCAAAGTCAATTCTGTAGGAAACGGGCATAAAACCTTCTCCAAGATTGAAATATGAATGAGTTGACTTGAAGCACCTAGTTGACTTGTTCTCCACTTTTCAACACCAAAATACTTGTTAAATCTACATACCTAGGTCTGCAAACACACATGCACAAAGGGAAAATGGTTGAGGGTTAGAAAATAGGGGTTTGCCTTGGTCAAACCCACTTTGGTGATCAAACCCTTAATGAAACAATGAAATGCAAGAGAATGACAAACTAATAACATGCAAATGTTATCAACTTACCAAACCCTTGATGATGCAAATATGAAGTAATGCCAATGGATGCTCCAAAGTGCTAGAATATTGCTTGATAAGATGTTGTAAGATTCTTGAATGTGTGAATGAATGCTTGAATGAATGAGGAGATTGTAGGAGATGTAAAATGAGGTGAAAATTGCCTATTTATACAGTCTTGTGCCTTAGTTACCCATTCATAGCTCATCACAGGCCAACATCAAGTATTTTTAAATAAAAACCCGAAAGAAAATTTAAAATATTTTGAATTTGGGGCCAAGGGGGACTCATTTTCCACCCATGGCAAATGGGTCCCACCTAGGACCTAAAAATAGGTGTCAGGAATTATGTTGCTTTTAATGTTGTTTGTCGGGCTTATATTAAAAAATACACTTAATTAAAGCATATGAGGGCATAAAGGGGTCATGTAAGTCATAAAAAAGGGATAAATAGTGAAATGCCTAGAAAAGCATGAAATCTTGTTACAAGACTTTACAACACTTCAAAATAGGACTTAATGATGAGTAAGAAGGTAATTTTTAGGTGAATTGTAATGAATAGAGTCTAGAAGAATGTAGAAATGTCTTACAACACTTCACAACACCTTCACAAGACATCATTATTTGAATTTTAGTACCTGAATTTGCATGTTCAAGCCATGTTACATCATAAAATCAGAGCAAAATAGATCAAACATCAAGAGGAAAGGCCTAAAAGACCATGAAAATGACAAGGGGCCATTTTTCTATGATGCAAGATGAAGCCATTGAGGACTTCAAATTGAAATAAAGATAAGTTAATGTGATTCAACCTCAACACATCCTATCCCACCTTCAAACCAACCTAAAACTTGAAACAAACCCGCTTTCATCCTTGAACCACCTAAGAATAATGTTTCACAACAATCAAGTTATAATACCATTGCTCATACATATAACACTAGAAATAATCCACAACCAAAACAAATAACTTCAACATCCTTACCTTTGCCTCAGCCTATCTTGCCTAGTGCTCCTCATTTGGCTTCGCATAATGGGAAGGAATATGATCTTGTTAAAAAACTTAAGAATACTCCCACAAAGATATCCCTATGGGATTTAATTTAGAATTCACCTAATTATCATACTATGCTTCAAACATCCTTGCAACAAGTTGTGGTTCCCTCTAGTGCAAATACAATTGATGTAGCAACTCTAATTAAAGGAATGAATATGATTTTAACATAGACATTACTTTTCATTAACATGAGATACCTCCCTTGGAGATGGGAAAAAAATTATGCCTTCATGATAATTGCTATCTTCTATAGGATAGGAATAAAAAGAACTCTTTTTGACAATGGATCCACTCTTAATGTTTGTAGTGTGACCCTTCTGGATAGAATTGGCATGGATAAATCAATAATTCAACCCGATTCCTTATCGATTTGAGGATTTGAAAATGTAGGAAAGCAACCACTTGGTGTGATTACTTTGCCTATTATAGTTGGAAAGGCTACATTACAAACTCCTATTCATGTTATGCCTCAGGATATTTCATACAATCTTCTTTTAGGAAGACCTTGGATTCATGAGATGCATGCAGTGCCTTTGAATCCTCATCATATCATGAAGTATGTCTATAACAACAAAGTGTACCAAGCTGAAATAGACCCCGAGCCTAAAATTTTCTTACAAGTTGAAAAAGGAACACCAAGTCCTCTAAACACAAATTAATTCCAACTTCAAACATAGAACCTAGGAAAAAAGAGAAACAAGAGATAGAAAAAGTGTTAGAATTATTGGAAGATGATTGGGGTTCTTTAGAATTCACACCAACATTTATCGGAGAATACAAAATCACAACAAAAGAATCCAAAAAACAAAAGAAACCAATGGTAATTTCAATGCAAAATTTGGAAGAAAACTCACAAGCACCTACTCTGGAAGAAGATACAAGATATACATCAAACTTTGACGAGATAGACTATCAACAACCACCAAACCTAAAAGAAATGGAGAAACTTTATGGAAGAGGTTATGAGCTTATGAAACAACTTGGCTATAGTGGAAAAAGATGTAGAAATAAAGAGCAAGGAATTCACGTTCCTATAGAGCCTAACACACAAGAAAAAAAAAGTGGTTTGTGGTATTGTCCTTCGAAGATAATGAAAGCAACGAAAAGACCATCATTAAACATCAACATTGTCATGTGTAACCCTAAAACAACTCTCACCTTGAAACATCCTGAATTGATTGATACAACTTGTGATGAATCATTGGAATACTTTGAAGATGATGAAGCCTTGAAAGAAATGTTAGGAGTCTATGCCAAGCCATTTGATCCTCCTAAAAATAAATGAGTTACATGTGCTATGATTAGTGCCATGTAAGAAGACGAAGAAAAGGAAAGTAATGATATTGATAAGGACAACAAAGAATACAATCTTGAAATTCTGAAACAAATCACACTTTCTTTGGGAGATACAATCAACATACCGATGGATATTAACAATGAAGAGAAAGTGATTGAAATAGGAAAGTTCCTTGATGAAGATGAACAAGAAGACCATGCAACTTTACTTCATGACTTTCCCAAAAAAATTTCTTGGACTTATTTGGATATGTCAAGAATTGATGCTAAGATAGTGACACACAACGCAGTCCTTGCAAAAAATGCTAAACCAATTAGACAAAAGATACAAAAGATGAATACTAAGATAGCCTTATTAGTTAAGGCTGAGATTGAGAATCTCCTCAAAGCTAGCTTAATACAACCTATTGATTATTCTCCTTAGATATCAAACATTGTTGCAGTCACAAAACCTAACAATCGTATTAGGATGTGTACAAAATTTCATGATTTAAATAAAGCATCTTTAAAAGATGATTTTCCCCTTCCTAATATCAACATAATAGTGTACTCAATTATGGGACATGCATTGGTGTTATTCATGGATGAATTTTCTGGATGTAATCAAATCTTTATCAACTCTCAAGATCAATACAAGACAACATTTACTACAGCTTGAGGAACATTTTTTTGGGTAGTCATGCCTTTTGGATTGAAGAACGTAGGCGCAACATATCAATGAGCCATGACATTGAAATTTCATGATTACATACATAAGATTTTGGAAGATTATGTTGATGATATTCTAGCCAAATCTCTAACTCAATAAGATAATGTGAACATCCTTTGAAAAGTCTTTGAGACAATGTGAAAATATAACATGAGGTTGAACCCGAAAAAGTGTGTCTTTCTAGTGCAGATAGTGGAATTTTTTTAGGTTTTATTGTATCTCACATAGGCATTGATGTGGACATAAAGAAAATTGATGCTATAATTGATTGATTTTGTATTTTGATAGAGAAATGATTTGCATAAGATGTGAGATATGAACTTAGTAGAATGGATTTGCATAAAGATGTGAGATATGAAATTAATAAAGAAAAGACTATATTTATAGACTTTTGAGGAAAAATCAAATAGAATCTATGAGGATAAGAATAAAGACTTCATTTAACTGAATTGGCTATGGAGTCAACTCAATTGATAAATAGAGAATTTCTAATTTGAATCATGAAGAGATATTAATGAATTATTTGATTTAATAAATGGATAATTATGCATGTAAAGTTTCTATTTGAATACTAAGTTGCTTGTTGGATGAAGAAGAAGATTCTAAAATCAGAAAAAGTCAATTGATGAGAGAATATTGATATTCTAAAATGAGATGGAGTTAACCAATTAGAGAAGAAGTAGTTGACAAAAGAGATGAAAATGGAATTTATTTGAATATGGATAATTAGTTTGCATTTAATTAAATAATGAAATATTATTTAATTAAATGGATTAAATAGATATTATTAATTAATAAATGATAATTGTGGTAAATGGTAATAAATTAATGATGATTAGTGAAAATCAGTGTGATTAATTATAGATGGATTATATAGTGATGATTAGGTTTAGGTGGAATAATTTAGGTGTCTACACATGTCATTAGAGGCAAAAATTGTCCCTCCTAGGCATTCACATTGGGAATGTGAAGTGTGTTGAGTGGGGCACCACTTGTTTGGAGGGAAACATGTGCCTATTGTTTCCCCATTTGAAAGTTGAATAGTTATTGAAGCATCCTGAGTGCTAGAAGTTGAAGAGGCTATGGGTTAGGCACCCATGTTGAAGTATTACACATATTAATTAAGTTATTATCATGAATCTTGGTTTTCCAAGGAAGGGGTGTGGGTTTTTGAAAGTGGTTTTGGTACCTCTTGTTTTAGTTTACCATTGTGGTTTTTCCTCCCACAAATTCTATAAATTAGAGCCTTGAGATGGTAGTATCTTCTTGTGTTATTTGTAGGTGTATGGAAGTATCTGGGTTGCAAAAGAGTAGTAAGGAAGTGTATTTTTTTTTTATCTCTCTTGTGAAGATAAATAATATGCTTGCCCTCTTTTCTCGTGTTGAGTTTTTCCTCGTAAGGGTTTCTCCATGTAAATCTGGTGTCATATTATTTTGTTGATTTTTCTATTATGGTGAATGTGCAATCACATACATATAATGAAATTTGGTAATCTTATTTTCAGATTTGAATACACATACATAAGTTAATATTGCAACTCAGTTCCACCTAGTTTTCAGCATCTATGGAAATTAATGATATACTCATGGAACCTATTAATTTTGATGAATTGAAAAAGGTCATTTTTTATGAAGAAAGTTACCACTCCTAGAATTGATGGATTTACCATTGAATTATTCCAATAATTTTGAGATATTCTAAAGGATGATCTATTGAAAGTTGTTTGTGAATCTCAGAATAATAAGTAGATACTCAAATCTATTAAATCTACTTTTTAAGTTTTGATTCCTAAGAAGATTGGGGTTGATTCCTTTAACCTCTTTCCACCCTATTTCTCTTTTTAATGTCACTTATACGATCATAAATAAACTAATTACTAAATTTATAAAAAAGGTTCTTGACTATCTTATATCACTTGAGTATGGAGGCTTTGTTAAGGGTTGTTAGATTATTGATGGTGTTGTTATTGCAATAAAAAAATCATTCAATAAATTATTTTAAGGATAAAGCCATGTTTATTAAACTTGCTATGTCTATGGATTATTGCTAGTCTATGGTAGTTGATCATGCTCTGTGTTAGATTTTAGTGACTTTAGAAATCATGTTCCCCTCTAATTAATTGATGGGAAACTGTAGGGGATGAAGCCACTCTCACGAGCTATGGGGGGACCATCCCCCCGGTGGGGGTCTATGGGTAATGCCCTTAGTGGGGGTTGCTAGGGAAAACACCCCTAAAGAAAAAAATAACTATAATTTAATAAAGAAATTTGTTTTTTTTTTCAATTAAAAAACTAATTTGTAACTACCATAAATGAGTAGTTTCTTTGTTGTGGATTGAATGTGAAAATTCATGGGAATGTGAATGTGAAAGAGAAAAACAACATCATGGAGATGAGAGATTGAGTATTTGTGTATGAACAAACAATAATAAAAGTGTTGTTGCAGATTGAAGTCATTTGGTTTATATGCATGCAGTTGTAGATAGTGTTGCAAGTGATGGTAACACTATAGTCTATATTTTTTCTAGATATTAAAATAATAGTGGATGACTATTTTGTGGACATAGCCTACATTGGGTGAACCATGTTAAAATATCTACATTTTGTGAATTCATTTCTATTATTTTTATTATTTGTACTTATAATTATGTTATTTAATTGCTCCATCTTATCGATAAATCCAAAATTTGATGGTCCTTTTTAAGGAATTCTCTCTCTAATTTTGTTTTTATATTTGACTAGATTGAGTATATTGTGAGTTGTGTGGAATCTTATTCCTTCTCTATTTTATTTAATGGTCTCCCATATTATATTTTTTTGGCTATACAAGGGTTGTGGCAAGGTGATTTGATTTTTCCTTATCTTTTCATTATTATGGCTAAACGTTTAGGAAGGTTTCTCAATCACCAAAGAGTAATTGGTTTAATTCAACAAGGAAAAGTGGTGGAGGATTTTGATTCCATTTCTCATCTTCTATTAATGGTCAATATTTCCTTGATGAGAGTTGCTAAAACTTAGGAAATTATTCATCTTCAATATGCCTTGGATGTTTATTTGGTAGCCTTAGGCCAATAGATTAATGAAGATAAGTCAAACATCTTTTCCTTTAATATTCCTTTAGTCATTCAACAAAGAATTTCTATTCTTCATAGATTGAAAATAGGACAACTTATTTTGGAGTGTCCTAGTATCCCTTTGTCTAATGGATCTCTTAATTTTCTTCAATGGAAGTAGATTCTTGATTGCTATAGAATGAAATTCAATCACTAAACTTTTTGTTGGTTATCTTTTGATAGTCATCTTACTCTTATGAAGTCTATTTTACAAGCTCTTTATATTTATAAATTTATATTTCTTTCAACTCCTATTTTTTTTGAAGGAGCTTGATTCACTTTCTAGGAAGTTCCTTGGGGTTGGCTATGTATACACAAAAATAAAATCTTCTTAGTTGGGATACGTTTTTTTATCCTAAAAAATAGTAGTCTTGGTCATAAACAAGCAACATAGCTTAATGGTCAGGCTTTGGCTACCAAAATTTATTTGAAATGGTGTACATAGAAAAATCAACCTTGGTTTAAAATTATTAATTATTAATATCTTCATGTGGTTCCCATATATAATAGGTTGAGAGAGTTGATATGAATAGTAAAGGTTATATATTATGGAACACTATCAAGAAGGGTTCTTCTCTTGTTAAGAAAGGTCTCTTTTGGATTGTTAATTTCGGTGATCAAGCCCTTTTTTAGACTAACTCATTGGATCTTCATCCCCCAATTCTCTCCTCCTTTCCTCTTCTCCACCATTTGAGTATTATTTTCCTAGATGTTGGTTGGTCTAATGTTTCTAATTTTAAGGATTATTTTTGGTTGGGGATATTTTATTGGAAAGATATTAACTATTGGCTTGTGGGTGGAGATCGTGAATCTCAAGCTACCCTAGCTTCTATCTTGGATGATCAACCTTATTGTTCTTTATAAAAGGAGGATGATCTAACTTGGGGCTACGATCCTAAAGAAGTTTATTATTTTTAGTGGCTATCAATTATTAGATGCAGAAAATAATTTGGTTTGTAGGATTTTCCTTGTTGAAAAAGGCTTAAAATATTTTTTTTTCCCAAGTATAATTTGTTTTTTTGGATTCTTTATTAGAACAAATTTCTTACTTGGGACAATATTAAAAAGCAAGGATTTTAGGGTCCTAATTTGGTTCTTTGTGGGCTCAATGAGGAAGACGTATCTCATATTTACGCCGAAAGTATTACCAATGTGAAGAAGAGAAATCTAAAATTTTAAATAAATGATTCACCCTTTTCAAGAAGGAATGCAAGATGATCAAAGAAATCTTTGATGTTTATTCTTCTGACAGTCTTCTTTCCCATTGAGCTTTATTTTTAATATGGTAAATAATTTCTCAGCAAATGTGGATTGCATGACTATGGTTGAAATGTTTGTACAACAAATAAAAATAAAAGAAAATATTATGGTTATCTTCTTTACCTCACAAAGTAGAGGAAATGTTGGCGTTCAAAAATATGAAAGACAATGTTATGGGTTAGAATTTTTTGTTTTCCTTTTTCAAAGATTTTAACTAAACTTTTTGCCTCATAATACCTAATGTGGATAGGAAAAGGCTAGCTTGAATATTAATAATATGATATTATAAAATAAAATTATATATAATATAAAATATATTATATTTATATTTATTTTATTATTATATTTTATATAATATAAATTATTAAATATATTTCATTATACAAATTATATTTAAAATACTTATATATATATTATATAAAATATCTTCTAATCATATTTACTATTTTATATTATTTAAACTATGAAATATAATATAATATGTAATGAATATATAGTATATTATTTTATATTGTATTTATTTTATTACTATATTTTATATAATATAATATAAATTATTAAATATATTTTTAAAATAATATTTTATTAAATAAAAAATTATATTTTAAAAACTTATATATATTTATTATTTTATATTATATAAACTACTAAATATAATATAATATCTAATGAATATATAATATGTATTTTTTATATTTTATTTATTTTATTATTATATTTTATATAACAAAAAATATTAAATATATTTTTAAAATATTATTTCATTATAAAAATTGTACCGTAGAAAAAAGTATTTCTTGCTTGATTTGTGAATAATTGATGATAAATTGGACTTAATGAGGCCTTGATTTGGTATTATGAGATGTTTTTCACATCCACACTAGGTCGTGTACCCTTATAAAATGCATTTATTAATGTCTTGTGAAGGTGTTGTGAAGTGTTGTAACACATTTCTACACTTTTCTAGACTCTTCTCATTATAATTCATCTAAAAACCACCTTTTCATCCCTTATCAAGACCTATTTTAAAGTGTTGTAAAGTATTATAAAAATACTTCACACTTTTCTAGGCTTGTCCTCACTATTTACACCTTTCTTATGCTTTATATGACCCCTTTATGCACTTACATGTCATAATTAAGTGTATTTTTGAATGTAGCCTCGACAAACAACATTAAATGCAACTTAATTCCCGACACCCACTTGCAAGCCTAGAGTGGGATCCATTTTCCATGGGTGGCGAATGAGTCCCTCTTGGCTCAAAATTCAAAATAATTTAAAATTCCTTCAAGTTTTTATTCAGTAAGACCTTATGTCGACTTGTGATGTTGTATTATTGGGTTGTTAGGGAATAATTGTGTATAAATAAATATTTTTCTATCCATTCTAACCCCCATTCATCCATTAACTCATTTTCATAATTCATTCATCATCTATCTTCTCCATGAAGCCAAGCAAGTTAGGGTTTCATCATTGCAAGTCATCAAGATAGCTTCCAAAGACATTCAAGGGATGAATCTTCTTCCATTGTTGTAGAAATTAAAGATCAATCCTCATGGCAAGGTAATCGACTCCATTATTGCATGATTCATTATATTCTTTCTCTATTTTAGTTTAATTACCTAAAAGGGGTTTGACCAAGGCAAACCCCCATGCCCTAACATTTACCATTTCTCTCTCTTGTCTTGTGTGTTTGCAGATTTAGGAATTTTGGAAGCTTGTAAACCATTAAGAATCAAGTTGTAAAGTTTTTTAAGTCTTCTCTTCATTGTCCAAGTCAAAATATATATAAAAAAGTGACTTTCAGGCCTGAATTTGATAGTTTCAGAACCAAACACCTAGAGAAGTAGAAAGTGCAGATCAAAAGCTCCAGATTCCACCTTTGAATATTCAGAAATTAAAAAGTGGAATCATTCACCATGGGTGGTGAATGAGTCCCACTTCCAGGTCATTTTTTGGTTTTCTACATTTTTAGGTACCCATTTGTCTGAAATAGTTTTCAGAACAGTTTTACAGAATTAGGACTGATTCGCCCAGAATGGCGAATGAGTCCCACTAGGCCTAAAAGTTAGCATCAACAGCATTCCAAAAGCCATTTCCAATCTCCATTCATATCTCAAGTGCACACTTTCAGTCCCATCCATTTCTATTAAGTTTTGTTCACATTTCTAAGTGTTTTTGCATTACATAATGTGTTTTCAAACAAGTTACATTTCTTAGGTTTTACATACTTTAATCAATCAATTTCATCATCTAGTTGCATTTAGATCATTGAATTTAATCTTAAATTCATCATAGATCCCGTTATTTGAGTGAACCACCTAGATTTTGGGTGTGTGATCTATCTCTTTCCATTAGGTGAATGACCCTAATTGAACAAAAGAGACCTAACATTCTTACACCTCATAAAATATTTGGTTCAAAAATATATCTTAAATATTTATTATTTAATTATATATATATTTTATATTAAAAAATAATATTATAATTATATTTTCAGTTCAATGGTGTAAACCTGAAAGGGGGTGGATAAAAATAAATTTTGATTGGGCATCAAAGGGTAATTTGGGACCTCCAGAGGTTGGGTGCATTGCTCACAATGAAACTAGTAACATATTAGCAATTGAAACAAAGAAGATGGTGGAAGGAATGAATAACGAGGTAGAGGTGCAAGTTGCACTCCTAGCAGTGGATTTGGTAAACAAGCTACATGTAGAAAGACTGCATCTGGAAGGGGATTCGTAGGTGATTGTAAATGCAATTGCCAATGGAAAAGCACAAGTTGGAAAATTGACAAATAATTGATATTATTCGATCTAAGCTCAATAATTTTTGAAATTTTAGAATTTCTCATATCTACCGGGAAGGCAACGCTTTGGCTGACCAACTATCTAAAATGGGGGTGAAAATAATTGAGCAATTTGGTTTAAATTTGGTAGAGATTTGGGAGGAGGGATAAAAGGTGGCGGTCAATGTTAGCTCAATAAATGAAGTGACTAGTTGATGTGGCATGGCATCATTTCAATATGCATTGGTATAGGGGCTTTGAATGTTGGGAGAGATCGAGGCATATTTACTCCTTTGCTTTTTTGTTGTTCATTCATTTTGCTTTTGCAGGTTCATTGGTGCACGCCAAAGATTGATGTTTGCAAAAGAATGGAAGAAAATTTCACTTTCAATGCCTCAAAGCAACAAATGGTGTTTTAGGGGCCTATCACAGATGAACGACTAAAGAACGTGTTCGCCACTAGTGAACCTTTCTTCCTCAGTTTGGCTCGAGCCCTCTTGGGAATGGATTTTTTGGTTTCCAAGTTTCATTTTCACACAAACACAAATATTTATTCTCTATTTTGTGCTTGGGGCCTTCATTTCAGCTCACAAGAGGAGGTTCGAAGAGTGATGGAATGTTGTATCAAAGTGGAATGGTAGGTTGGTCTGGAGGAAATTTTGGCCTATGTAGTGCCAAGGCATGGTTTCATTGTCACTGATGCCGTCTGGATTGGCTTCCCGGGTGTACCTCAACAATGGCACCCCTTTCTTCTACATAGAGATCTTGGTAATACCTTGGAAAGGAAGGTGAAGGATAAAAATTACTAGGCTTTTATTATGGACTTTGCACATGATTGGGAATTAGAGATTGCGGTTGGGATTCCTAGAGAGAAAATGAATCCAGAACTCTTCCGCTTCAAGCTGGCTGGTGCGTGGTTGGACATGGAGTTGTAGAGGAAGACTTGTGGCATGGTGAATTGTGTGGGAGGGGGCATGGTGAAACATGAGGTGGTGGCAGGGCTCGTGGTCATGGTGTTGGTTGAGGACGTGGTCGTAGGTCATAATTTGGGGTAGTTCAATGCCCTTTTCTTGCTCTCCTTTTCTTTTGTGATGGTTCAGATACTAGTTGTTTGTGGTCCCAATTTTGCTACAAACTTGTAAATTTGATTCGTGGGTGTTTTAGGTAGTGTAGTTTGAGATAGTTGTTTTGGACTATGCGTTTGTGTGCTTGGTGGTGTCTATAACTTTCTAGGCTAGGGTTGTAATTTTGGGGTTTTGTAGTTTGTTCATGGCTGGGTTGGCTTTAGCCTATTAGACTTTTAGTATTTTCCTATTTTCACTTTATATATTAATAATAATAAAATATATAGTTTATCGACCAAAATAAAATAAAATATATAATTATATTTATTATTTGTATTATAAAAAATATTAAATATAATATAATATATAATGAATATATGTAGTATATATTTTTTATATTATATTTATTTTATTATTATATTTTATATTTTATATAATATAAATTATTAAATTTATTTTTAAAATAATATTTCACTATACAAATTATATATTTTAAATATTTATATATTGATTATTTAATTATATATATTTGATATAAAAATTATAGGTACTATAATTATAGTTTATTATTTTATAAATATAATATAATATGTAATGAATGCATATTATACATATTTTTAATATAAAGATTGAGAGAGAGGGGGAGGTAGTGAAGGGTATATGAGAGAGAAAGAGATGAAGAGAGTATAAAAATAGAGAGAATAAGAGATGGAGACAAAGAGGGAAGGATAAATAACTAGAGAGAGGTAAAGAATGGAGAGAGAAAATGGGAAGGGGTAGGAAATAAAGGGAACAAGTTTAGAGTGAGAATTAGTTATATACATAGAGAGAGAGAGAAAGAAAAAGTGATAGAGGAAGATAGAAGAATAGAGAGGGAGATTGATAGAGATAGGGGAAGAGAGAAAGAGAGATAAAAGAGAGAGATAACAATAAGAGATATCTCTCTCTCTCATATATACACCTTTCTACCTCTACATATAACTTTCTATCTCTATCTTCTATCCATCCATCTCTCCCTCTCTCATTCTCCCTCACTTTGTCTCTACCTCTCTTTATCTCTATTTCTCCCTCTCCCTCTTCCTCTCTCATTTGATCTCTCCCTCTCTCTCTCTCCATCTCCATCTCTATCTTCCTCTTTATCTCCCTCCCCTATATGTGTCTCCTTACCTCTCCCTGCATCACTCTCTTCTCCTTCTATATTTCCCCCTCTCTCACTCTCTATTTCTCTCCCTATCCTCTCTCTCTCTCTCTCTCCATATCTTTCTCTACCTCTATCTCCCTATGTCTTTATATCTCTAGCCTATCTCTCTATATATTTCCCTATCCCATTAACTGAGCTTCATCTCTTTCAGAATCACACCTTTACATTCAAATAGAACACCATTTCATTCTCTTTGCATCTATGAGACATTACAAAGACTTTTTGAACTGCTACTCATTCAAACATACTAACATGAGGGAACTTTTTCTCCTTGACAGACACCATTACATCCCCTTACAGCTCTACAGAGCTAGACTCATTTGAGAGTACAAAACTATTCAAGATCATACAATATTTATAATACTAAGCATATATGAGAGATAGAGAACAAATATAAAATAATATATTTTAAACAACCCACAAAATGTGTGAAACCTATGAGGAGTTAATATGAAGTTCTTTTAGATCTTTTCAAATCTTACTTCACAATATTTCTTCTTAATTTTCCTTCACTTTTGATATCGATTGAGATCCAATGCTGATATGGAGACTAGCATAGAGGATACCAAGAAGACAAGACAAGCTAGAGTAGTTGGGATTATATTTCTAACACTCCCCCTTAATCACAACTACATTTTTTTTCATTGATGCTTTTGCATCTACAATATTCAAGTTCTATGGATTGAACCTAGGAAATCCAAATTTTCTATTGGGATTCTCTAATCATGAGCTCTAGCTTTCTGTCACTAGTCTATTGTATGTTCAAGTGTGATACCCTTGTTTTCCTCAACACCTCCTTTTGAGCTACACTACTAGTGCTTGAGGATCCTATCTTTAGTTTGGCTCAACCAGCCTCAAACATTCTTACACAAACACATAATGCTACTGTATTCAACCATATTATTTCCTTACTAAATTTTAGCTTCACTTGTCTATCTTCTTTTGATCTCTTAGCATCTCCTCTTTCTTACTTTGTTCTAATAGATGCTTCTCTTCTATACAACGTTTCACTCTCTCAACCTTCAACCTAGAAAGTCACTGATGCATCCTCAAAAAAACTAATTTCTTTCCTTAATTTAAAATAGGCTTTTCTTTTGGGTGACATCAAATACCTTTTTTGGTAGCTTCGCATACCTCCCACTTTCTCAACAAAACTCCTTTGAATAGAGACTAAAATAATGATCAAGTTTTGGATTTTATTTAACTTCTACTTGCCTCAAAATTGCAACAATTTTCAAATCAAGCTATCCTTTTCTCAAAAGTTGTGGACAACAGTTTCTCTATTTTCTCTTGCATCTCAAGTGACATAAATATTCTTCAGTAGCTTCTTCAACAACCTTTATATCTTCTAGTGGCTATAATCAAACTTTTCTCCATTTATTTTCCTCACCTCCCTTAGGTGGCTTGAGAATTCTTTCTTTTCATTTTCTTCAGCTAGTGGTAGAAATTCCTTGACTTCTTCACATTTAGGTTGGTTAATCACTTCTTTGGCTGTGATCATGAAACAATCTCTACTATGCAAATCTTCCTTGGCTTCTACCAACTTTTCAACCACCCACAATCTCTTTGTTGTGATTTTTGTAACTTATGTTGTGGCTTCTCATGAAAACACAAGACAATGATCCATGCTTTGGCTTTCAATAGCTATAACCTTAATGAAGTATTACAATATGATTTTCTTTTCTTGGTAGTTAGTCTTAAAAAATTTCAGCAAACTCTGTTTGTTCTCCTCAAAACTGCAATCAACTTTTTTTATCAGCTACTATTTTCTTTATTAGCTATGACTAGCAACAATCCAACTCTTCATTATTTGCAAGATCTTTCTTCCAACTTTTTCTAACATATTTGTCTTCACCTATAGCAGGGTCTCTTCTTTCTTCAATCTCTTTTGGATCTTTAGATTCTTCTACAAACACAATGACCTTGCTCTTACCTTGGATTTTTACATTTCCATTAATTCTTACAACCACTCCACTATCTATTGAAACAAAGGTTCTTTTCTTCTGGGACTAACACCTACAACATTTATTTTCTCCTCTATATTGATCTTTTCATATGGTAGTATCTTTACTTGTTGATTTCAACCCTTTAATTATGAACATTGTTTTGGACTAGCCTATTTTCAACGTCCATCCATGAACTCTTTCTTTTACAAGTTTTGAAACCCAAATAACCATCTCAAACCTACTCAGATACCATTTATTGGAATGTGTGTGCACCATAAATCTACAAACAACTTAAATGTCAAACATGCATTAGCAATGGGTTATATCAAGCTATACAAATCTACACCATGCCTCACAAGATAAACTAATTACAAGCATAAAAGAAGCATGATATATACCTATTCCATAGTGGATTGGTGTCACTTGTGAAAAGTGACCCTTTCCCAATCCTTGCCAAGCTCAATGATAAAATACCTTGGAGATGGAGTGGACAAAATCAACTCTCAATGTGAAGAGAGTAACTTTACATAAAATAGTGGATGATCGAATGAAGAATGAGACCTCCAATTTATAGAATCTCAAGTTGGAAGAATTCCCAAAAGAGAGCAATGTGGGACAAAGATTCAACCAATAGGAAGGAGCCACTTGTCACCTTGTGAGTGGATGGAGGATGTGCAAGTTTTGGTCAATGTGCCAATAAATGAGATTAGTTGGCCTTTTCAAATTTCAAATTTGGCTTGTTGGAGGGAGAAAAAGGGACTTAAATGCCAAGTGGGGGACATGTAAGAGGGGAGTTAATGCCATGTTGGAAGGGACAAGTCAACTTGTTTTGAAATTCAAACTTGAGGGAATATTCTCCAAAGATGCCTTGTTGAGAGAAAATGAGGATTTAATAAATGAATTAATTGATTTATTTGTGCAAGTGGGAAAAGCTAGAGGATATGATGGGTGATTAGGATTAGATTCATCATGGTTTGATTAATTTAAGATGATGATTAGGTGATTTGACCCATTTGACTTCAATTTTAAGGATTAAACTAAATCAAAAAGGAGATGAAAGATGTTTTAGATTTAATTAAATAAAGATTTGATTTATTTAATTAAAATGATGATGAACTTAGGAGATGATTTATTTAATCAAAAAATGGAATGTTAGGATTTGATTAAAAACTGATCTATTTAATCAAATGAGGTAATGATTTAATTAAATAAAGTTAATTTATTTATTTAAAGGATGAAATGTTAGATTTAATTAAATAAAGGTTATTAAATTAAAATGGTAAATTGAAATGCATGCATATTTTAAGTGTCTATAGAATGTAATGGTAGGAAAAAATAGAGAAACAAACAGAAATAGACATAATTTTTTTTCTATTGATCAAATGAAACATTATATGGATTGACTAAGCTTCAGCTCTTTCAAAATCACACCATTACATTCATACATTTAACACCATTTCATTCTCCTTACATCTATGAGACATTACAATGACATTTTGAATTGCTTCTCATTCAAACATACTAATATGAGGGAACTTCTGCTCCTTGACAGACACCATTACATCCCCTTACAACTCTGCAAAGTTGGACTCATTAAAGAGTACAAAACTATTCAAGATCATACAATATATAGAATACTAAGCATATACGAGAGATAGAGAACAAATATAAAATAATATATTTTAAACTACCCACAAAACGTGTGAAGCTTGTGAAGAGTTAATATGAAGTCCTTTTAGATCTTTTCAAATCTTACGTCACAATCTTTCTTCTTAATTTGTCTTCAATGCTGATATGGAGACTGACATGGAGGATACTGAGAAGACAAGACAAGTTGGAGTAGTTGGGATTATATTTCCAACATCGAAGATGGAATGTTTCTGACTCGGATTCCTTGTCCCTTGATCAAGCTACTTAGTTTCTCCATCTTAAAAAATGACAGGGTTGATTATTGTTTCTATATCTTAAGTTTTGTTTGGTCTCTAGATTCTTGATGATGATGAATATGTGAAAAACTTCCTTAATTTTTCCTTCTCTTATTATTTATCGTGACAGCTATTACTATTTACAAATCTTTATATAATTTTTTTACTTCTTTCTTAATATAATTTTATCTATTTTCCTCAAGGAAAAAAGAAACACCGTCCATTTATAATTCCTATGATAAAAGAAAGATATTGGTAAACTTTACCTCTAAGTATTTATAGGTCCTACCCTTAGAGAAGATCGTTTGGTTAGGCGTAAGTAGCTCTCGCTTCGCCCTTACGGCCAACTCAATGCGTATGAACTCTCTTGTTTCTCTCGTCCCTAATCAGAAAGATGAAATATCAGAGCTTTGGCGAACGAAGGGATCATGTTTTTGACAATCACGATGATAACAACTATGAAATTCGTCCACGAAGGAAACGTTAATCTACATTTTCTCTGCATAATTTGGCCTGTTAAACGACATGGAAGTTGCAATCAAAGGCATAGCTGTAGAGCTTCTAGGAATAAATGATCCAAACAAGGCTTTTTAGCCATCTATGCTCTCAAAAGTGACTGCTTGAATTTCCAGACATGTAAGATGCAGATTTATTCCAGGAGATTCGAGTTTATTCCAGTGAATTTGGAGTGCAGGTACCCCGTCCAATAAACCTCTGGCAAGAAATTTGAGCATCTTTAGCCATTTCCGTTATGTGAATGTCCATAACCTAAAAACTGCATTTTTTGTTGTCTGCTTCGACCTCGGTGAACTGCGTCACCTCGCAGAATCCGCAGGCCTTTAATCGAAAGAAACAAAGGTGAGAGTATCTTTGCTCCACAGAAGTAATATTCCATAATGATGCTCCCATATTATTGCTATTGCCCACAGTTAGTGAGCCAATCTTTTGCTATAAAAATATCAGCTATGAAACACAATGAGTGTCCACATATTAAGAGAGGATGGAGATAACAGTGATGGTTAAGAGTATGTTGATCTGGTGGATGATGAGCTCTTTGATTTGGAAAGCGGTTGAAGCGGGGAGGAGTGGGCATGTACCAGCAATGTTTGTGTTTGGGGATTCATTAGCAGATGCGGGAACTAACAATTTCATTCCAAACTGTAGTGCTCGGGCCGACTTTACACCATATGGGGTCTCCTTCTTCTCCAGCCCAACGGGTCGCTTCACAAATGGCCTCACTGTTTTCGATTTCATAGGTGAGCATAAGTGAATGTTACCAATCTTTTCAAGCTCTTTCACCAGTACTACAAATGTTAGAATGTTTAATCTTACAGAGCTGGGTACGATCTAATAAATCTTTTAGATTAGTGAAATGGGTTCATATTAGCAAGGGATGCATTTGTGACTGCAGCCGCTTACTTGGAGCTCCCTTTCATACCTCCGTATCGTGAGTTCCCTGTGTTGCCTTCGTATCTTCAGCAGGAAAGATTTTCCATGGAGTTAATTTTGCATCGGGAGGGAGTGGATTGCTGGATTTAACAGGAGCTGATAAGGTGCGTTCTTCAGTTAACAGTGTGTCTTTTCACTTTTGTGTTCTTTATCAAAGTTTCACATCACACCTCTCTTGTTTACTCATCCTGGACCATAAATTGTGCTAAGAAATGATAGATGAAAAATGATGACATGGAAGTCAGGTTAAGAGCCCCAAGACTTAAGGAGAGTTAGGAGATAAATCATATCTAAATCAAAGATGGGTTGTGTTAGGATTTTTATCCAAGATAATAACAACAAAAATTTTGTGCTTCCACAAAAAAACACTTGCACATAATGATCAACTTATTTCACATTAGAGTTAATTTGAATGTACAGTGATCTTGATTAAATAAACAAAAAAGAGGCAATCCACCTATCATGTGGATTGACAAGTGTCCCATGATGTGGCACAAATGAGAAGACAAGTGTCCTATGGGTATGAACCTTAGGATCACTTGGAATGTGCAAATCAACAAACTATTTGACCTAGTCATCAATCTTGATGTCAAGTGTTGAGTGACCTTTGAGATGAGATGGAAAGTCTTCCAACCTCAAAAAACTAGCGCATGAAGTTTACCAAATAACTTGGTAACCTCTATAGGTCTAAAAGGTTGCACATATAGATAGAAAAGATGTTGTCTAGCCTCATCAACCTAAGTACACTTAAGTATAGTGAATAGATAAATTATTCACTCTAACACCCCCTTTAAGTGATACTTGAGGAGATTAAAAAAGTGCAAATAGATAGAAATGAGTCTCAAGTAGTAGGCCATGTTAGGTACCCATGTAAAAAGTTGCACATAAAGTGGAGTAAAGGAGAAAACCTAGTGGGAACAAAAGTCTTCTCCAAAATAGAAATTGAAGGATTTAAGACCTGAAAAGATGTCTTGTGATGATAGGAACACCATGATGAAGAACTCTTGATGCATGTAGAAGTTGTAAACTTTGTCAAAGATGAATTAGTGACAGATGGAATCAACAAATCTCCAAGAAATGTAGATCAAGATAAGAGATACAAAACATTGCATGAGTGAACATAGGAACCCTACTCATCCATGAACACAAAAATAATTAAAATTTGTGAAGTTGAAAATATAGATAGTACTACGAATAGGATTACTAGAATCTCAAAATATGATCCACTAAAATAATCCCACATATGAGAGATAAAGATATAAGGTTCATGCGACCTCCCAAAAAGAAGATTCCTTCACTACTTCATTGAAAAAAGCATTAGCATAACACTATCATAGTCCTTCCTTAATGCTAAGAGAATAAGCAGAACAATTGAAATCAAGAGTGTGCAAGGAATGTAGAGATGTGTAAGAAATTGAAAAAGGGTGTTCATTAAGGCACACATGAATAAGGTGAGAATCACAAGGATCCATTGTTGTGATGGAAAAGAAAGACAACACACACCATGGGGTGAAAATCAAGAGGATCCACAACTATGATGACTAATTAAGGCTCTACACAATCCCCATTACACTTTATACTTTAGTATAAGTACAAAATTTTCCAAATTCCCTCCATATGGAACACACATTCAGTTTGAGTGGCACTTTATATGAGTGCATTTACAAACTTAATTGCTATTATGTGTTCTTCAAAGTCTATGTCATGAGGTGTATTAAGAAGACTTATGTCTTACAAACCTCAAAAAGTGACACAAATTGAAAATTAAACCTCAATTAAAATAACCCCGTTCTATTTACAAGTTATTGCAAAATGAAAAAAAAACCCTTTGCCAAATTCATTGCAAAAGAAAAAATTGACTCCTCTTTTATAAATGTTTAACTATGACAAAAAGAACAAGTTCACCTCTCCCTTTAAACACTTTGAAAAGCATTAACCAGTTAAATAAAACTATTTTCCGGATAGCATATTATGATTAACATATAAATATAATGTTATGATCAACTATTTAAATGGTAACCATTTAATGGAAAAAACCACCTTTTTGACCAAGTGTAAGGAGAAATGACTTGAGATGTAAGTAATCAAGACCAAGTCAAGGACTCGTTGACACCACAGGTAGAAGATGGGAGGAAATGCACCTTCAAATGCATAGCTCAGAGTGTCGAGTATGAAACGTGCTTTGACATAGAGCAATCTACAACCCTTCGATATCTCCAAGCTTTTACACTCTCCCACGCGACCATGGTGAAGGGTGCAAGTAAGCTTTGCGCTCTAGCACAAAAGAAATTTCATACCTTCGTTGTGCATGCCAAAGAATTAGTGCAAGGAAAATAAAGGCTCATGCAATGTGTTTGATAACATTTATTCTTGTAAAACATCCAATATGCACAACATCCAGCCAGCGAAATGGGGTGTGGAAGAAAAAAAAGGCATGGAGAGCAAGTTGAACTGTAATTTACATGCAAATCAAGTTGCATGGAATTATAAACTATACTTGATGCAAGTTTTTGGGAAGAGTTTTTGCTGCACTACTTTGATAGCATGTTAGGATTTCCATCCCTGGTCATAACAACAAAAACCTTTTGCTTCCACAAAACAAACCTGCACACAATGATCAGCCTAATTCACATTATGTTAGTTTGAATGTACAATGACCTTCCTTAAATAAGCAAGAAAAAGACAATCCACCTATCATATGGATTGACAAGTGCCCTATGATGTGGCACAAATAAGAAGACAAGTGTCATATAGGTGTCAACCTTAGGATCACTTGGAATGTGCAAACTAACAACCTATTTGACCGAGTCATTAACCTTGTTGGCAAGTGTTGAGTAACCTTTGAGGTGAGATGGAAAGTCTTCCAACCTCAAAAAGGTAACACATCAGGTTTACCAAATAACTTGGTAATCTCTAGAGGTCTAAAGGGTTGCACATTTAGTTAGACAAGATGTTGTCTAACCTCATTGTGTTGTAGAAAAAAGGACCGTTTGCTTGACATGGGATTAATTCATGATAAAATGAACTTAATGAGGCCTTTATTTAGGTGTTGCGATGCATTTTATGCATCCACACTAGGTCTTGGACCCTTATAAATTAAATAACATTCTTTTAATGATGTCTTGTAAAAAGTGTTGTAAAGTCTTGTAATGGACTTTCACACTTTTCTAGAATTAATAAACTCATTTCTCCTTAATTCAACATTATAAAATGTATTTAAATACATCTTCACATAAATCTAGAAGGCTTGTAAAATAAACTTAATGATAAACTAGTGTTGTAATGTGTCTCACACATTCACATTGGTTCTTGTGCCTTCCTAGGCTATGTGGACCTCATTTTAGTGTTGTAAAGTGTATTTAATCAGACTTTCACATTGATTTTTATGTCCCAAGCCCTATTTGAAATTTACATCATCACTAATAGGCCCCTATTAACCCATATTGTGCATCCCAAGGCTTAAATTGATCAAATACTCAACAAGGTTGCATTTTAGACCTTATTTCCTTAGCTCTTGGCATTTGAACTGTCAAATTGTCCCCTATGGGACCCATTCACCATGCATGGCAAATCAGTCCCATCTAGGTGGGACCCATTCACCATGCATGGAAAATTAGTCCCATATAGGTGGGACCCATTCACCATGCATGGAAAATCAGTCCCATCTAGGTGGGACCTATTCGCCATGTGTGGCGAATGAGTCCCATTTGGCTCAATTTTGACCTTTGAGTGGGAAAAATGTGAAATTTAAGTTTAATATTACTTCATGTCGGCCTGTGATGAGGTATTAACAAGTAAAATGGGTGAAATTCCTATAAATATAGATCTTTTAACTCATTTTCACATCCACTAACTTAATTCACATATTCATCCACCGATCTTTCATCTCAAGCCAAGCAACCTAGGGTTTTATCATTGCAAGACATCAAGAAAGATCCTAATAACATTCAAGGGCTGAATCTTCCTCCATTGCTACAAAAATACAAGATCAACATCATGGAAAGGTAATCTATTCCATTATTGCATGTTTCATTCTATTCTTTCATCATTTTGGTTTAATTACCTAAACAGGGTTTGACCAAGGAAAACCCCCATGCCCTAACAATCAAAATTTCTTCTTCTCTTCTTGTGTGTTTGTAGATTTAGGACCCTTGGAAGCTTGGAAATAATTGAAGATCAAGTTTCAATGTTTCTCAAGTCTTCTTCTCATTTAACAAGTCAAAATATCAACAAAATATCATTTTCAAACCCCTAAGTTAGAGTTTCAGAAGTGGACGCCTGTAGGGCATCAAAGTGAAAATCGGAAGCTCAGAATCCACTCTTGAATATTCAGAAATTCAAAAGTGGAATCATTCACCATTGGTGGTGAATGATTCCCATTTCCAAGTCAGTTTCATGTTTTCTGCATTTTCTAACGCCCTTTTGACAGAGACAGGTTTCGACTTAGTTTACCAGAACTGGGATCGATTCACCCAGAATGGAGAATGAGTCCCTCCAGGCTTGAAATGAGTATCAACAGTGTTATAGAAGCAATTTCTAGTCTCCTTCAAGCTTTTAGGTGCACACTTCATGTTGCATTCAATTCTATTTAGTTTTGCATTTGTTTCTAGGTGATTTTGCATCACACAATGTGTTTTCAAAGATCAATTGTTTCTTAAGTTTTTCATTTATAATCACTCATTTATATCACTTAATTACACTTAGTTCATTTAATTTAGCTTAAGAAACATCATACATAACATAATTTGAATGAACGCTTAGCATTTTTGGCATAAGTTCTCTCCTTTTAGGTGAAAAACTTTGGAAGAGCTAGAGAAGTACATAGGAACCAAAAATCTACTGTTCATTTTTGTGAACCTGATTTTTGAACATCTTATTTTCTATTTTGGAGTCCATTTTCCTCGTAATCCTAGCTTGCATTGAGTTTGCATTAGATTTGCATTGGTTAATTTGCATCTAGGGTTTCAATTTTTTGCATTAGGAAAAGTGCATTTAGCTTGCATTTTTGAATAAAATTTCCTTAAAAATATTTAAAATTCTGCATCTCCATTCTTAGGTTTGCATCTTACAACATTAAACACATCAAAAACCATTCAAAAATTCTAATTTTTTTTCAAAAAACCAATACCAGGACTCATTCGCCATGTTGGACGAATTAGTCCCTATCCAGATTTTTAAATGACATTACAACATCAAAAATCTCATTTTTTTGCTTCCTAAGCCTCCTAGCATCATATAGTATAATTTTGGAAAGTTTCTGGAACATTTTTTTAATGCATTTCACTAAAAAAATCATTTTATATTACTCATTCTTCACATCACTTCATTTGCACACATCCTTACATATAAAAATGCTTCCATTTCTACAATTTTGCATAACATTGATAAAAGTACTTTTCACTTTTGCATATACAATGTTTCTATTCCTAAAACTTTGCATAAGTTTGTTAAAAGTACTTTTCATTTTTGCATATACAATGTTTGCATTCTTCAAATCTTGCATATATCGGATAAGAATTTTTTGTACCTTTGCATATACATTGTTCATATTGTTGAAACATTGCATGAAATGGTTACATGTGCTTTTCACTCTTATTTAAACACTCCTAGTACCTTACATATGTAAATATGTTAAGAAATACTTCTTATCCCCTCCCTATGAGAGTGTTTTAGTGAAAGTGACTACAACTTGGGCCATTCCTAACAATCGTACTTGTTCTTCTCATAATATCTCTCCTCTTGGTGATGAAGATATTTTAGTAGAAGAATCGATTAATGAGAGTTTTGAGAATCCTAGTTGTTTCTCTCCGTTTACCTCTCTTAGTGGACAACACATTTCCAACCAACATAACACAACCTTAGATGATCATGACAACAACATTTGTTCTTCCTCTAGTATCCCTCCTAGTTGTAAAGTAGATACTTTGATGTTAGACAACACAATTGATGAAGGTCATGACTATCTTAGTTGTCCCCCTTCACCTCAGGAAACCCCTCTTTACAAAAAATATTCAACCATTGATCATTCCCCTACTTGCAATGAATTCCTTTTAGAAGAACCAACCTATGAATGTCACAAACATTTGGCTTGTTGTTCTCCTAAAAGACTCTCCTCCTATGGAGAATCTCATGGTGCACAAACATATGAACATTGACACATATCCTTCAACCACTAAAGCTTCCCTAGATGAGGGTACTCAAGTGGAATTAGAATCCCCTTCACCAACATATCATGCCAATCAAGACAAATTTTTTGAGATTATGAAAACACAAGTGGGATCTCCTTTAATTAGGGAGCTTCCTAAGTCACCTTCCATTAGTGAAAAACACAAAAAATTCAGAGTTGTCTTGAAATCCATGATGCAATCTACTCATAATAATATTTTGCAGTCACTAAGTTGTAACTTAGTAACTCAAACATCTAGGGGACCACACAACACTCCTCCACCATTACCTTTTCCTCAAAAAGTTCCTAGTTTTGAAGATCTTAAAAAGACTCTTGCTAATATATCTATATGGGAACTCATTCAACTCTCATTGACAGTGAAACCTGTCTTTCATGAAATGATGCAAATACAGAAGGAAGAGATCCAATCTTACATAAAACCGAATCATGTCACATCCTCCTCTCATCCCATGCAAGCCACTCCATCAGAAATCACATTCCCTAAACATGAATTACCCTCACTTGCGATTCAAAAACAATGATCCTTTGATGATAAAGGTGATCATTAATGAAACTTTAATTAGACACACCCTCATCGACAATGGATCAGAAATTAATGTTTGTAGCATGGACCTCCTACACAAACTTGGCATGGAAAAAAAACTTATTCAACTTAATGATGTTCATATTCGTGGCTTTGACAATTTTCATAGGCAACCACTTGGGATGATCACATTACCTATTGAGGTCAGACCTATAGTGTTGCCTACCTCTATTCATATCATGCAAAAACCCCTTCCATACAATCTTATCCTAGGGAGACCATGGATTCATGCTATGAAAGGAGTCCCATATACCCATCACCATGTCATGAAGTTTGAGTACAACAACAAGATATATACAATTGATCACAACACTTCCAACTCCCCTAATCCTTTCATCCCTCGATCAAAACTTGCACCTCCACCAATTGATGCTAACACTTAACCTACAACAAAACTCTTTTGTGATCATTTGGGGTCGTTAGATTCTATCCCTCCTTCCCATAATATTTCCAAAATCTCACCCTCATGGTCCAAAGAGTCATATACAAACAATTCCTTTTCAGACACAAGTTCTAGTAGTGATTGGAGTTTCACACCTACCTTTAAGGGAGGGTGTGCACTATCCCAATCTCAACCCAAACAACCTTGTGTTTCATTCACTCAACTTAGTTCTACCAAATCACCCCATGGTGGTGATCGTGGCTATATAACTCCCATCCCTCATGAAGCAATTACGCATAACATTCAAAATGATTTGTGTTCTTGTAAAGTAACCAATCCTTCTCACAAACACCCCCACCTTCATCTAACTTGGAAGATTGTTATGGTATTAGTTACAATCTTCCTCCTACACATGGATGCAATGAACACATGCACAAAACCAACATATCATACTTATATCCAATTTCATCAAAGACTTTGCACAACAATAACATTCAACCTCTCAAGGAGTGTGGTACTCTTCCTTGTGTGGGAGCACCTAATTCCTTTACTTGATATTCACTTTCATCCATTCTAGGCTCACCTTTGTCCTGCACTAAGTGGGGGCAAGGGGATTGATAGCCTTATCCTCATATGTCACTTGTCATTGTCTCTTTTGACTAGTTGTTAACCTTTCATGAACATATAAGAACAAGCTTGGGATGTGGATGACATGTCTTCAGATTGAATCGCATGCGACATACTCCCTTTCTTCATGACGTGGCTTATCAAAAACATATGATTTGGCATAGGGATTTTTGAATAAGCTCTCATACCCTCTTCTACTTTAAAGAAATTACTCAAAGACAAGTGTGTAGCAACCACTTTAGAGTGGGGGCATACATAGACAACATATTTGAGCAAATTTCATGGCTTGATTTACTTTTTGTTGTAACGTGTCCTCTGCTTGGTGGTGTCATTTCCTTCTGAGAGTGTATGATCAACTGAAGCAGCTTGATGCGAATGAGGCATCCCATGGATAATGATATGATAACCTTAATTTTTCCTCTCTTGGAGACATTAGGCACAATGCTCCCTAAGAAGAAGACCTTACATGAACAAAGAAAAATACCCTTTAACAAAATTTTTACATGACATTCAAAACATTTATAAAAACCATTTTCCTTTGTGGCGCCTTGTTAAAGTTATTAGGATGCATAACTTTGATATGGTTGAGCGGGAAGCCAATCTAGTGGCATGAATTTTCTCCATAGCCACCTTTGCATTTATGAGTGCATACCAACTAGTGTATGTATCTTACCTTTTGGGATTTCTCACCCTATAGACAATTAGAAGTTTCATGGCCTGTATATTTGGGCCTTCTCACCCGACAAACCATCATGAGTTCTGTCACCCTAGAGTGAGTATGCATTCTCTTTTTCAAACAAACAAGCCTAGATCTGATCCTCAACTAGTTGGACAAATGATTGAAGCTTGATCCACCTCACTTTCATTTCTCTTATTTCTTGCCATTGCATGATGGTTTGACTTAGGATCTTGGATCCTAGGGGCTTGACTTCCTTCTTGATCTTTGTCATTCTTTGTCATCTACATCTATACATGAGGATCTCTCTTTAATGTCTACTTTAGTGTGAGTTTGAAGTAAGTTCATCCTCTCACTAAAGTGGGGGCTAAATGTGTTGTAGAAGAAAGGACCCTTTGCTTGACATGGGATTAATTCATGATAAAATGAACTTAATGAGGCCTTGATTCAAGTCTTGTGAGACATTTTATGCATCCACACTAGGTCTTGGAACCTTATAAGTTGAATAACATTCTTTTAATGATGTCTTGTAAAGGTGTTGTAAATTCTTGTGGAGAATGAGTCCCATTTGACTCAATTTTGATCTTTGAGCGGGGAAAAAGTGAAATTTAAGTTTAATATTGCTTCATGTCAGCCTGTGATGAGATATTAATGAGTAAAATGGGGGAAATTCCTATAAATATAGATATTTAACTCATTTTAACATCCACTAACTTAATTCACATGTTCATCCACCAATCTTTCATCTCAAGCCAAGCAACTTAGGGTTTTATCATTGCAAGACATAAAGAAAGCTCCTAATAACATTCAAGGGTTGAATCTTCCTCCATTGCTATATAAATGGAAGATAAACATCATGACAAGGTAATCTATTCCATTATTGCATGTTTCATTCTATTTTTTTTTATCATTTTGGTTTAATTACCTAAATGGGGTTTGACCAAGGCAAACCCCCATGCCCTAACAATCAACATTTCTTCTACTCTTTTTGTGTCTTTGTAGATTTAGCACCCTTGGAAGCTTGGAAATCATTGAAGATCAAGTTGCAAGGTTGCTCAAGTCTTCTTCTGCTTAAACAAGTCAAAATATCAACAAAATCTCATTTTTAGACCCGTAAATCAGAGTTTTAGAAGCGGACCCCTATAGGGCATCAAAGTGCAAATCGAAAGCTCCAGAATCCACTCTTGAATATTCAGAAATTCAAAGTGAACTCATTCACCATGGGTGGTGAATGAGTCCCATTTCTAGGTCAGTTTCATATTTTTTGCATTTTCTAACACCCTTTTGACAGAAACAGGTTTCGGCTCAATTTACCATAATTGGGACTAATTCGCCGAGAATGTCGAATGAGTTCCTCCAGGCTTGAAAATTAGTATCAGCAGTGTTACAAAAGCAATTTTTTGTCTCCTTCAAGCTTTCAGGTGCACACTTCATGTTGCATTCAATTCTGTTTAAGTTTGCATTCGTTTCTAGGTGATTTTGCATTACACAATGTGTTTTCAAAGATCACTTGTTTCTTAAATTTTGCATTTATAATTAGTCATTTAGATCACTTAATTTCACTTAGTTCATTTCATTTATCTTTAAAAACATCATACATAACATAATTTGAATGAACCCTTAACATTTTTGGCCTAAGCTCTCTCCTTTTAGGTGAAAACCTCTAGAAGAGCTAGAGAAGCACATAGGAACCAAAAATGTATGGTTCACTCATGAACCTAAATACACTTAAGTATAGTGAACAGATAAATTATTCACTCTAATAGGTTTGTCCTATAAGAAATAGAGGAACCAATAGTTTAGTCGGTAGAAGACTCTAGTAGCAAATGGAAGGTTTTAGGTTCAACTCCTAGCTGGTCCATTGAAATCTCAACATGGTATCAAAGCAAGGCTAGGTTGAGAGCTTGAAACACCGAATGTGGCTTAAGAGGGGTGTTGGAAGTAAATCAGATTTGAACTAAAGATGAGATGGTCCTATAGGAACTAGTAGCTTAGTTGGTAGAGTACTTTAGTAGCGAATATAATGTCTTAGTTTTGAGTCTTAGCTGGTCCATGAAAACCTCAAAAAGTTTGAGAAGAAAATAAAAATAAATTAGTGAATGACAATTGAATTATTATTAACTTGCAAATTTTTAGCTAGTAGCTTAGTTGGTAGAGTACTCTAGCAGCAAATGGAATGTCTTAGATTTGAGTTCTAACAAGTCCATGAAAAACTCAATAAGTATGAGAAGAAAAGAAAACTAAATTAGTGAATGAAAATTGAATTATTACTAGCTTACAAATTTTTAGATTAGATTATGTGATTATTTTTCTTTACCCAAGTTTTTGTTCACATTCTATGATCCAATTCTCTTATTTTCCTTAATCATCTTGATAATAGATCGTGAAGTTTGCTACAAAATGATGAAGAAAAATAATTATATAGTATAATCCATAAATCTGTAAACTAACATTATAAACTATGAAAATTTCATGTGGATCACACTTTTCTTACTTACTCATTCAATAATGAACCATAAAGTGTGCTAAAAAATAATGATAAAAAATGATCACATAGTCTAATCCACAAATCTGCAAGCTAAAATTATAAAATATCTTCAACCAAATTATTATAATTTTCTTAAAGATATTTTTGTGAGAAAACTGTCTTGGGAATTTCTTATTTTCCAAATGCACAACGATATAAGTATGTAGGTATTTAAGTGCTTTCCAAAAAAGTCTCCTGACTTACAATTCAAGAAACGTAAACTGGTGCAGAAAGTTGTTAAATTGAGTGATCAGATATCGAAATTCGAAGAATTCGCTGGGCATGTACGTAACAAGTCGTACCTGAGAAATTCTTTATATTGCATTTCCAGTGGAGGCAACGACATTAACGCCCACTTCAACAAAGTTTACCCAAATATCACTGTCGAAGAATTTGCCCCTGCGCTGGTTCACACACTTGATCGCTACATACAAGTAAGTTTCCCAATAAATTGTTGTGACCGATCTGATCAATCCTCAATACCATTTTTAATAAATTAAAACATTTGTTGTGGCAGAGGCTTTATCGAGCTGGAGCAAGAAAATTTCTGATGCTCGACATCTCGGCTGTGGGATGTACTCCAATGGCCAGATTTGCATATAGTTTAGCATTCCACGGAAATTGTGCAAAGCCTGGAAATGATTTAGCCTTAGAATATAACGCTCTTCTTACAAAGCTTGTGGATCACTTGAATGAAAAACTAGATGAAGTGAATATCATCCTACTGAATTCTTATGATTACTTGACAGCCATGATTGAACATGGCGAAGCTTTTGGTATGTCAATCCCTACTTCAATAACCTCCTTTATCATTTTTTTTCCTTTCCTGGCTGCCTGATTTTTAATACATTTGTTAAATTTGCAGGTTTTTCAGAAACAAAATCAGCGTGCTGTGGATCAGGGTCGTTTAGAGCCAACGTGAGCTGTGGACGGACCACTCCAACAGATGTGTATTGTGATGATCCAGACGCACATTTGTTTTGGGATGAAATTCATCCCACACAAAGAGTTTACTCCATATTTTCAGAAGAAATATGGAGAGGAAATTCTTCTGTTATGCATCCATTTAACCTTTCCACACTAATCTTGGGGAGACAAGCATAAACAAACCTACATTCTGCAGTTGTGGGCTATTGATGAACTTTGCATTACTCTTGGGAATAAAATAATATGGAAAACCGATTAGTCTACGAGGATGATGTTTGGTTTTTCTCATATTAATTTTGATAAACAATATACATTATTTTAAATAATTTTATTTCAATATGTTTTTGATTAAAAAAGTATGGAAGGGCCTTGATCTGATAACATAACTTTTATTTGAAAGAGACATTTTGTGTGTATAAGTGTCTAGTCTCCCCACCGTCCCCGTTGTATGGAAGGGTGTGTCATACCAGCGTCACCGGTCACGTGAAAAAAGTTTACTAGGTGCACTGCAATTTATAGGGGGATGGATATCGATTCTTGCAGTCTAAAACAATTAAGAAAATAAAAAAATATTGATTGTTTAATAATCCACAAAATAAAATAGCTTAAATTCTTGGTTTTTTGTTTATTTATTTATTTATGTATTTTATACATTATAAAATTTTATTAGAATATAAAATATTTAATGTACCAATGTTTAATTTTGCTTGATAAAATTGATTTTAATGTGTTATTAATGTATGTTATATTTTTAATATTTTATGTTTGTGTAAATAATTGTGATGGTGAAAGTTATATATTGATATCTTTTTCACTTATGTTTTGGACCTATTTTTATCGGGGTATCATAATACTATAATCAACTTCTAAGAGACATAATTATGTGATAATTGATTTATGACATCACAAATCATAATTCCTTCATCTCTAGCTTTACATTTGTGATCTCTATACATATTATAAGACATCCTATATTAGATGCAATGAAAACTTCACTTTTAAATTTTAAAATTTAAATTTCCACCATGCCAACCTTTTCTCTAGTTGTGAGCTTACGTAACGTATATTATGTTGATTTATTATTGGTTGTGTAATCTCAAAAATTGTCTACTTTAAAATCCCTAGGTTACATTTCTGCATTCATTTTGATGTACATCCCCATGAATATGTTTACAACTCATTTTACATGTATTTCTAGAAAACCCCAATTATTCTAAACCTAATACAAAAAGTACAAATCCTAACTCTTAAAAGAAACTTATGTACAAAAAATACTAGTGCATAATACACCCATGCACTTAGAATGCTATTTAATTTGATAAAGGATGAATTCCTAACCCTAGTTATTGCTTAATAATTTTTGCAATGGATTTATCTACCATAGATCAAAATGTAAATTCTTTTCTCTCTCTCTACACACACAAATTCCCACTATTCCTCCATTGTTAAAATTCCAAAAGTACCCTGTGATTGAAACACCTCCTTAATCTAAACATATCTACCTTATCTCCATACAACCCTTTAAAATATTACATGCAATTATCCACAATCTTTAGGGCTTCCAATACTAATTTTTTCTTACAAAATCCTTCATTTTAAAAATGGCATTCTCTCAAAAACCCTTGTTGTAGATCCAAGTTCTCTTGATCAATTCTATTGTATATTTAACCAAATTGCATATTCTATTAGGTCCTCCATTATACAAGAGCACAACATAGAAATAAACATCTTCTTATAATTACTAGTAGCTGTAAAGGTTATCATACACTCTAAATAAGCCACATAGGAAGCATCCACTTGTTCTTTTAAAAGGTTATTGTTGAGACTAAAAATAGTATCACAATAAATAGATTGATTAGTTTCATAAATAGTTAGGCCCCTTTTTCATTTCTCATTCAACTTTAAACATCAATGACAAGAGATTTAAGAAAAATTGAAAGATAATATAAGCTTGAGGCATTACTCAAGTGATGGAGAGAAGTACCTAAATTTCTTAGGGTTATAGGATAAAAAATTCTACTGCCACATTTATAAAGGTGATTGAAATGAATATTTAGAAGACTATAAACTAGGAGTACCCCATAGAGGATTCACTATCTAATAGGTACCATGAAATGTTCTTATTCATAAAAGCATTAATAACAACTATAAAATATAATGTGTTATACCACTTTCTTTGAAGAGGTCAAGAGAACAAATCAATTAAAGTCAAGAGATTTGGGGTTTCTATTTAGGACTAGTGGTCAATATAGGACATTACAAAGGAAGTTCAAAATTTCACCAAAAATCTATAGAGGGAAGGATTAGAAGGGATTTTAAACATGCAAAATTAGTGAAGGTAAGTGGATGTATAATTGGAAGAATTTTTGAGGCCCAAAAGTGCAATAAAATTATGTAAAAAGGAAAACTATAAGGAATGTAGAAAATGATCAAGGAATCAAAGATCTATATGTCAAGAGATGGAAATGGAGGATGGAAGAAGTCTATTAGGAATTCCCAAGTGAATAAATAGAGAGGGAATCAAATGTCATAGGAGTGTAGAGAAGGATGGGAGATTAGTAGATTTTGAAATGGAGATTGATTAGGAGACATATGGATAAGCTTTGTACATGTACAAAATAGAAGTGAAGAAGGGATGAAGGATTGTAGGAAATGGGAGTAGAGAAGGACCAAAGGTTTGGAGGAAGAAGGGAATAGGAATATGTCCAAACAAACTCTGTAAATCTACAAGATATAAAAAAATTTATGGGAATCAAGGGGACATCAAAATCCAAGAATGCATAAGAGGATTGGAAGTCAAAAACTCAAGACATAGAATTTCAAGTCTAGAAATCTATCAAAAACCCAAAAAATAGTGAAATACAATAAATGAGCTGAGGAAGGGATCTGATAGACAAAGTAAATTCTATTTAGGAGTAATGATTCATATAGGAGGCTAGATGAGAAAAAGATGTCTAGTGCTCTGCTAAAACCTACAACTACAAAAAAACTATAGAAAATGTCAAAAAATTCCCTAGATTTAGAACTTTATAGAATTTTAGCGACTTCTAACATATGATAAAAACATTTAAGGGATGAATAGGAAGACCACATAAGAAATTTTATCAAGGTAAGAACCATTTTAAGATTTATTAGATTAGTTATATGATGTGCACAATGAGGCCTAATGCATAAGGGGGTTAGGATCAAGTAATTTTATGCATTATTAAAGTAATTTCCAATTAAGAAAAAAGTGAATTTTGAATGGAGGAGCTGAAAAATTATTTATCAATCCTCAAAATTTTAATGGGGAATTAGTGAGCTTGAATGACATGATTAAAAGTTCATAGTGACCATAATGAGTGTGGAAGGATATTGTTAGAATATATTTTTTGTTGATACAAATTTGGTGATAGATGGAGCATAAGAACTAATTTGGAGAGAAAGTTGGTACCATGAAGCAATTAATTTTTTGATGTTATTTGGATCAATGAGGTTATGTATGCCACTAGATTTAATGAGAACAATGAGGGGGAAATACTCCAAATTCCTATTTGAAATTCATAGTTAGAGGACTGGTGAAACCTTAAGGGCATGTACTCAAAATTTTAGAGGGGAGTCTATATGAGAAGAATTAGTAACAAGTAGTTATTCTCCTTTTTTTGGGATCATATTCTCAATCATTAATATTAGTGTAGGTAACTCAATATCAAGAACATGTAGCTTTTATCCCAAACATTTGTGGCCCCTTGTTAATTTTTCTTAGTTAGAATACATACCATTTCTCACTTAACTTATATTTTAGCTTTGACAAGACACTTAATGAGAGTGGTTTTTGAAGGATATGGAAAAAATGATTTGGTGGTGTGGTGTTATTGAAGGGAGAAAATTTTAAAAAATAACACTAAGCATTGATTTTACTTTTACAAGTTTTCTCCAAACCTAAAGCTTCCATGATGTTATTAGATTTGAACATTTTTAACCTTAAAGTATATTCAATCCTTAGGGATAGTAAAATTAATTGTGAAAAATGAGTTAGATAATAATTGAGTGTGATTTTTGAGTTGCTCAAATTAGGTCTAATATTCAAAAATTATGCTAGACTGAGGGAAATTGGTAAAAGAACAGATAAAATCCTCACAGGAATGAAGGTGAAATTGAACTAACAAATGTTTGAAAAATATATAATTTGGTTCATCGTGAGACTCGAGATACAACTAGTACCATTGTAAAAGTTATTTTTGGAAGTAGAAGGATGTAATAGGGACCCCATTTGTTGTATCAATACTATGCAGATTGAAGTAATATTTGACTACAAATTCAACTAGTAGGAATGGTGCTATCAAATCTAGGGATTTCAAATTTTAGGCCATGATATATATATATATATATATATCTAGAAATGAGTTTCCACTCTTAGATGATTAATCACTATTAAACAGTGTTCCACGGGGATGCATCCTCCCAAAAAAACTCATGTTTCCTAGATGGGGACGTCTCAAAGACTTGGGAACTTGGGGATACATCCCCCAAGCATCCCACCACCAGTGTGTTTGTCTCCAAGATGGCACTAGGACATCAAGGATGCGGGGGTGTCCTCAAGATGTCTAGGGGACTCCTAGTTGTCTCCAAGATGTATAATTCTTAGACTTATACATCTTTTTATAACTATTTTTCAAGTACTATATGTATTTTAGCACCTTGCCACCCCTCGCCACCGTCCTCCTACTATTCCCCTACCGCCCCTAAACTTAGACCCCCCATACCCCCATCCCCGTGTCCCCATAACACGTCCCCTTCCATCCCCCCATCCCCCTGTCCATGTCCTCAAAACCCCACATGGAACGCTTCTATTAAATTATTTGAAAAGATCTACATGTTGGGCATTAATACCATGGATCACTTCGTGATGTATGAAAATGAGATCTAGGGTCTAAATTACACCTTCCTCTAAATCACAATGGAAGGAACCAAAAATGATCACAAACACCCACTTGGCTAATAACTGTTATAGAAGAGACAAAATGGTGGATCAAATTTTTTGTTCTTTCTTGGGTGGGGGGGTTGATTGATTGATTGGTAATTGAATAAATTTGATAGTGCAAATGTATACCTAGGTTAATTATATAATTATAATAAATTTTTATGATTTTAGGAAAGCACATAACAAAATTAATAATTGACTGAATTTGATAATGCAAATGTATACCTAGGTTAATTATGCAACTGCAATAATCTGTTATGATTTTTGGAAAGTACAAAACATAAATATAGGAAATAATTGCAAGACAATAGACTATATAAACTGACAAAATTGACATATAAATTTGAGCTTAAACTTGTTGGATAGGGTTGTCAATGCCTTAGACTTGGAAATGAAAACCTTCAAAATTAGATTTTAGATCTTAGTTGGCCACTATATGTAGGCTCTTCCTTTCTATACTTAGTGTCAAAACTTCATTTGTCGATGAATAATTCCACTTTACATAATTTTTTGACATGTGAGGCTTGAATGCTTGATTGAGCAATTAGGTCTTCCATCCTTTATCAATTTCATTTCAGATTTGTTACATGTACATAAGAGAGGAGAGAAAGGGTTGTGTCATATAGGGGCTTACCTAAGTCAAACCATGTTTTGGTGTTTCCACCTCCACAATGGATATGATAATGTAAAATATTTTTTACCCTAGGTCAAGTAAAGGAAAATGTATAAAATAATGATAAATTGACAAGTACCCCAACTAACCACTCAAATCTGCATTCCTTGATGGATTAAATTTATTGTACTCATCACCTCCAAGGATAATTAGGTGCTTGATTTGAAGTCCAACAAGTGCTAGTTCTCACAAAATAAATGGACATGAAACATGAATGAAGTCACATGAAAAACTTGTGCATTGCAAACATGATACTTGACTGAAGTAATGCTGCAATAACCCTACTAATTGAAACATAAGAAAAATAGGTAGATTAAATGTGTTGGGTTAAAGTATGAGGGACATATTTTCCTTTATTTCATTAGAAAATGATATTCCCACGATGAATTGATTCAGTTATATTTCATCGTGGGAATATCATTTTCTTTATAACTGAAGGACAAGGGTCAAGGTCAAACAACACTTTGGGGAGAAAAACTAAAAAATAGAAAATCAACACCAAAATACAATCTAAAACTTGAAAGGTCTAAATATTAAGCTCAATATTTGTAGAACAAGAAAATAGAATACAAATCTAAGAAGGGCAGAAAAATGTTTACCAATCACCAAAAGTGATTTTTGGAAGTTGATCTGGGACTCATTCACCCATGGGTGAATGGGTCACAGTACAAGGATTTCAAAAATATTTTAGGAGCCTCTAATGTAGGTCTGTAGCTTCTAAATTTTCTAGGTTTCAGTGTTGAAAAGTCAAAAATCTAATTTGTAGGTTAGATTTTGTGATTTGACAAAAACTTTGGTTACCTTTTGCAACTCTAACAACTTTGTAAATATTGCTCTTCAAAAGGTCTTCAAGTCTTCTTCAACCTAAATATACAATCACACACACAAGAGGGAAAATTGTTTAACATGTTGTTGGGTGATAGGGGTTTTCCTTGGTCAAACCCCGTTTTAGTAGTCAAACCTTTAATTGAAATAATGCATGAAAGAGGGAATGAAGAATTAACAAAGCTATGTTGCCACTCAAAAAAACCTTGAAGAAACCTTGGTAATGGATATCTTAGGAGGTCTACAACTTGCATGAAATGGATAAATTAGATGTGGATCTTGACACTTGAAATGATGCTTGAAATGCTTGACTTGATCATGAAACCTACATCACAATGTTAGCTCCAAAAACATGCATGATGCAAGAATATGTTGACATGATGAATAGATATTGAATGCTGAAATAAATCTCTGATATATCTTCTCTTGAATGCCTTTGATCATAAACCTTTCTATACTTTTGCTCACTTGAAAATTCTAGGTGAAACTTAGTGAAATGAAATTGTATTTATAGGTATGTATCCTTAATTTCCTGAAATTCAAATATCATCACAAGCTGAAATTGAATTATGGATTTAAAAACAATTAAATATTTTCAAAAACATAATTTAAATTTAGGTCCAAAGGTCTAGGGAGGACCCATTCTCCTATAGGTCAATGGGTCCCAAGTCCCTATATGTGGAACACACATTGATCAATGTAAAGTGTTATTTTTAGGCATTAATTATTGTTGGGTTTTCCCTTCATAAAATATAATTAATTAGGCTTTGTAAATTAATTAAAGGGATAATTAAGGCATAATTAAGCTAAATTTAATTAAGTGGGCCCAAATAAGTGTGTAAATATAAAAGGGTACATTTAACAACACTAAATTAAGGTATTATTAAGTCCAATTTAACTAGGAGGGCCCAAAAAAGTGAGAAAATGTAAAGGGTTAAATTTTTCTACACTACATTTAGCCACCACTTTAGTGAGAGGATGACCCTATGTCAAACTAAAACTAAAGTAGACAATCAAGAGAGGTCGAACTGTACAATTGTTGGGAGGATAAGATGAAAAATATCAAGGATTGTGATCAAGCCTCCAAGATCTAAGATGTCATGGAAAAACAAACAAAGGTACAAGGAGACACATGCCTATGTTAAACATATATATGCATGCAGCAATTTGACAAGATACTCAACCATACAATTCTAAAGACTAAAAGGAAAATTTATGGGGAGGATCAAGCCTTGATTGTCCAACGTGATGTGGAACACACCTATCTGTTTTTCCAAAAATGTTTACAAGTGGAACTCAAACAATAATGCATGCTCACACGGGCTAGTAAAATCCACTGTCCACTAGCTAAGCCCCCAAAGGTAGAAAATGAGAGAATTTTATTAGGCTCCCATACCATACCAAAGTTATACCTCCAATAACATTAATAATGCACCACACAATATGAATTTCGAGCTTCATAAGGCTTAGCAAGTTATGTCATGCTAAGCACTTATGAACAAACAAGGCACCATAGGAAATGAAAGTGGGTTATGCTTGGTGGCTATGAAAAGGGGTTGTAACTTCAAGTTTCATAAGGTTAGAAATTTGCATTATATGCTAAACATTTATGAACAATTTATACAAATAGGATAAGACATGCTCAAAGAGGTTTTTCTTAGTTTGTGTAAGGTCTCCTCTTAGGGAACATCATGCCTAATATTTCCAAAAGAGGAAAAATCTAGGATAAAAGATTCACAACTTGTGGAATGCAATGTGTAGCATCACCACTAAGAGGAAATTTGTATGCCAAGAAAGGTCACACTCTTGGAGGACATCAAACCCAATGAATCCACCAAGAAGAAGAAAAATCACAAGAAGTAAGAAGAAAACACAATGAAACATAAGATAGAGTCCAAGATATCCAAAAATGATAATTCCAATGTATGTCCCCACTTTAAAGAAATTGCTAACACGATGCTATGAGCAATTACTTTAAAGTAGAAAATGATAAATGCTAACAATAAAGGAGACATGAGAGCTTATTTGGAAATCTCTATTCCAAGTCATATGTTTCCAAATGAAGCTATGTCATGTAGAATGGGTTGGCCCCCAAAATAACACACATAAGGGATTCACGAATCTAGGGTCAACATTTTTCTTTGCTAGAATGATATTATAGACCTCGAATCCATCATCATTCCTCAAATAACTCATGGAATATGAGGAATGGCACAAAGAAAGAGAAAACAAAGAAAAAACTTTTGGGTCAACATGGAAGAGACCTAAATGTTTCTGTATAAGAGCAAATTTGCATCCCTTGTGTAAATTCCCCTTTTGCATCCCTCCACCTTAGAAAATAAAACTCCAATGTGAAATTCCACATCACCCATCTGCCATGCATCCACTTGGGGCTTGTCTTTTGTGTCAATGGGGGAATTTTCATCAGGGAAATGAGCATGGCACATGAACTTCTATGGCGTGTTGCCATCCCTGATAGATTCTTGCCCTTGGAGTATGCAGGGAAATTACGTTCTCCATTGGGCATGAAGCATAATGCCTCTATGTCAACCATCTAGCCTAAAAACGGCTCCTTCCCTCCCATTTTGATCTTCAAATTCATCCATTTCACATTCATCCACACTTCTACGATCTATTGAGCACTCAACTTAATTCTCTTAGAAATTCACAACATTTTATTTGAGAAAAATTCCATCCATCTTGCTGCACTTTTTCCACCATGGGAGTTGTGACTTGACATGTCCTGAGGGACTGCTTCTTCATTGTTGTGGCAACATAGACCTTACCAGGTTTGCATCCTACTCTATGTGCTTGAGGGCACCTCAATTGAGAAGGTGATATCGCTTCTTGATTTTTTAGTATTCCTTTCCTTTATTTTATTTATCACATTTTCTATCTTGTGGTTTTCCAAATTGTTCATGGAGGTGGAAACACCAAAGCGAGGGTTTGACTGAGGAAAGCCCCTATAAAACCCAATATTTTTCCCTCTTGGCTGTATGTAGATGTGCGTGTGTGTGGAGCTTGCTGGCGAGCTAGACTTTCAGTGAGTTGAACCTTTTCACCTTTGTTTTCTCTATCTCCTTTATCATTTCTATAGTCATTTATTGTACTTTGAACATTATTTTTCCTATTTTGTTAAAATTTATTAGCTAGGATGTCAGTAGATTTTTTAGCTTTCCATACTATACTTTTCACTTTCTAGCCATACAGATGCCAGTGCACTAGAGAGATGTCAGCATGTCATGCTTTCATACTTGACTCGCATGCCATCCTTGGATAAAGAGCTATTTGAGGTGTGGTTCAGATTCCAGAAACTGGCTTGTCTAGCCCCATTCAATTATTCAAATTCGTAGAGTGATAGAAGCACTTGAGAGTGATCTTCATTCTCTATCCTTGACCTAAAACACTCGCTTAACTTGAGGTAAGTTAGGGAAACCATCTTCTCTCAGCTCTCTGTGACCTAGAGCCTTGGTGTGGTTGGTCCCCCTATCTTACAGTTTCAACACCTTGCATCATCCCCAAAAGAAAAATATAAAACAAAAGAAAAGATAACAGTTTATGATATATAGAAGAATGTAGGTACAAATAGAGGAATGAACATGAAGATACATCAAAAAAAATAGTAAGGGGGATCACATTACACACATGCAATCACATAAAGAACATGAACAAGAAAATAAAGACAAGACTAGTAAGGAATGTGCGAGTTAACCTATAGCAGGTCATTTGCATCCCAATCGTGTTTATCATATGCAAAAGGTAGACAACTAGCCAAAGGGACAACATCAAGTGCCAAACTAGGACAATCACCAAGTTCAACACATGGTGAATCACTCTTTGTAGGAGGTTCATCATGATTATTATCATTTAAGCTCATGGAGGAGAAAAATAATAAATTTAACTCTTTATGCACATCCTCATCAATTTTAGCAGTTTCATTGTCATCATCTAAGTTTATCACAACAGAAGGTCTAATGATAATATCCATGAAAGGTTCTTATTCTTGTTGTGTTAAAAGTTTAGGATTTTCTTGTTTTAGAAAAGGTGGAGAATCATCATGCATTGTTTGAGGTAAGTTTGGATTGTGATTTTCCATGTTGTTATTTTCTTCTTTTTCTTGTAATAACCAAGCAATAGCACAATGTCTACACCTATGCTCTCTAGCATTTTAGTTCCTTTTCATTCGATTTTAAAGTTGTGATTATGTAGGAGCGGGTTTATCAACCATAAGTTTCTTTTCTTCTCTTAAGGGAGGAACAAAAGGAACCATGGGAGATTGTTCAACCACTTTCTCTTTAGCTTTATAAACTTGTTTGATTTTAGAAGGCACAATGAGACTTATTTTATTATCTTGTGGTATCTTATAGGAAATGGGTGGAGGTTTTTCCATGTTTTAGTCTTGGTTACTTGGAAGGGATTTTGGTTCAATCATAGTCTCATCAAGGATAGGAGGCTCAATCATGGGTTGAGGAATATTAGTAAGGGATAACTTTTCTATGTGTTTTGCCTTAAAATTTTGATAGGATTTGAAAAAGAAGTCCTCATGAGGCCTAATAGGTTCCATAGGTTCGGGCCAAAATAAATCCAATGAGAAATTCCCACAGGAAGATGTAGGATTAAAGCCACTATGATGCATATGAAAGCTCTCATTGTCAAATGGAAACTTTAAGAATTTATCCACAACATATGAGATGGAATTCATGGAGTGAAGCCATGGAAATCCTAACTTCATATGAAATTGGTTTGATGATAGGATGATGGAAAATAAGACACTTAATTGTTTCAGTCCAACTTTTAAAGGGAGAGTTATTGATCCTATTGTAGGGCAAGAAAAACCATTATGCATTTTGATCCATAATTTTGGTTTTTCATAAGTATCTTGATAAAGCTCAAGCACAAATAGGAATTATTTAGTGATCACATTCTCTACATAAATGAGATAAATTAATATCCCATTAGTAGGATTTTCATTGATTCTTCTAGCTATGTAAAGAGGACCATTGAGTGCATGCTTACGTATGTCGTGTTATCAGAAAGCAATGCTAAGTGACATTTTAGTTAGGCCCTTACAAGGTTGAACTTCAATAAAGTTGACGAAATGATTTATAGTATGCTTCTCTTTATTTCTTATGTGATGATTAATGATGTTAGCAAGGCTGCACAAAATTTGTATTCCTTTTTCATTGTTAAGAATTTTTCTCATGTTATCTATCATAGGAGCTGCATTAGCAACATTGCATTTAGAACTCACAAAATATTGCAATTTATCAAGTTCTTCATCCATTATTCTAAGGTTATCATGAGGGACATTAGTGATCATTGTATCAACATCAGTCACATTAGGTGTGGGTAGGGAAGTCATAGGAAATGAAGTGTTAAGGGTATGGTCCATAGCTTGGTTTGACTAGTGTCAACACTATGAGTGAAAGAGTTAGAAAACCCAAGATCCATGGTGAGTGATGTGTCACGGGATGCCATGAGTCTTGAACTATGTCTCACGATAGTATTGGAAATAAGACACCAAGTTGTGAAGCCCATACAAGTTTCACAAACCCAAGGTGCACCCAAAATAGATAAGAGGTAAAATGCAATGAAATACCCTAGAATGTAAAGTGCAAAGCAAGTATATATAAAAGAAATTTTTAGATTTAAATGAGACAATTTTCTGATTATGGTATGAAAACACCTAAAAATGATGTCCTTTAGATGCAATTTGGAATTGAAATAATTCAATGAATTTGACCAATTATGCTTCATATGAACAATTTCAGATAACAAAAAATTAGGAAAAGTTTGAAACAATAGACCGAATACAAAAACAAAAAAGATAGAATTAGTGATTTTAATGCTCAAAATTCCAAGAAAAGCATTGATTAGGGACTCATTCACCCATAGGTGAATGGGTCTCACTTGAAGGTTTTTAAAAATTAATTTGCAAGTTTTTAAGATGATTTCTATGGTTTTCAAATTCTGGTTTCAAACAATGAGTTACAGTTTTAGATTTTTGTAAAATGAGGTCTAAATGAAAGTACAAAATAGTGCTAAATGGAAAGCAAAAAGACCTAATTTGAGATGAAATTTTTATTTAATTTTCATATGTAAATGATTGATTATGCAATGCTATGTAAACACTATGCAAAATCACTAATATTTTTGAATTCTCCAAATTTTAAACAATGCAAAAATGCAAACCTAAAACCCTAAATGAGATGCAAAATAATGGAAGAAAACAACCCTAAATAAGATGCAAGTCAATGCAATTCAGTGCAAATGAATGAAAAAGCTAGATCTAGGGTTGAAAAAGACTCCAAAATCAGCAAGATATAATGCTCAAAAGTTTGGGTTCACCAAAATTAAACATAAGAAAAATAGGTGGATTAAATGTGGGGTTAAAATATGATACGAGGAACCTATTTTCCTTTATCTCATTAGGAAATGAGATCCCCACAATGAATTTATTATCATCCCTTAGATGAATAAACCCAATGTGAGAATCTTCAGATTTATTTATCACTAAAAGATGGGGGTAAAGGTCAAAAAATACTTTGGGTCCAAAAAAACTAAAAATAGAAAATCAACACCAAAATGCAATCTAACACTTGAAACTTGAAGATTAAGCTCAATTTTTGCAAAACTAAAAAACATAATGAAGATCTGAGAAGGGAAGAAACATGTATGTACCAGTCACCAAAAGTGCTTTCTAGAAGCTAATATGGGACTATTCGCCCATGGGAGAATGGGTCCAAGTATAGGGATTTCAACAATCTTTCAAGATTCTTTGATGCAGGTATGTAGCTTCTGAATTGTTCAAGTTTTAGTGTCGAAAGTTCGGAGATCCGATATATAGGTTAGATTCTGTGATTTGATGACAACTTTGAGAACCTTGTAAATCTTTCTCTTCAAAAGGTATTCAAGTCTTCTTCAACCTAAATCTACAATCACACACATAAGAGAGAAAAATGTTTATTGTTGGGTGAATGGGGGTTTTCCTTGGTCAAACCCCATTTTGGTAATCAAACCTTGAATTGAAAAAATAGATGAAAGAGGGAATGAAGAATGAACAAAGCTATGTTACCACTCAAGAAACCCTTGAAGAAACCTTGGTAATGAAGATCTTAGGAGGTTAGTAACTTGCATGAAATGGTTGGATTGGATGTGGATCTTGACACTTGAAATGCTTGAATTGATCATGAAACCTAACTCACAATGTTAGCTCCAAAAACATGCATGATGCAAAAAGACTTTGACATGATGAATAGATCTTGAATACTGCAATAAATCTCTGATATATCTGCTATTGAATTCCTTTTATCATAAACCTTGCTATGCTTTTTCTCACTTGAAATTTCTAGGTGAAACTTAGTGAAGTGACCTTGTATTTATAGGCATGTATCCTTAATTTCCCGAAATTCAAATATCACAAACTGACATTGAATTATGGATTTGAAAACATTAAAATACCGCAAAAAAATAAATAAATTTAGGTCCAAATATCTAGGGAGGACCAATTTGCCTATGGGCGAATGGGTGTCAGGTACTTATACTTGGAACACAGATTTCTCAATGTAAATCTTATGTTTAGACATTAATTATTGACAGGTTTCCAAGGGTTTGGAAATTTTAATTAATTAGGATTTGTAAATGAATTAAAGGAATAATTAAGGCATAATTAAGCTCAATTTAATTAAGAGGTCCCAAATAAGTGTGTAAAAGTAAAAAGGTACATTTAACAACACTAAATTAAGTATTATTAAGTCCAATTTAACTAGGAGGGCCCAAAAAAGTGAAAATGTAAAGGGTTACATTTTTCTACACTACACTAATTTTTCTCTTGACTTCTTTTTAGGATGCTCAATTTCCACTTCAAAATACTCTTTATTTCTTAGGATTTCAAATAGTGAAAAAGACTTGTATTTATATGTATTTCTTTAATTTCCCACAAAATTAATTACCAACAACTAACAAGTGAATTCAAATTTATAAATATTAAAATACATACAATGAAATATTTAAATTGGGGCCAAAATAGGTTGGACAGTTGCACTAACACCCTAGTCTAGACCTATTTTGGGCCTTTAACTATTTTTTAGTAAACAATAATTGATAATTCTCAATTTAAGTCCTATTTTCCAAATATGATCATAAACAAGCAATTTAAGAGCACAAATGGGTCCAAGAACATATAGGGGAACTAAACCTAGTGTGAAATTATCAAGGGTGACAATTTATGACACTATATTTATCCCCTAATTTAGTGAGAGTATGAACTTATGCTCATACTCACACTAAAGCAAGGATAATCCAAGAAGGGTTCTTTTATCCTAACATCAAAGAGATAAGACACTATCGAATCTAAGGGATGTGCCAACTCCCAAGCTTAGGATCCTATGTCATGACAATGTAAAGGAAAAGGAACACACATATGATGTGCGATGCAATGTGACAAACATGAATCATACACAATGAAGGCACACCAATTAACATAATGTACAAAGTAACATAATGAAAATGCTACACGATTCAAAAATAATTCCAACATAATGCAAACACAATACAAACATGATGCAAACATGCAATGGTGGTATGATAATCACATACTAGCAATATCCATAGAATTTTTGCTAGGATCTATACCCAAGGCTTTCATAAATCATAGGATAAAAAAGTTTGATTTTTTTTAGGTGACATATAAACAAAAGCATCACAGGATAGTGAAGTCCTATATTTCACTAAGTGAGCTCTGATAAGAAACAAAATAGGCTAGTGAAGTATGATATTCACTAGGTGAGTTTCTACCATGGTAGAAAATGAAAACACACAAGGGATAGTGAAGTTAAATATTCACTAGGTGAGTTCTTATGTCAATCATATTTAGAATTATAGTCCCAATATTTTTGATAAGGTGCTACAAAATATGATCAATATGCCAAAAATGCACCACAAAGTTAAACATGTGTGAAAAAAGTGAAGCATAGAATGGAATGCATTCCCCCACCTTAAAGTAATTACTAATGTCAAGTGGAAGCAATTTCCTTTAAGGTAGAATAAAATGATATTTGATAAGATATGAGGGATTTGTTGGGAAATCCTATGCCAAATGATTTGTTCCCAATCAAGATAACTCATGAAAAGGGTTTCCCCCAAGAAAAATCCATAAAACTAACAAGACAAAGACAACACATGACAGATCCATAGATCTAGGATCAATATAGACAAGAGATAATGTACTATGATCATACTTGGGACATGAAAATTGAAATATGTTATGAAATGGGTTATTTCAATTCTAGAAAGTGTTGGAAATTTAATTCTAATTCTATTGGTGAAATTTGAATGATTTATATGACTATAGTAGCTAATTGGGTGGCCGTAATAAAATTTGATGACTTCTTGAACAACCTTAGTTGTGTACAAGGTGGGTATCTATAAATTTCTTGATTATACCATATTTAGTCTAAATTATCTACTATTCTATCACCTATCACATCATCACAAAATGTAATGCATCAATAGTAAATTATTGTCAAATGAATGCAACGTAAAATTAATGAAAGGAATCAATTTTTTTTAATTGATTTTAAATAGATATATCATGATAAATGGGATAGGTTGTATAATTTATGAGGTACACTAATCATTAAATTTTTTTACTTATGAGTTAGACCGTGAAATGTGTGTATGATCCAAAGTTTTATATTTCAAGCTAAGTGAAAAAATGAGCTAATTATACTTGGTATCTTAATAAAGTGTTCCATTTTTTGTTTGTATTTAGGTGAGATGACGATTTTATATCCTAGATTTGGTAAAGTTTGGAGCTAATTTAACATTGTTTTGAGGACTACATTGCCCTGTTGAAGATTGGATGACCAAGTGGAAGGCCCTGTCAAAAATTAGACTACTTGCTAGAAGGCCCTAGTATAGGTTAGATGGCCTACTAGGAGGCCCTATTTAGAGGTGGTAGCCAATGAAAAAAAAATTGAGATGGAAAACTTGATGGTCTAGAAAGTTTTCTTTAGCTGGAATTAGATGAAATGATGGCACTGGTTGTTGAACACATAGAAGTACTAAGAGGGTGTTGAATTAGTATTTAATCAAATTCTATACATCCATCATCAATTAATCATTAAAAACCATGACAAGAAGAAAAGAACATAAGCATGCAACCATAACATCAAATTTACGTAAAAACCTCTACAAAGGAAAAACCATAGTGAGCAAGTTGCTGGAATCTACTATGGAAATATAGCCTCACAAATGAAAACATATTGTACAAGTTTTATGGGCTAAAACCCAAAGTAAGGTGCAACTGTCTCAAGTATTACAACAATTACAACCAAGAATGAGGCTATAACCTCTGTACAAAAATATCTGACAAGAACTATTGATCAATTATCACCACAACACTTTTCACCATGACATATATCTTCAATGCCTCTACTCAACAACGTTTGCTACCATTGTCTCACTACCTTCAACAAACATTTTTACACATGTATATACTTGTACATGTTTCTTCACACTTTTGAACATACACTCATTGTTGAGCTATCTGAACTGATCTTTACCATATTTCATTACTAAAATAGATTCTATGGATTTTTTAAATTCACATATTATCTTTTCAAACATACAACACAATCACACTCTTTTTCAAAAAATTTAATCTTCTATTTATATCCTCTAAAAGCTTAAAAAAGTTTCTCATTGTCGGCCAAGATGAAGCATATAACATGAGACATGCATCAACCATAGCAAGTCAGCTCCAAAAATATCCACAGTAAGAAGAAATCACATGTAGTTCAAACCAAGAGATAGTCAAGACCTATTTTACCATAGAATACATCTTCAAACTAGCACACACTTCCAAACACCTGACACAATCATATCAACATACCAAGTCAGCTCAGCAAGCACTTAACCTTCTTCATATAAGCTCTAGAAAAAAAAGTGATACCAAATAAATATGAATCATATCACGCAAATTATGTCATGAACACTATATGCCTTGCCAAACATTCCTATACACCTCTTTTACTAATTCAAACAATTTCATGTTGGTGTAACCACTTTAGCACTGATGTTGGTATCCCAAATACACTTAGGTTATACAAACTTGGTGTACTAGAATATTGAAAAAAATGCTTGTAGTAGAAAAAATCATCTGAAACTTGAACTAAGCATACCAACAAACTATATGAGCATATCTTTCAAACAATAGAGCCAAATGACAAGATGTGTTGAAAGGTAGTTCCATCTATTATCTCCCTCAACATTCCTTAGCTAATAACAAGACTTGTCTTCACATAGATGACTCTAGATACTATTGTGGTATAAACTATCACTTGAGGCTTGACACATATGTCTCCTACCTGAATCTAGAAATCCTCCAAACTATAGGACTATATCACCAAGTGCAAAGAAATGCAGAGCATTCCTTTGACCCATCTTGACTGCAATCACACTATACAACAATCTTCATTCTATTATCTATAAATTTTTTTGAGATAGGCCTCATGATCTTATATTTGAAACACACGTACCTAAGAGTAAATGCAAGCTATATTTTCTATCTGTAGACTCATATCTTTAAATGTGATAGAATGGGATACAATTTCTTGAGCCTATGACACCCTTTTTGACATGAAATTTACTTAGCCAAATTTCTTCAAACTTTTTGCAACATATTCTACCTAGTGCCAAGCCACATGACTTCATTACTTCTATGATATTCATTATCCACACAAAAAATCAAGAATATTAATGAAATGAACTTTAGAAGATAGGGTACATAAACTTTCGAAGATAAGGTATAACTGTGTGCAGATCCAATACTTATCTTCTTTCCTTCTACCTAATGGCACCTTCAAATTTTGCAAATTTGAAGTGCCCATGATAAAAAAATAGATTTGCACACTCAGAAATTCCCTTGAAAAATTTGCCCTAGTGACCTACTTTGGAGGGTCATAATTCAGAGCCCATTTGCTTTCATTCCAAATCCCTTGATGTGTGTATTAATTTAACATATGTGAACATGTATGTCTATTTTCAACCTCCTATGATGAGTTTTGATAAGGTTTTGAAGAGCAAAGCTAGAGGGTTTTGGGACTATTTTGTTGTTTGTATACTCCCAGGTTTGCGAAGTGGCCTCCTCTTCAAACTAATATTTCATAGATAGATGATTGCCATGGAAAATGGATTGGTGCTCTACATTCCCATCATATTCATATGCTACCTGGTCTAGTTTCAAAGCCTTAGGATCAAGTTTCATATTTTTACCATGTCAAAAGCAAAGGCAGTATGTCATATTTTGACATCTAAATGTTTGAGGGAGGTCAAATTTGACCCTTAATATCTGGTGAAGAATGTGGATTGAAGGAAATCCCTCTTGCACACATACTCAATGGACCTTAATGACCTATTTTTTCAAGTGGTAGCTTCCCAGGAGTTGATTTGATATTTTTTTCAAAGTGGTGACTTGGTGAGCCCTAATTGGTTTTTGATAGGTGCAGTTGTAGAAGAGTCTGACTGAGCCACTTTGGATGTTAATATCTTGCACCTCATGATGAATTTTGATAATAATTTCATTGCATTTCTTTTTTTGGTCCAAATGGTAACATGAATGCTCATTTTCAAGCCCCCAAGATGAGTTTTGATGGGTTATTTAATTGTCTTTTGATTGCGACTAGGTCAAAATTGGTGTTCCAGAAAGTTTCAAAGTTTACAATTATAAGGGAAACCCATTTCTCATTCTGGTCTAAAACATCTGTAGCTCCATTTTTCATCAAAATCATAGGTCATCTGATACATTATTTTAATGCATTTCTGTTGCGGCAAAGGCATCCAACAAGCTAGTTTACAAAGGAGGTCCTAGATATATTTCGACAATGCAAGTTTAGAGGAAATAGTTTTTCTCTAAATACTTGATAATGTCCCTACAAAAAATTTTGTGGCTCCAGGTGTCCTGGTTTGCATGGAGTGAATTTCCTCCATTTGGACGGCAAGAAAAATTATTAATCAACATTTTTCCTAAGGTTGTAAAAGCTAATATTTAAAATACTTTGCATATTTTAAATAATATTGAAGTAAAAGTTGCACGTGAAAAGGAGGAAATAGGGAAAAGTTTTATTTTTTAATAAACTTTATAAATTTTCTACCTTTTAATTTTTCCTTCCCCGCGAGGCCATGGAGTGAATGCTCACGACATTATTTTCTTGCAGGGAAACGAGGAAGGCAGCTGGAGCCTTTGGGTGGTGTTTAAAACATTTGAAATGCTTTTATAAATCATTGGAGAGATTATTGTGTCCTTTGTAGGTAATTTCAGTATTTTAAAAGCTCACCTTGCAGCCCATGAAAGCTCATCTTGACGTCACAGGAAGATCACAAGGAAGCGGGGAGGTGAGCTGAGAGATTATGTTTGGGGGAAAATTTGGTGGGGCACTCCTTTGTTGTTGTTTCCATGTGTTTTAAGTGCATTTTCAATGTGAGGAAGACATTTTTTATTGTGGAAGGAGCAGATTACAAAATGCAATCACGTTTTTTGGTTTGGGGCAGATTTTTAATGTTATTTTTGGGCTATAGATCATGGTTTTCACTTCCAGAATGGTGCCTCTATCATTTCTAATAACTTAGAAGCAATTTTAGCAAGGTTTTTGATGTTTTTAAGTGCCTGGTAACGTCAAAAAATGCCTTGCATCTCATTTTCACGACCTGCAAGTATTTATGTTCCATTCTTTGAGCTGGTTGCTTTTGTTTTAGCTTGCAAAATGTTTCAAAATGGATAAAATAAGGAAAATATAGAGTTGCATTTTTTCTTTGTAAACATTTGCTTGATGCTGTGAGAGTTCATTAAGGAGCAGCAAAATGTGAAGAATAGAGAGATTAAATCCATGGTCAGAGGATGGAGGAGTTTATGAAAGATTATAATATTTTTAATATTATTTTATGAAGCCTACCTTTGTAGTGAAAATATTTTATTTTGGGTTCTATATTATATTGCCCCCTAGCCCATCTAAGTTGGTGCTACTGTGAGAAGAAAATCACAGTGAAGTGATGATTGGTGGCAAGCTTGAAAAAGAAAATTAATTAAATGCAGTACTTTGGTGCCCTCAAATTACATGGTTTGCTTGGTCTCGCCAGTATTTTATTTTAAGCACTAGTTATAGTGTGCTTTCCCGCTAGCCTAGGTGAGTTTGTGTTTCTGTTAGCGGGGGAGCGGGGAGTGCTGGCCATGGTGGGCCCATGATTTTTTACTAAGGATTTTTAAAAGAAAATGTTTGAGGTCTTATTTTTTCGATAAAATAATTAAATGGTGCATGGGTAAAATATTTTACCCAAGGAAAAATTTAAATTCCTTTTCCATTTAAAAAAGTAAATGTTTTAAATGAAATACACAAATATGATCTACACAGGTAAAAGTAAGTGTAAAGCACGAGTATTCTTTTTCTTACACAACCCAATAAATGATTAGAGGCCTCCATTAAAAAAAACATTATTTGATGGGAGATAAAGTATGAAGTGTAAGAAATGGATGAATAAAGTCTTCTACAATTCGGTGGGGGTAAATAGAAATGTGAAATGCTGCAGGAAAAAACAAAGGAGAGTAAAGATTTCAAGGGAAAAGAAAAATTATTTGCAACTGTTGGGAAAAGTGGAAGAGTGAAAGGGATTTTTACAGTCAACAAAGTGAAAGAAATTTTCACAGTAAAAGGAATATTTTTTGATGCAGGGTAAAATGAGGTGAAATTTTTTCATAGTCGAGGTAAATTTCAAATTCAAGGGCTTTGACAATGGCAAAGATATTTTCAATAGCAAGGCATAAATGAATGATGGCCCATCATGATGGGAATAATTTTCTGTTTGAGGGCATGAAAATGCAAGGGAAAGTGTAGGAGGCATGAATCAAATTGCAGATAAAGATTCTTCAAGTGCTTGAGGTAGTTACTGATCAATGGAGCTGAATGTTGCCAAGTGTTTGATGGAGATATCCATTTAGGGTTCAATTGGTGATGAGTATCTAAAGGAAATTTGATCTGGGAGTTCTCTTCTTCTATATAGTGTAATTTTTATCTCATTTATAAGGGTGCTGAAATTCTGAATTAGGAAGTAAGGTAGAATAGTGTTGAGCCTAAGTTGTAAATGAAGTATGTAAATTGTAATAGCTAGGTTTTATGAGAAAATGTTAACCAATTTGTGCAACAATATATTACTATCATGAAGTTGTCTCCAAATTTGTAAGATTTTAGTCATATGAATTCAATATATCAAGGATGTTTGAATTTTTCATTGCAACTTTCCTGTGATTGTGTTGTTTGGCCATGGTTCTCTTTCAAGTAAAGAGTTAAATTACTTTGATCAAATAGATGTGATTTAGAGTGCACAAGTGGGATTGATAAGTAGAATTTTATGACAAATATGAGTGGATTTGTTAATGTAAGGCATTAACATATTTTAAATCAATTGATTGAACTTAGTTTGTTGATAGGATCTCTGTTGCAGTTTTATATTTGACTTCATAGTCCATGATTAGGAACTGATCCATCACAAAGCCTAGGACATTTACATAAACATATCAAATCATATTAAATCTCTTTTTCTTTAATGTTTAAGTTATTTTAGTTCCATGTATCTTCATGGTATTGGAAAGAGTATAGAGGTTAAATTTGAGAGAATTTCATCTATTAAACCTCTATGTGTTTCAGATGAAGATATCTAAGTTATTTGTTCTCAGTAATGTTCAATGAAAATGGGATTGTGCTTGAACCTAGTAGAATATAAAATACCCATCACTCATATACCTGAGAACTATCCACTTTCATAGGTCTATAATTTTTTGTTTGGCATAAGTTTATTCATATGCTCTCTAGTCCGATTGTAGAGTCTTAGGATCAAGTTTGATATTTTTACCAGGTCAAAAGCAAAGGCAATTTGCCATATTTTGACATCTGAATGTTTCAAGGAGGTCAAATTTGACCCTTAATATCTTGTGAAGAATGTGCATTGAAGGAAAGCACTCTTGCACACATACTTAATGGACCTTAATGACCAAGTGTTTCTAGTGGTATCTTCCCATGAGGTGATTTGGTATTCTTTTCGAAGTGGTGACTTGGTGAGCCCTAATTGGTTTTTGATAGGTGTAGTCGCAGAAGAGTCTGACTGAGACACTTTCGATGTTAATATCTTGCACCTCAAGATGCATTTTGACAAGACATTTATTGCATTGAATTTTTAGTTAAAATGGTAACACACATGCTTAGTTTCAGGCTCTCAGGATGAGTTTTGATGGGTTATTTAATTATCTTCTAGCTGCAATTGGGGCAAAATTGGTGTTCCAAAAATTTTCAAATTTTACAATTATAAGGGCAACCCATTTCTAATTTTGGTCTAAAACATCTACAGCTCCATTTTTCATTAAAATTAGAGGTCATTTGATACATTATTTTAATGCATTTCAATTGTAGCAAAGGTATACAATAAGCCAATTTAGAAAGGATGTCGGAGAAATATTTCGGTGATGCAAGTTTTGAGGAAATAGGTTTTCTCTAAATAATTGATAATGTCCCTATGCAAATTTTTGTGGCTCCAGGTGTCCTAGTTTGCGTGCAGTGAATTTCCTCCATTTGGATGGCAAGCGAAATTAAAAATCAACATTTTTCCTAAAGAACAAAAGCTAATATTTAAAATACTTTGCATATTTTTAATAATATTGAAGCAAAATTTGCACGTGAAAAGGTGGAAATAGGGAAAAGTTTGTTTTTTAATAAACTTTATAAAGTTTCTACCTTTTAATTTTTCCTTCCCCACCAACCCATGGAGTGATTTCTCACGACAATATTTTCTTGTGCGGAAGCGAGGAACTTAGATAGAGCCTTTGGTGGTGTTTAAAACATTTGAAATACTTTTATAAATCATTGCAGACAGTATTGTGGCCTTTGCAAGCAATTTTAATATTTTAAAATCTCACCCCGTAGCCCATGAAAGCTTGTGCTAACTTAGGAAGATCATAAGGAAGCGGGGAGGTGAGCTGAGAGGTAGTGTTTGTGGGAGAATTTGGTGGGGCACTCCTTTGTTGTTTTTTCCACATGTTTTAAATGCCTTTTTCACTGTCAGGAGGACATTTTTTTATTGTGGAAGGAGTAGATTACAAAATGCATTCACATTTTTTGGATTGGGGAAAATTTTTAATGTTATTTTTGAGCTGCAGATCATGGTTTTCACTTCCAAAATGGTGCCTCAACCATTTATAATGACTTAGAAGAAATTTCAACAAGGTTTCTGATGTTTTTAAGTGTTTGGTAATGTAAAAAATTCCTTACATCTCATTTTCACGACTTGCAAGTCTTTATGTGCCATTCTTTGAGCTAGTTGCTTTTGTTTTAACTTGCAAAATGTTTCAAAATGGCTAAGATGAGGAGAAGATAGATTTGCACTTTTTCTACTATAAACATTTGCTTGATGTCATGGGAGTTCATTCAGGAGCAATAGAATGTGAAGAGCATAGAGCTCAAATGCATGGTTAGACGATGGAGCAGTTTATGAAATATTTTAATATTTTTAATATTATTTTGTGAAGCCTTTCTTTGCAGTGCAAATATTTTATTTTGGGCTTTATATTATGTTCCCTGCTAGCCCATGTAAGTTGATGCTATTGTGAGAAGAAAATCATGGTGATGTAAGGATTAGTGGAAAGCTTGTAAAAGAACATTAATTATATGTAGTACTTTGGCACCCTCAAATTATATGGTTTGCTTGATGTCACCAATATTTTATTTTAAGCACTATAGTGTGCTTTCCCTCTAGCTCAGGTGAATTTGTGTTGCTGTTAGTGGAATCTAGTGGGGGAGTGGGGAGTGGCCATTGTGGCCTGTGATTTTTTACTAAAGATTTTTAAAAGAAAATGTTTGAGGTCTTATTTTTCTGGTAAAATAATTAAATGGTGCATGGGTAAAATATTTTACCCAAGGAAAATTTTAAATTCCTTTACCATTTAAAAAATAAAATGTTTTAAATGAAATACGTAAATATGATCTACACGGGTAAACTATTTGCTGCTGGGAAATGATTAAATGTAAAGCACGGGTATTGTTTTTATTACACAACCCAACAAATGATTAGAGGCCTCCATTAATAAATACATTCTTTAATGGGAGATAAAGTATGAAGTGCAAGAAATGGGTGAATAAAATCTTCTACAATCTAGTGGGGTAAATATAAATGTGAAATGTTGCAAGAAAAAACAAAGAAGAGTAAAGATTTCAAGGGAAAAGAAAAAATATTTGCAACTGTCGGGCAAAGTGGAATAGTGAAAGGGCTTTTTACAGCTAGCAAAGGAAAATAAATTTTCACAGTAAAAGAAATATTTTCTAATGCAGGGTAAAATGAGGTGAAGGTTTTTCATGATTGAGGTAAATTTCAAAGTGAAGGTCTTTGATGGTGGCAAAGATATTTTCAACAGTAGGGCATCAATGAATGATTACTCATCATGATGGGAATAATTTTTTGTTTGAGGGAAAGAACATACAAGGGCAAGTGTAGGAAGCATCAATCAAATTGTAGATGAAGATTCTTCAAGTGCTAGAGGTAGTTACTGATCAATGAAGTTGAATGTTTCCAAGTTTATGATGGAGATCTCCATTTAGGGTTCAACTGGTGACAAGTATTTGATAGAAATTTGATTTGGGAGTTCTCTTCTTCTATATTAGTGTAATTTTTATCTCATTTGTAAGGGTTCTAAAATTTTGAATTAGGAAATAAGGTAGAATAGTGTTGAGTCTGAGTTGTAAATGGAATATGTAAATTGTAATAGTTGGGTTTTATGAGAAAATGTTAGCCAATTTGTGTAAAAATATATTACTATCATGAAGTTTTCTCGAGATTTGTAAGATTTTAATCATATGAATTCAATATATCAAGGATGCTTGAATTTGTCATTATAGCTTTCCTGTGATTGTGTTTTTTGGCCATTGTTCTCTTTCAAGTAAATAGTTAAATTACTTTGATCAAATAATTGTGATTTAGAGTGCACAAGTGGGATTGATAAGTAGAATTTTATGACAAATATGAGTGGATTTGTTAATGTTTAAGGCATTAACATATTTTAAATCCATTGGATGAACTTAGTTTGTTGATAAGATCTTTGTTGTTGTTTTATATTTGACTCCATGGCCATGATTAGGCACTGATCCATCACAAAGCCTAGGACATTTTCATAAACAATTCAAATCATATTAAATCTCTTTTGCTTTAATGTTTAAGATATTTTAGTTCCATATATCTTCATGGTATTGGAAAGAGTATAGAGGCTAAATTTGAGAGAATTTCATCTATTAACCCTCTATGTGTTAGAGACAAAGATATCTAATTTATTTGTTCTCAATAAATTTCAATGCAAATGGGATCATGCTTGAACCTAGTAGAATATACAATACCCATCACTCATATACCAAAGAACTATCCACTTTCATAGATCTATATTTTTTTTTTGGAATAAGTTTATTCATATGATCCTTGGTCCGGTTTAAGTATCTTAGGATCAAGTTTTATATTTTTACTTGGTTGAAAGCAAAGACAGTTTGCCATATTTTGACATTTGAATGTTTGAGGGAGGTCAAATTTGACCCTTAATATTTGGTAAAGAATGTGGATTGAAGGAAAGCCCTCTTGCACACATACTCAATGGACCTTAATGACCTAGTGTTTCCATTGGTAGCTTCCCAGGAGGTGATTTGGTATTTTTTTCAAAGTGGTAACTTCGTGAGCCCTAATTGGTTTTTGATAGGTGTAGTTGTAGAAGAGTCTGACTGAGCCACTTTCGATGTTAGTATCTTGCACCCCAGGATGAATTTTTACAATTCATTTATTTCATTGAATTTTTAGTTCAAATGGTAACATGCATGCTCAATTTCAGGCCCATAGGATGATTTTTGATTGGTTATTTAATTGCCTTCTTATTGCAACTAGGTCAAAATTGGTGTTCTAGAAAGTTTCAAATTTTACAATTATAAGGACAACCCATTTCTCATTCTGGTCTAAAACATCTCCAACTACATTTTCATTAAAATTAGAGGTCATCTAGTACAATATTTTAATGCATTTCAATTTTGACAAAGGCATCAGACAAGCTAGTTTACAAAGGAGGTCCTAGAAATCTTTTGGAGATTCAAGTTTTGAGGAAATGGGTTTTCTTGAAATAATTGATAATGTCCCTATGCAAATTTTTGTGACTCCAGGTGTTTTTATTTGCGTACAATGAATTTCCTCCATTTGAATAGCAAGAGAAATTAAAAATCAACATTTTTCCTAAAGTTGTAAAAGCTAATATTTAAAATACTTTGCATATTTTGAAGAATATTGAAGAAAAAGTTGCACGTGAAAAGGAGGAAATAGGGAAAAGTTTGATTTTTAATAAAATTTATAAAGTTTCTACCTTTTCTTTTTTCCTTCCTTGCTAGTCCATGGAGTGAATGCTCACGACAGTATTTTATTGCAAGGAAGCTGGGAAGGAAGATGGAGCCTTTGGGTGGTGTTTAAAACATTTGAAATAATTTTATAAATCATTGCAAACATTATTGTGGCCTTTGCAAGCAATTTCAATATTTTAAAAGCTCACCCCAGAACCCATGAAAGCTCATGCTGACGTCACAGGAAGATCACGGGGATGCTAGGAGGTGAGATGAGAGGTAGTGTTTGGAGCAGAATCTGGTGCAACACTCCTTTGTTGTTGTTTCCACATGTTTTAAATTCCTTTTTCATTGTGAGGAGTACATTTTTTATTGTGGAAGGAGAAAATTACAAAATGTAATCACATTTTTTGGTTTGGGGCAGATTTTTAATGTTATTTTTGAGCTCCAGATCATGGTTTTCGCCTCCAGAATGGTGCTTAAACCATTTCTAATGACTTAGAAACAATTTTAGCAAGGTTTTTGATGTTTTTAAGTGCCTGGTAACGTAAAAAATTCCTTGCATCTCATTCTCAAATCAATAGTCAGAGGATGAAGGAGTTTATGAAAGATTTTTATATTTTTAATATTATTTTATGAAGCCTTCCTTTGTAGTGCAAATATTTTATTCTGGCCTTTATATTATGTTGCCCACCAGCTAGTGTAAGTTGGTGTTGCTGTCAGAAGAAAAACACGGGGAAGCAGGGAATGGTGGAAAGCTTGCACAACAACATTAATTAAATTTAGTACTTTGGCACCCTCAAATTACATGGTTTTCTTGGTGTCACTAATATTTTATTTTAAGCACTATAATGTACTTTCCTGCTAGTGAGGGTGAATTTGTGCTCCCGTCAATGGAATCCAACGGGGGAGCATGGAGTGGCCATGGTGGGCCCGTGATTTTTTACTAAGGATTTGTAAAAGAAAATGTTTAAGGTCTTATTTTTTTGGTAAAATAATTAAATGGTGCATGGGTAAAATATTTTACTCAAGGAAAAAATTAAATGTTTTAAATGAAATACACAAATATGATCACAGGTAAAATATTTTTCGCTGAGAAACAATTAAGTGTAAAGCATGGGTATTGTTTTTCTTGTACACAACCTGATAAATGATTAGAGGCCTCCATTAATAAAGACATTCTTTGATGGGAGATAAAGTATGAAGTGTAAGGAATGGGTGAAAAAAGTCTTCTACAATCCGGTGGGGTAAATAGAAATGTGAAATACTATAGGACAAAACAAAGGAGAGTAAAGCTTTCAAGGGAAAAGTAAAATTATTTGCAGCTGCTAGGAAAAGTGGAAGAGTGAAAGGGACTTTTATAGCGAGCAAAGTGAAAGAAATTTTCACAGTAAAAGAAATATTTTTTGATGCAGGGTAAAATGAGGTCAAGGTTTTTCACAGTCGAGGTAAATTTCAAAGTGAATGGATTTGACAGTGGCAAAGATATTTTCAACAACAGGACATAGATGAATGATGGCTCATCATGATGGGAATAATTTTTTGTTTGAGGGAAAGAAAATGCAAGGGAAAGTGCAGGAGGTGTGAATCAAATTACGAATGAAGATTCTTCAAGTGTTGGAGGTACTTACTGATAAATGGAGTTGAATGTTTCCAAGTGTCTAATGGAGATATCCATTTAGGGTTCAATTGGTGACGATTATCTGATAGAAATTTGATCTGCGAGTTCTTTTCTTCTATATAGTGTAATTTTTATGTCATTTGTAAGGGTTCTGAAATTCTCAATTAGGAAGTAAGGTAGAATAGCGCCGATTTTGAGTTGTAAATGGAGTTATGTAAAATGTAATAGCTAGGTTTTATGAGTAAATGTTAGCAAATTTGTGCAACAATATATTACTGTCATGAAGTTGTCTCCAAATTTGCATGCTTTTAATCATATGAATTCAATATATCAAGGATGTTTGAATTTGTCATCCTAGCTTTCTTATGATTGTGTTGTTTGGCCATGGTTCTCTTTCAATTAAAGATTTAAATTACTTTGATTCGATAACTATGATTTAGAGTGCACAAGTGGGATTGATAAGTATAATTTTAAAACAAATACAAATGGATTTGTTAATGTAAGGAATTAACATATTTTAAATCCATTGGTTGGACTTAGTTTGCTGATAGGATCTCTGTTGCAATTTTATATTTGACTCCATGGCCCATGATTAGGCACTGATCCATCACAAAGCCTGTGAAATTTTCAAAAACAAAACAAATCATATTAAATCTCTTTTTCTTTAATATTTAAGTTATTTGAGTTCCCTGCATTTATTTAATTAATCAAGAAGACATAAATGGTAAAGGGAAATTAAATAAATTATGAAATTTATTTAATCAAAGGAAGACTTTAGATAATTAGTGATGTATTAAATAAATAAATAATATTTATTTATTTAATAATCAAGGAGGAACAAATGACATGAATTAATTAAATAATTATGAATTATTTAATCAATAGTCGAATGTGGACCAAGGACATAATTAAATAGCTTAATTATGCTAGGACGAAAGTGGTAAAAATGAAGCTTGCAGGCCTAGGTCATTTTTAGGTTCAATACACATAGATGATATATACATAGTGTTTTGATCAATTCAAGAATAACACTATTTACTCTTCATAAATTTACACATCATCAAAATTTTGGCTTACCTTCAAAACATCTTCAAGGCATATTAACATTATTATGAATTACCTTTAACGAGGCAAGAGTTGTATCCCATTGCTTCTTTGCAGACGACATAATTTTCACTTGGATCTCAAGATAAATGTGTAATTTTTCTACTTCTTCCAAAGAGGTTGGTACCCTTACCTTTTGAGCAAATTTTTCTACTTTTGTCACTATGTCAGTTGGGGATGCTAACTTTAGACTTACAACTCCCCTTAGCTAACCAATTTCTCTTTTGATTTTCTCTCTTTGGTCCATAACTTGCTTCAATTGGGAGTGCAAGATTTCAATTTGTTCCATTGTAGCACCATACTTTTATTTTACTAGATCATATACATTGGTCACTTGAGTTATTTCTGACTCAATAGAATCAATTTCATGCTTTATGATTTTTGTTGTTGATGGCCATTTTAGGAAAAAACTAATAAATAACTTTGGCATATTCTAAGAATTTTTGAATTCCTTTCATGTTCTCTTGCACTCTATTGTGTTCCTTAGCACACTTATTGGAGGCATCATACATTCTTTTGTTATTTATTTGTTTAGTTACTTTTTCTTTGCCCACTTCTCCAAATGAGATGAATGTGCCTTGAAAGAATCCAACAAAATATTCATTTGTTGTGTGGGAGGTAGAGATGGATGTATTTTTTCCTCAAGAACTTCCTCTTGAATTACTTTTATTGCTTCTTCTAATATTTCAACACCCTCAACTTGTTGTTGAAGAATCTCTTGCCTTGTAGAGGATTGAAGTATATCTCCAAGTTGTAGCTTGTGGAGAGGAGATATGTTAGATAATTTTACTTGTCCATCAAGCATAGGCATTTGTAACAATTGTGGAGTAACCACATGATGGATTTGTATTTTCTATGCCAAGAACTCCTTGATTGAATCAATAGGAGAGGAGGAGGAATGTGTTTCTTATCCTTTCTCATAATTCTCCCCTGTACCACTATTTACCTTCTCCTCTTGATGATCAAGATTGACTTATTTTTATAGAGGACTATTAAGCACATCATTATGATCTATAGATGAATTTCCATCAACTTGTGCACCATGCTCTACTTTCTCCTCTTGAGGAATCTACTATTTAATGTTATGTGGAGGAGACGTGTGGTTGCTCCACATTTTCAACTTCTTTTACTTCTTCAAGAATGTAATTTTTCACTTCTTTTGTATCTTTCTAAATTTTATTTCTATCCTCCCTCTTCATGCTCATGAGGACATCCACCCTATGCTTTTTTCTTATCTCATAAGCTTTTTTTTTAGATATTTTATCTTTTTCTTCTTGGGAAACAAAAGATCTAGCCTTGTCAAGAGCTTGTTGTCTTAGCTCTTCATCCATTTCAATAGTCTTTTCTCTTTTCTTCCTCAAGGCTTGAGCAAGATTCTCCATAATCTTTTCAATAATGCCACTTAGAAGCACATTATATTTGATCATGCACATTACTATTTCCTTTTCGATAGTCTTCTGATCTATAATAGCCACATTTGGATGAAGTTCTACTATTTCCTGTAGTATTTCATGACTAACAATCCTATTGAATATTTCCTCTAATTGGAGAGGCTCATGTGGAGGTGCCATCGAAGAAGTTTTCTTAGTATTCTTTTCCTTCCTCTTCAAATTAGACATACCTTCCTCTTCAAGGTTTTTCATATGTAGCTCTTGCCCCACTCATGTAGCCAGGATTAATCGACACACTCTAAGCATCTGACTACTTAGGTGGTTGGGCCCACAACAATACCTTTTTTTCTCATTTGCCTCTGTCGTTCTCATTCTTGTTCACACACAATATTTTCATTTCCATTTTCAATTTCACATTTTCTATTTATGTTCTTATTCACACCCATGTCCACCATTTTGAAGGATTTAGTTTGCCATTTCCACCATTAAGGACTATAAAATTTGTAGTTCTCCACCATGTATGAAAAAATTTAGTTGCAACTCTTGAAGGTAATATTATCCATCCTAAAGTTGTCTGAAAGAGAATATTTGTTTTGATGCAGATTATTTTTAATCCCACATATGTTCGGTGAGAAAAAGTAAGGGAGAAGGGGCTTATAAGTAAGAGGCTTAAAAAATATAAAAATCAATATTTTTTTGCTAAGAAACCTCTGTCTTCAAATTTCAGTTGTGGGGTAAATAAGTTATGGAAATGTTTTATTCATCAGCTTTTTATGCAGGTATAAATTGCATTTCTTTTCATATAAATTCATATATTAATAAAATTGTAAAGTAAAATTCATATTATGCTAAATATAATATTAAATGTTGTTTCTTTTTAATAAAATTATTAAATAAATTTCACATATTAATAAAATGATTAAATAAAATTCATATATTATGTTAAACATAATATTAAATATTGTTTCTTTTCAATATAATTATTAAATAAATTCATATATTAATAAAATTATTTAAAAATATATATATATTAAATCCTTATTTTAATATTGTTTATATTAAATTACATAATAAGTTATAATAATAAATATTATAAATTATAATTCTTTCTAATGTATGTTAAATAAAATTCATGTATTAGATTAATAAAATATTTAATTTGGATACAAAATATAAAAAACATTGTTTTATATTGTTTATATTAAATTACATAAAATATAACAATAACCTTTTTGTACAAGGTTTCAGGAACCCTTCAAAACATCAAAAACAATAAATATTCAATGTTTTTAATTGTTTGTTTTTTAAAGTTACATATTTATAATATGTAAAATTATGAATTTTTAAATATTTTTTTAAAATTATGATATTAATATGGTTTAATTAATTATTCTTCAATATAATTTACAAAAGAATTATTTATGTAGGATTTTAAAATCAATACAAGCTTTTGTGAGAATTTAGTTTAATTATTTTTTCAAAACATAGATTTATAAATAAACAAATTGTTCAAAGTCTACATTTATTTTATAAATATTAAATTATTAAAAATTTAAAATATACTAGGTGGCTGGGTGGGTGCCACTTCACCACAATGGGTGAAGTGGCAGACACATCAGAGAGGGATGGAAGAAGTGGCTTGATTGCTCCGTTTTTTGATGAATTTCGGATGAGTGGCTTTTCTCTTGGTGAGTTGGTGACATATGCATGAAGGGTTGCATGTGTTTAAAGGAAGGATCTAGAGAAGGATAATTTCAACATTGAACACTGGCATGGTGAAATTGTGATGTCCTTTTGAGGATGTTTCACCTGCTACCATGGAATAATGGCAGAGCACGAACTTAGCTGCATTAAATCGGTGGTTTCCTTCATTTCAAGCAAAAAAAATTGCTCAAAATATGAGTAGGTTCATTCTATTAGTATCAGGAAAGGAACAAGAAATGAGGGGAATGGTGAACCCAGTGGAGATCAAGGGCTCGAAGAGGCAGATTTCGTTTGAAGGGAAGGTCACCACGCTCCATTTACAACATCTCATTCGACACCCAGATTATCTAGTCTTTGCTGCCATCAAATGCATAAAGGGGAAGAATTTTATGGAGGGCGCAGAGGGTTACAGGTTGGACTTTGATATCTCTTCATGGGTCTTGGTTGGATTGCTAGATGTGGGGGTCCCCAAAGGCGAAGCCAGGACCATCATGAGGCAGTTGTTTAGGAAGGATATGTTGGTCGGTCTTGACAGGGCCCTGGCAACTACGTGACTTGGGAAGGGCATATTGTGCCCATGGGACCTTCATATACTCGATGAACCTAATGCTTTGGTTAATTACTACCCATTCCTATTGGATGTGACGGGGCTTGAACTGTTAGAGCACAGGAGGTTGGAAAATGCTGGTGTGGATTTCTTGAGGAAGAAGTTTCGCTTGGTGCATACAGAGGACTTGGTCTGGAATTGAGAATTCTGGGTATTTGCAGAACAAAATGTCTAGTGATATGGGTTCTGGTAGGGTGTTGTCTCCTTTTGGTGTTTCTATGTCAAGCATTTTAGAAAATTCGGTAAAGTCTTAGTATGGGTCTCGACTTGTATTGGGTCTGGTTTATCTCTATATGGGATGTAGGAGTTTGATGGGTTTGTAGTGGGTGCTTCCTTCATAAGGATTTTGTTGCATTCTATAAATGGTGTCTCTTGTTGCCCTGACTGGGCTGAACAATGTATGTTTTTGCTCATATCAATAGAAAATTTCTCTCTTACTGATAAAAAATTAAAAAAAAAAACATATAAATATTAATTCCTAAAATGAAATTATTAAAAAGTAATATATGTGTTATAATATTACTACACTTTTCAAAATAGAAACAAAATAAAAGAATTATCAAAATAGTAAAAACAAATGTAATAAAATTAAAAAATAACTCTTAAGTAAATAAATTAACCTTAGACTAGAGTGACCATAACTACTTATGTTGGATCTTAATCTTTTATGAAGGTGGATTTGTTAAAATTACATAGAATTCATATTAGCTTCTTATAAAATTGATCCATTATACTTTGAATGTACTTATATTCCCACTCCCAAGTCCATATGAAAGTGAAAAGGATATTCATGATATGTATCAAAGATAATAAGAAGTCAAAAGGAACAAAAAGAATAAAATATGGTAAATGATTAAGTTAAGCATACTTTGTCATTGTTTCACTACAATAGGAAAATAGCCTTGATATTACAAAACATCTAGTGTTTCATGCCAAGAAAATTAATACATGGATTATGAATCAAAATGTGATGGTTCACCAAATGCAAAACCATCCTCTGCAAACACTACCAAAGAAATAAGAAAAAATGATTAGAAAGGAGGTTATCATGATTCCACCAATTGGTATTATTTTCCATAATAGTAAAAAATCTTATTAAGAAAAGGCTTAGTTGATTGAAAAGGGAAGCAATGTCATTAAAGAGGAAGATGCAAATGTTATATTTTTTGGTAAGGATGGTATTTTTGTTATGTTCCATGAGACATTGAACATTATTGAGCATTATTGAGTTGTATGCTTATATTAGATTTTATTTTGATTCTTATATGTATTTTTAATACTTTATCCTTTTCATTCATGTCATGTTTGTGGTTCCTTTTGACTCTCATTTCACCTTTTATATTATTATTTTTTCTTTTTTTCTTTATTCGGGGGCACGTTTCATTTTATTTATCTCTTGATTCATCAAATTGCATTATTGGTTGTTGTGCTTGCCTATGTTTTTTTGTTACTCTTCCTTGCTTTGTTTACATGTCTTTTATTAATATCTTGATTTCTTAATGTTTGTCATATTATACATATGGTTTATGAAACTTATCATATCTATGATCCCTATCATGTTCTTAGATATTATAATTACATATTATGATCCCTATCATAAGTACATATTTTACTTCTTATTGATATTCACTATCTTTACCTTTCCTTAAGGTCCATATTTATTCTATCACTTTTCCACATTTAGTAGCCAACAATATAAACATATTTTTATGATTGATCTTTTTGCATGATCTTTATCTAGAGTTTATGGCTATTCTTGTCATTTTCTTATCCTAGGAGCAACATTTTGTGTATTCCTTAATGATTATCTACAAGTTATGTGCTTACATATTTATCACACAATGGTACTTATTAATATGTTATATGCTTTGTAATGCTTATCAATTTATGTGGAATTTCCTCCAAGAATCTTGTTTCTTGAATTGAGTTCTTGAGGTAGCAATGCATCTCCTTGAGATCACCTAAGTTGATATTCATAGCATTTGTTTACTCATCTATTATTTCCATTATCTTGTCACCTTTAATTATTAAATAGAATAATTGAGTTCTTACATTCTTTATCAAATCCTTGATTTTTGAGGTAAGGTCCTAGAGATTTGATGTAGTCATAGATAAAGGATTAAATTAAAGACTATGCAATCATGCAATAAAATGAAATAAATCATAATCACTAAGTGGAAATCTCAATGATACAAAATTATCTAATTTAAAAATTAGTTTCATTCAATATATCCTATACCTAGATTTCTTCTACCAAGAAAATTACCAAATCTTGATTTGTTGTACTATATAATTATGAACTTGGCATATTATGATATTAAATCCTTTAAAATAAATAATACATAGTAGTACGAAAGGAAAGATTACCCTCTATCCATAGTGCCATATACTCAAATAAATATTGATCCCAAAGCCACAAAATAATACATGAATGAGTTCATTTTAAGGATTAAAAAAAATAGATGAAGAAAACTTAATAAGGAAAATGATCCAAACCTTGCAACTTTAAAATTATAGAGGAAGAAATCCAATTATCTCCAATCCAAATTTACATAGTGAAAACTTGTATAATCACTTAGAACAAGGACCATGTACCTCCTATTGTTCCAAGTGAAAAATCAGTCACTTGTGTAACATCCAAAAGATTAAGAAAAGACATTATCTTAAGACAAGGCTAAAGAAGGGTTTATCCTCTTGGAGTCTAGTAGTGAAATGAATATAAAATCTAAAATCTTCCATAAATGTGCCAAAAAATATTATACAACTAAATCAAGAATATGTAATGAACTCATATCATCGAAAAGATTAAGAAAAGACATATTATCTCAAAACAAGGCTAAATAAGGATTTATCCTATTGGAGTCTAGTAGTGAAATGAATATCAAATCTTAAATCTTAAATAAATGTGCCAAAAAATATTATACAACTAAATAAAGAATATATAATGAACTTGTATTTTCAAGACAAAGAATAAAAGGAAAGGTATGAGGAGACTAATAACTAACCCTCCATGAAATGTTATAAATGTAGAAAACTTGGGAAAAGTGTGAGGACATGTTTAAAGTCCCTATTGAGTGAGAAAAATAGTAGACAACCTATAAGTGAGATTAGGCTAGTGTGAATAGATCTACTAGGTAAAATTAAACTAGGTAGGTAATAACACTTTTTTATACTAACAACCCATCTTAAGTGATACTCTAGGAGTAGGATAATCACTAAAAAAATATTCCCAACAATCACATACACAATTAAAAGTATCTCACAAATGAAGTAAATGAAGTAATCACTAATAAAGCTTCTCTAAAAAATGAATTAATACAAAGGAATAGAGACTCTAGAGGTTCATGATATTTAGAATTCTCGATTTAATTGTATTTGGATTAAATCTTGTGGAAAAAACTTCTCTAAAAATTAATTAAATCTTAATATCATAATTTTAAAAAATATTTAAAATTTTATAATTACACATTAACTTAACAAACAATTAAAAACATGAAGTATTTATTATTATAAATTATAACATATTATGTAATTTAATATAAACAATATATAACAATAACTTTTATATTTTACACTCAAATTAAATTATTTAATCTAATATATAAATTATATTATATTTAACATAATATATAAATATTATATTTAATGTACACGAGAAAGAAAACATAATATATTATGACATATTATATAATTTATTATAAATAGTATTTAATATATTATAACATATTATGTAATATTGTATTTAACATAACATAAACAATATTTAATATTATATTTAATATATTGAAAAGAAACCGTAAAACACTAATGAATAAAACACTGTGATAACCATTTGATTTTAAATTTGAACATTTTAATAATTAGCTGATAGGCTATTTGGGTCAACTTTTCTGGGAATTTTCTTCAGCCTCGCTAGTTTTTAGGTTTTTGGCGACTGGGGACAAGGTGGTGGGTGGGTTATAAGTTCAACCGGAATTTTCATCAACCTCTCAAATTTTTTGCCTTCCGATAACCACAAAAAAGGTGGCAGAGGTAGTTGTTGGTTGCTTTGGGAATAGGGTGGCATTTGTTGGGCCACGTGGATAGAGAAGGCTGCATAAATTAAACACTGGTTCACATCAACATTAATTGTTGTATGCTTTGTGTGTATTGGGAATCATCCTAATAACATCTGCCCTTTAATGCCTCAGTGAACAAAATGAATGTTGGTAAATTTTCAATGAGGCATTGTTTGGTGTCGTTCTATTGCTATAGCTGATATGAGAGTCGTGAGCGAGGAGGGTTAGCTTCTGTGAGGGTGCAAGATGTATTAAGTTTTGTGCAACTTCTGCAAAGGTGGGCGGAGTTTATTTTGTGTTTTTTGCAAGGGAGGGTGGTTGGAAATGCAAAAGAAATGTGTCGCCTATGATAGTATTTTTCCTATTTTTGTGTAGCCAAGTTGGTGAGAAGATGTTTGTTTGAAGCGAGTGGGAAGAGGTGCATGTGGAAGAACCCGCCAACAATATTTTTTGATTTGTGGTTGGTGGTTATATTGCTTCATTTTCCATAAGGTACTGTTGATTGTTTCAAATACCTTGTCTGATTTATGGTTTGTGTTTCCTGTGAGTGGTTTTGCACATATTTGATATTGTGATTTTTAGTGGGCTTGTGTTTATGGTTTCCATTATCTGCGTATGTTTGGAGGCTTCGAGAAACAAGGCAGCATGGAGAAAGTTGGGGGAAAGAGGTTTTTTTGAAACGATCGGCAAGAGGTGCATATGCAAAAAAAAAATGTTTCCCATATTGTTTCATTGGATTTTCCATAAGGTGTTGTTGATTATAGTTGTGTTGCTTAAACTATATTGTTCCATTTTGGAGAAGGTGTTGTTGAAAACTCTGTATTTTTTCAATTTTGGAGGAGATTGTGTTGAGAAAGGACTATTTTTTGTATGGGTTTATTACTGTCAACTTTCGTAGGGTTTGTGTTTAATGTTTGTGTTTGGTGGCTATGTTTGTAAAAAAATCAAATTGTAGAGGATATGGAGTTTTTTTCAATTGTTATTGTATAGCTTGGCCTATATTGTGGCTTTCTACAAGTGGGTGGTTGTAGAAAGTAATGTTGTTTGATTTATGGATTTCATTTTCTGTTTATGGTTGGAACAGATAAAAAATAATTAATGTTGTTGATTCTATGTTGAAAAGTTTGTATTTTTTCAATTTCCAAGGAGATTGTGTTGGAAAAGGAGTGTTTCTTGTATGAGTTTGTTATTGTCAACCTTCGTAGGGTTTGTGTTTAATTCTTGCATTTTGTGTCTATGTATCCAATAGAATTAAATTGTAGAGGATATGGAGTTGTTGTGGATTGTTATTGTATATCTCGGCCTATATTGTGCCTTTCTGCTTGTGGGTGGCTGTAGAAAGTAATGTTGTTTGATTTATGGCTTTCATTTTCTCCTTATGGTTGGAATATAATAAAATAATTAATTCTATTGATTCTATGTTTGGTTACATTAGACTTGTATTATTGATTATTTTTTGTCTGCTTTAGGCTATACTAGGTGTGGATGCTAAAATTTGCATTTTGCTCAAAAACAAACAAACATGAGTATTGTTAATTGAATCAAGCAAATCAGATAGAGCATCCCTATGAAATATTTAATCATATTAAAATATGCAAGATAAATAGAAAAAAGACAACTAAATGCAAGCACATAAAAACATGACCAAACCCTATCCCATAGTGGATTGGTGCTTCTATGGAAAGAAGCCCTTTCCCAACCCTTGATAAGCTAAATAATGAAAATGATATGAAAATTCTATGAAGATTGTGGAAATGATGATCAAGATGAAATGCTAAATTGGATGAGTTATGGAGGATTAATACAATAGATAAACTATCTATTTATAGCTAAGAAGGATAAAAGAATGGAAAACATGGAGGATGTGGGACTAAAGATCCACCAATGACAAGATGCCACTTGTCAACATGTGAGAGGTTGAGGAATGAGCACATTTTGGTCAATGTGCCAAAGAGGGGGAAATTTGAAATTTGAATTTGATGACATGACATTTTTATCTTTGCAAGACACATGTAAGAGCTCTTAAATTCTTTGTTGGATGTACATGTCTATTTGGGGGGAGATTTCAAACTTGGAGAATATTCCCCAAAGATACCAAGTTGAAAATAAATAAAGATTTTAATAAATCAATTAAATGCATTTTCATGTGCAAGTAGAAAAATCTAGAGAATTTTGGAGATTGGGATTAAATTAATCAGGATTTGATTAATTTAATGAGGGATTAGGTGATTTTGACTTTTGACTTAGATTTATGGATTAAAATAAATCAAAAAGAGATGAAAAATGATTTAGGATTAGTTAAATAAATGTTTTGATTTATTTAGCTAAAGGGAATGATGTTAGTGGTTTAATTAAATAAGTTTGATTTATTTAATTAAATGAAGAACTTTAGAAGACTAATTAAATAAACTTGATTTATTTAATTAAAGAGATGAATATGATGATAAAGAGATGATTAATGATGCCATGGAATTAGTGAATATGGATTAGATGCATGATGCCAATTTTGTATGTCTACATTTTTCCCCTATTTGAAGCAATGTACTTGTTGCGTTGGTTCAAATAATAAACTTTCCGGAATCAAAATTCAAAAAAATTCTTATTTTTTCGGATGCCCTAGTGGAAATAAGTACACTGGTACATTGCCCCCTTGAGATATCAAGTGAAAAGATTTGATTTCAGGGACAATCTCATGATAAAAAGGTTCAAAATGGATGGTTATGATGATGATGCAAATGAGATGGTTTTAAGATGCTTAGAATAACCAATCTATATTATCTTAAACAACTTAAATAATGATATGATGCATGTGAGATGGATGATGTGATAATTCCTATATGATTATGTAATGGATGTTGTTATGGTTTATGAGATGCTTAGACTAACAAATCTATATTATGATGGAAATATAATGTTTTCAAGATGCTTAGAATAACAAATCTATATTATCCTAAACAACTTGGATGATTATGCAATGCGTGTGAGATGGATGAGGTGATATACTACTATTATGAGATATATGTATACTAATGATTTATTGATGCAAGATGGATGGAAGATGGATGTAAGATGGGTGCGTACGTGATGTTATGTTAGTGCAGAGAGAAGAAAGAAGAAGTGAGATGATGACAAGTGGATCCAAAAATTCCATGATCCAAGAAGACTTTATTAGATATGATGAGAGATGGATGATGATGATTTTATTATCAAGAATTTGGATTTTAAAAGGGCTACTTACCTTATGTTTGATGACACACATAAATACGATGCATCAAGGTATAAAAAACCAGGATGGCATTGTACCTAGTGTGATGGACTTTGACTCGACAAGCAGATAGGAGTATTCTTGTTCACACTTGACATACAAAAACCTTGCTAGGACATACCTAACAAAGAAAGTATTCACCAAGTTATATTACAAGAATGTCCAAAAAGCACAATAGACAAAAGGATAATGATCGATGCCCCATTCCTTTCTCTCTAAATCGCTTTGATTAAACATCATTAAGAGGTCATTGGAATGAGTGCAATAAGATAAATCAAAAGATCAAGTACACAAACAAGTCAATGTTCTTCATACCTATAGCCAAAGGAATTTGTTTTGATAGGATAAGAATCCAAGTGATATCCAGAATGATGTGCATTGTCAGAACGATATATCCTAGGACATGCATTGTATATGATGATGATGGGTTGATAAGTTGATTGATAGGTTGTTGATATAATGTTGATTGACATGTCTGAAAAATGATCAAGAGTTTGATTTTGTTTTAAAGGTTTGTTGCTTGCCTTTGATTTTACATTTGAAGTTTTCTTTTTCCAATTGTTGTGGTTATTTCTGTTTGTTTTTCCAAAGGATGAAGGTGATGATTGATTTATTATGGATGAGATTATTGCGGGTGAAAATGAGATGAGACAGATTGATTTTTTCAAATATTTGGATGTTTTTGATATTTTTTGAAATGTTTTGAGGCTATTTTTGGTATTTTCAAGATTTTACAAATGTTTTGATTTTCAATTTTTGAATGTTTTTGGGGTTTTCTCAGATTTTATGAATGTTTTTGGATTTTGTGTCTTTTTTAATTTTTTTTGTGTTTTTGTGTTTTTTTTAGTGTTTTTGGATTTTGATATGATTTTGGATGTTTTTGGATTTTTGATATGTTCTGGATGTTTTTGGATTTTTCGTATGATTTTGATGATTTGGATATGGATGTGTGTGATGATATCAGTGATCTATTTTGGGATTTTGTTAAAACCAAGATAAGGTTGATTGATCAAATCGATGGATCATTGATGATGATAACATTGTTGAGGATGCATAATAATGCAAGGATAGTGTTACACAACACAAGGATTAGGATGGATAGCCCAAGATGATGAGAGATTGATGATCATAACATTGTTGAGGATACACAACAATGCAAGGATAGTGTTAAGAAACACAAGGATATCCGAAGATGATGATTTTTTGATTGGATTTGATTGATCATGATTGATGAAGCTTGATTTGGAACAAAATTTGTTTAAATGATTTGATGTGATGTTTGAAGTACAACTTAGATGCAACTAATAGTGATTACTTGGATTGATGTTTGATGAAAGATGAAGACTAATAAGGAATGTCTTCTCGTCAAAATATGCCATGGGCTAGTGATTTGGATTTTGGATCACAAGTGGTTTGACCAATTTGATTCTAAATTTTCCAATGTTCAGATCACCACATAAGTTGGAGGATATAGATGAAGATTTATTCCTGAAGCAAGATGTACATATCTTCCCCCAGTGTCTAGCAATGTATGTAATGCTATGGGTGGATGCTTGGATAGATGTATGGATGGATGGATGGATATGGTAAGTACACAAAGGATTCCAAAGATTATCTTGTGATAAGATATGGTGTTCAGATAAAGAATTCTCATTTGGATAATGTTTCATGGCTCAGATAATGTTGGATAGGATAGGATCAATGAAAATGACCCATGCCAAGATGTTTATCGTAAGCAAGCATAAAGTGTGCACCAAATTTTTTACCAAGATCAAGATAACTTAGAAGATGGATGGAGATGGATGAAAATGGATTGGATAAATGGTTCATGGATGAAATGGATTTATTTTGGATGAATGGAATGCTAGATTTATTATGGATGGGATGAGATGCTTTCATTTGAACTAGTGCACGTAGATGCTCAATTCTACTCATGACGCATGTTTGCCAGGTTTTCATCATGGTACCTATCCAAAGTGCCACCATAGTGGTTTTCACTAGAGGACAATTTTTATCTTTATTGTTTTCATGATTTTTTGATTTTTTGGTTTTTCTGAAAGATTTTAAGCTCATTCTGAATCACTTTGTGGTGTCGATGCAGATGCTTCTATCATGATGTGCCATTGATAGCCTACTTGAATAAGTTGCTTTGCTAAGATACGTGCACTTGAATGCAACTTTTGGGGTTCCCAATTTGCTTTGTTGACACCGGAGTTAACTCTGTCTTTGTGTGCACATCACAATAGAGTGCCTTTTGAATCCTTATGATGAAGGGTGGCTATGAATACATGGTCAATGTAAGAATTGGATGTCATGCATGGAGGCATGGATGGAGTGTGTTTAGGGATAAAATATGGATTGGTTAATAGTTTGGAACCTTTGACTCTCTAAACTTGGGAAGATGAGCAATAATGGGTGGATACAAAAGTGTGCATCAAATTAGGACCAACTGCTTGATATACTTTGTATGTCACTTGAGAAGCATGCTTCTTCCTTTTTGGACATATTTGATGGATACTTTTCCCTTTTTCATTTTTCCCCATAGTTTCTTTGACTGATGGAGTTTGATAGGGATAATATTTGTTTGTATTCTTTGGTATCCACTTGTATTTGATTTGTTCGTCATGATTTGCTTCTTTTGATTTGACTCAAATCTTTCTTTTGATGTTGGTCCCAATTTTTGGATGGGGTGATGGGTGGATGAAGATTCATGACGTGGCTGGTCGTAGTATTGGCATCAATTTCATCATAAGGATTCTTCATACTCCCTATGTTGACATTTTCCTGAGACAGTTTCCCCCAGTATGGTGGTAGTTGGTCACACCCACAAAAGGATATAAAAATCATGGAAAATCCTAACCTAGGAATTGGACATTCTAGTAGGTGACTAACATCTTCTTATGGTCATTCATTTACTTTGTCAAACTAGGGAACACATACTTGAAAAGGAGCGACACTGTATGTGCACTAAGAACCAGTTTCAGTCACGATTTACTAGAAATAAATGCGTGAAAGGAATTCTACTTATGCTACAGGAATGTAATGTGAAGCCTTCTAAACTTAATCAAAGCAGAAACCATAACAACTATAACTGAGAAACAAACTATGAACTGGCCTTATGCTACAGGAACAAACATATGGATGGATTCCCAATGCTGCAGGAACAATATAAGACTGAGTTTGCACTAAAACTTCAAGAACAAAATCTAACTTATGATCAATAGAAAATAAACGACTAACTAACTAACTACAGATACTTACTAAGTGGCCCCCTTAGCAAGCATCAACTAATTATGCAAGAATTGAACTCAAAACTTCATCAACTTTTATTCATAAACTCAGAATGATGTACATTGTTCTACTCATATGAAAACTAACACAAACTCTATCTCTTATAATAATACTAATGCTTACATATTCTTCTTCTTATTATCATACTAACTCTTACATGCTATCCTTGCTCATTCATGTAGGAGGAACACTTATTTAAACCAGAAAAGCAACTAACTACCTAACTCTAACAGAGAAAGACATGGACATAAATGAAACCTAAAATTGAGGAACAAACTTCTCATAAATGAAAACATATTCATTCAACATGATCCAAATAATTTAGCATTCCACTCTTTCCAGAGTAATGATCATTTAAGTTTCTTCCCAATGACCCAGACAGAGTCTTTGCTGGAACAACTTCCTCGACACCGTGCTGCAAATGGAATTTACTGCAAGGCCGAAGTTTGCTGCGCTTGACTCATTCATGCTCCCTTCAACAACCTATGATACACAAGGCAACAGAGGTGAAAGAAAGCATTCGTGGCAAACAACATGATACATTCATTATTCACATATTAAATCTATCCCATTATTCAAAAACCATATGCATTATATCAGTCATTCGAGAAGTCAAAGAAGGTAATTAATAAGACACATGGAGATGTTAGGCTACAAGAATGTAGGAATGTATTGCTACAGGATACTGCCCATTTTAGATAAAAAGTATTTAATAAAAGAGTTAAAACATCCATTAGCAGTAAAAATAGAGATATTAAAAATACATCATGATACTCAAATTATGAGCATATCTTGAGCTCATCATCTGCCCCCTACTTAACCTAATGATGGTCCACCAGCATTAAGCTTCCTTGTTGTTTCCCTGAAACCCGTAGGAGCAGTATGGATTTTTGGCATAGTCCCAAATTTATAATAGAAACCTCTAAAATTTTGCCATCTTTCATATCTAAGGTTTTATGTATCCTTATTAAAATTTGTAGCTCAATAGGGATAAAGTGGCCACATTAAAACCGGAGGTCAAAATGTTATTGGAAACCATAACTTGAACCTCTTCTAAGGACCAAGTTGTTTGTACTTTTCTGTCCTTCCAAGGGCTGTTTCAAAATTCAAGGGGCTATGTGGCTTAGATTTCTTGAGCCTAGTAGTCAATTTCTCCCATCTTTTTTCAAATCTAGAAGAGGCAAGCTTCCAAAACAGATATGGTTGGCTTTTGAATTCTTCATACACTTGCTTTCTGACATCAAATATTTTTACTCTTTTTGCTTGATTGTTGAACCCATATGCAATAGTGAGCCAAGTTTTTAGCATTGTGTAGGGATCTGTGCTTTCTAATTGCAGTGGTATAGGCTCATCCCTTTCAACTTCTTCATAGGCTTCCAATTGTCTGCCATAATTGGTTTCATTGGCTGCCCATGACATAAGTGACCTCAAATGAATATCACCAATATAAAGAAGTGGATTCCACTTTGTTTCAGAGGGAATTATCAATACATGCAAATAAAATTCACATAAAGAAATTTTTATCCAATTATGAGCCACTTGGTATGCATCATAAAATTCTTTGGCTGTATGAATAATAGAATCTAAATTCCTTGAAATTATCATTAATTGAAACCAAAGAAATTGTTCCTTTAGGCACATGGCATAGACTCTAGGCGGTGGTCTACACTCCACAATCTTACCAGTTATTTTCATCATTTCATCCATTTTCTTTTTCATCTCTTGGATTTCTTGTTTCTGCCTTTCAATTTCTCTTTTCAGTTTCTTCTTCTCTTCTTCCCAAAGACTTTGTTGAATTTCAGTCTTGGCTAAGTGGTGGAAACTCAAGGTTTGAAATGTGACCAGCCTCCATGTGGTCCTAAGGTATTCCAAAAATTCAATCAAAAATGTATTTTTATAGACAACCATGGCTTGACAAGTTGCAGGGGGTAATGAAGCTTCATTGGACACTTCCAATTATTTAGGCTATTCTTCCTCTTACTGCAGGATGAATTCCTATTGTTGTGAAGGAGGAGATTGTACTTCTCAAAAATTTTCCTAGCTGCCTTAGCCAAGTCATCAAGACTTGGCATTCTCCTTTCATTACTATCATGTTGTGCTTCATCAACTTCCATTGGCTCATTTTGCATGTCCTCAGAAACAACATGTGGACTATGTGGAACATTCTTAAGTACATCATGAGAATCATCATGACTGAGTTCTTTAGATTCCTCAGAACTTATTATAACTTCAGATTGAGCAGAAGTTGAGGTGACTTTACGTTGTTTCCTTGCTGAAACTCAAATGGTAATGTGGAAGATGTAAGAGGCACTCTCATGGCTTTCCTCTTCCTGACTTGCCTAGAGGGTTTAGACTCAACAAAAGAGGATGATAGTGAAATTGCAATGGCAACAGGTGTTGTTGCAGGAGAGGGACACTATTGTCTTTGAACACGAGGGTCAGAATCTAGGGTTTGTTCTACCCTAGATGACTCTCCTACCTTCATTTTTCCTTTTTCTCTTCTACTAGCAGACTTGGTTTGTACTCTGGTAGAGGGCTCTGGTGTGGAGGCCGCAGGAATAGATGCTACAGGGGTAGGTGCTGCAGGGAGTGCTCTGGGAGGTTCTGGAAGTTGCAGACCATTTTGGACAACAAATTCTTTCCAAGAAAGGGGTGATACATCCCTCAGGGAATGCTCAATCAATAGTATAAAGAGGGCATGATGGGCAATAGAGTTGTCCCTTCCCCTCCTGGTTTCATGGGCACTTTGTTTTAAAAGATTTAACAAGAAATTTGGGACATTAACAACTAGCCCATGCCTCATATGGCTTAATAACTTAAAATGGTAAGAATGTAAATAGGAGAAGCATCCATCACATGTTAAATAATTGATTATAAATGCAACATATTATGAATATGGGAAGGGAAACGACACTTGTTTGTATCCTTGTTTAGAGACCTCCAAGGGTCCATCAGTTGGTACTGTAAACTCTGCCCAAGCAAAAACAACATCTAAAGAGAAATTTTCTCCTACTACAGAAAGCTTCATTACTTCAGCAATTCATTCTTCTTTTACAACCACTGTCAGACCCCATACTGAAGCTTCCCCTTCTAAAAGAGTTCTTAAAAATTCACCAGTAGCTTCCTCATTAAAAGAATATAACCTCAGAAAATAGTTTAGCCAACCACAATTTTACTAAATTCCTGCACTGTTTGAGGATTTTGTGTTAAGAGCTCATAAGCTACAGGCTCATGTCTTACTAATTGACCACCCATATTCGCAAATTACCTCTAGCGAGATTCCAAAAACTCAAACCTTTTCTGAAAATTCAAAAGAAAATTCTTCTGCTCTGCTTCTTTTTGCTTCTTTCTGTCCTGCTGTCACTTTCTCTTCTTTTCCAAGAATGACTCGAAAGATAATTTCATGTAATGATTATTAGGAACTACTCATATCAAGCAGCTAATTTTGTTTAGATAGAACATGAAGCCATATTTGGAAAGTACAAGAAGAATAAAATTATCTTATTAGTTGTGACAACGACATAAGAAAAGGTTTGAAATGGATTATCCCACCCCCTACTTAAAAATTGACATGTGTCCACAAATGGGTGAAAGGACAGGTGAAGAATGGGTGATAAAGACTGATATGTACATAGCAGTTGTTGAATAAATGAAATAAATAAATAATGTGATTAACAAAATATATCGCGTACCTTTTAATTAATGCTTGTACGTGCTGGGAAAATTCACAGCGCACCATGAAATGATGGCTGGAATAGAAACCAGGAATGAGGGCGATACAACAGGATGGATGACGTGGAAGAAAAGAGAATGAATGGTGATGATGGATGGAAAACGGAGAATGTGGCTTCCTTTAAAAAGAAACTTTTATTATGGGAATGCAAGGTGGACTTTAAAGAGATGCTATAGGAGAAAGACCGAAGCCTTTCACTGTAGGAAGATTAGTGGCCGTATTTGAAACAAACTACTGCATAAATTCATCTTTGGGTGCTAGCTTATGATAGAACTGAAGATGGTGTCCATTAACCAGTAGCTTGAATTGAACTAGATCTATTGTAGCCAACTACATTGAGCCATTATCAAACACATTTTCTATTTCATAAAGACCAAGTCATCGTGTGGTTAGTTTACCTTGATTTTCTTTGTATCTGGAGTCATAGAGCAGTGCCCAATCATCGACAGAGAATTACTTAGTTCGAATATGATTGTCATGCCATTTCTTTCTTTGCTGTTGGATAGTTTTAGTATGCTACAGGGCAGTTTTCCTTAGCTCATCCAATGCATTCAGCTGCAAGAGGCGTTCCTTTTGAGCCTCAGAAATATCAATGTTAAGCTGAAGAGCAGTTCTTAAGGTCCTATGCTCAAATTCAATTAGCAACATGGCAGTCTTACCATAGAGTAACTCAAAAGGAGTAAACCCTGTAGTTGTTTTCCATGTTGTCCTATAGGCCCAGACTGCTTCAGGAAGGTGGTTGCTCCAATCCTTCTTGTGTAATTCGACTGTCTTTGTAAGGATTGCCTTAATTTCTCTGTTGGTAACTTCTGCCTGACCATTAGCTTGAGGGTGATAGGGGCTAGAATTTCTATGCCTGATCTTATAATTGATGAGCCCAAAATATGCTCATAATTTGGGTATCATGGTGTACTTTTAATACCCTTACTTTTGTTATTCATGGTTGTTTAACTCTTTAGAAACCTTTTATTGGGGGATATCTTGTGGCAATACACTTTTATATTCCTGCAGCCTATCATGTTGATATGTCTATATTTATTACATTGTTTGACTTCCCAAATGATTGGTATAACACATGTAGTTTTTAAATAATGAAGTAAATTTGATATGTGATTAACAAATGAATATTGTGTAGTTTCCATGCATGTTTCCTTTCGCTTTTGTTGCTTGGTGTTTCACAGGTTGTTGAAGAAAGTATGAATGAGTCAAGTGCAACTGATCTTGGCCTTGCAGTAAAGTCCATTTCCTGCACGACTTCAAGGAAGTTATTCTGGCAAAGACTCTTTGACCGAAATTGTTGGGAAGGAATTTAAATGTCAAATAATTTAGAAAGAGTGGAATGCTGAATTCTCTTTGAACCATGTTGTGCAGATAAGTTCATTTATTTAGTCTATTCCTCGATTCCAGGATACATTTACATCCACGTCTTTCTCTATTAGGGTTAGTTAGTTGGTTTCCTGATTTAAGTAAGTGTTCCTCCTGTGCGAGTGAGCAAGCATAACGAGATAGAAAGGATATCATGTAAAAGTTAGTATGATAATAATAAGCAGAGTATGTATGATAAGAGATAGAGTTTTGTGTTAGTTTTCATATGAACAGAACAATGTACACCATTATGAGTTTATGAATAAAATTTGATGAAGTTCTGAGTTCAATACTGGCATAATTAGTTGATGTTTGCTAAGGGGGCCCACTTAGTAAGTATTTGTAGTTAGTTAGTTAGTTGTTCATTTTCTGTTGATCATAAGTTAGATTTCATTCTTGAAGTTTCAGTGCAAACTCAGTCTTATATTGTTCTTGCAGCATTGGGAATCCATCCCTCTGTCTCTTTCTACAACATAAGGCCAGTTCATAGTTTGTTTCTTAGTCGTAGCTGTTATGATTTATGCTTTGGTTAAATTATGGTTGAGTTAAGAGAAATTTGTATTACTTTCTTGTAACGTAGATAGAATTCTTTTCAAGTATTTATTTTTGATAGGTTGTGACTGAAACTATTTCTTAGTGCACATACAGTGCTGCTCCATTTCAAGTATACATTCCATGGTTTGACAAGTAAATGAACGACCATGAAAAGATATTAGTCACTTGCTGGAATGTCCAATTCCTAGGATAGGTTTTGCCATGATTTTCATATCCTTTTGTGGGCGCGACTATTTTTGGTGCTGTTTCCAGGGATGGTGTCGAGTTAAGAACCTGTTAAAAGTCATTTTTAGCAGTAGTTTAGTCTGTTATTCAAAAATTTTCAAAATCCTTCAATTCACCATTCATTATATTGCATGCATAGAAGAAGAGACGCTCTAGGAAGATTCCTTCCTGACCTTCCATTCATTGATAATAATCCTGAACCAGGTTATAATCTATTTGAGGAAGAAGGAGACCAAAATATCAATTCATTTACTAAAAACCTATTTGTTGAATTGCCATTTGACCCAGCTGATGAAGAACCTGAAGAAAATCCATTTTCTCTAATACTCCATCAAGAAAATATGGCACAAAATCCACCTAATCAACCTCCTTCTTTTGAGTTTCCCATCATTGCTCAGCAAGACAATGATAATCTTAAAAATATTCCTTCTTCATTACTCCCTAATTTCTATGGATTAGTTACAGAGGACCCAGACACTTTCTTGTTCGAGTTTGACATCCTCTGTCATAGCTATGATTACACTTCAAATGCTCACAAGCTGAAGTTGTTTCCTTCTACTTTGAAGGAAGGAGCTCTTAGATGGTTCATGAGTCTGGAAAGGGATGTTGTTGATAGTTGGGCAGTCATGCAAACAAAATTTCTTGAGAAATACAATGAATATTGTAAAAGTGGTAGTAAGGGAGATGATATATTCAGAATTCAACAAAAGGAGGATAAAAGCCCGGAAGACTATATCTCAAGATTCTTGTTTTCCCTGAAAAAAATTCAGATCATACTCTCAATGAAGAATCTCATAAACTACTTTTTCTAAGGGGAATCAGTGATACCTGTATAGATGCCCTGGACCTGATGGGAGGAGGTGATATAACCCAACTGCCTTGGGATGATATCAAGAAGATATGTTTCCACTACTCTCGAGCAATTGTTAAGAAAGGTGGAGGTCATTAAGCCACAGTGGGAAAATCTTCTATTAGTGGAGTTTCACGAATGGAGATCACAAATTTGCTATCTGATTTCAAGCAGGATATCATAAACAACATGGCTACACAGTTGGATACTATGCAAGCTCGAAAGAAACATGAGGAAGCTAAAACAATCTTGGCTGAGTTCTGTCCACATTGCAGACAAAAGAAACGTGACTGCAGATGCAAGATGGTGGCTAACCTAGAGGCTAAGTAACTACCTACTGACTTTAAGGTGGTAGAAAATGATGATGACCAAATATTCTTCATCATGCAAAAGCAACCATGGACTCAAAGACAAGGTATGCCTCAAGATCCTTTGACTTTTGGTAATCCTTATTCTAATTACAATAACCAGTGGTAACCTATATATGGCCAATCACCCCCTTGGAATACCCTTCAATTACATTGGCCTAACTATTAGAGTCCTCAATGGAAATCTCCTCAATGGAGAAGTCCACAACAATGGAAGCAGTCACAAGGACAATGGACTCCACCCCTAGGTAACTCACACCAGAACCCTCAATGGAGAAGTCCACAACAATGGCATAACCAATCCCCTGCCTTCCTTCAACCTCAACAGCCACAACCTCAGGCCCTCATGCCACCTCATGTAGTACTTGCAGCAAATATTGGCCCTCCAAAACAAATGCATATGCCTGCTCAACCATTTCCAAATACTAATAATAAGCACTAGCAACAACAATAGCCTATGTATTCTGCAGAAGTCCATCATTATCCAGCTTATGCCTTGAATATTCATGATATCCATCTCTAATCTGGAACCACACTTCTTGCTCCACAACCGCCTATAATTATAGAGATTCTAGACTCTGCCTCTGAACAACCAACTGATTCTGCAGAACATATACCTGTATCAAATACTGTCTCTAAGGAGCCTATCCTGTAGCATCAGGCCAAACCACCTTTTCCTCAGAGATTGCAAATTACTACATCAAATTCTATGGAAGAGCCTACCTTTGATATTTTGGATTAGTTGAAGAATGTACACATTCAAATACCTCGTTTTCAAGCCATTAAGGATGTCCCAATTTATGGGAAAGCCATTAAGGAGGTATGTTTAAAGAAATCAGGAAGAAAGAAGAAGGATCCCCAAACTATCCATGTTCTAGGACAATTAGCAGATATTATGTTAGGAAAGGTAGTCATTCCAAAATATACTGACCCTGGGAGTCCTGTGGTACAAATAAATATTAATGGCCAAATAGTAAAGAATGTTTTGATTGACCTTAGTGCAGCCATCAATGTAATGACCAACAATACAATGGAGTATTTGAATATCTTAAACATTCAATCTACACCTACCATCCTGCAACTTGCTGATAGCTCCACAGTAAAGCCTGATGAAATGGTAGAAGATGTTATTGTCATCCTTGAGTCTTGGGAATACCCAGCAGATTTTACTATATTATCCACTAAGGCCACTTTGGGAGGATATCCTATCATCCTAGGAAGACCATGGTTAGCCACAATTGATGCTTTTATAGGATGCCATTCTGGAGACATGACAATTTCTGATGGTCAGTCAAGAAAGAAATTGGCTTTATACCCACCTACTCAGCCTCAACCAGATTTGTCTCAACCAATTTTGCCAGATTTAGGAGAGGAAAATGAAGAAGTCAATTCATTGGCTCAGCTAATGATGTTGCAAACTAATCTGTTTTCCCAGCTTCAAAGTGAGGATGACCTGCTTTTCAATATTTTGCAGTCCAATCCTGGTCTGAGTTGCCCATCTATTGTAGATAGCTATCTTCAGCCATGTTTCCTGCAGCAGCTAAATTCTGAGAACCTGTCACCTGAATTTCCTGTCGTTTATCAAAATTTTCTTCCATATGAAATATAGACACCACCATTATCAATAGTCTCCATGAATTATCTTATCAAGCAAGTAGAAGTGTCTCCAGGCCATTGTCTGAATATCAATAATAAGCTGCCTCAATCTCAACAAGCTGCCCTAGTCACAATGTTGCAAGAACAACACAGAGCTTTTGCATGGGACTATAGGGATATGAAGGGGATAGATCCTCAACTTTATACTCATAGGATCTATATTAAGGAGGATTATTCACTTGTCAGGCAGCCTCAAAGAAGGATAAATCCAGCACTTAGGGAAATAGTTAAAACATAGCTTCAAAAATTGCTTGATGCTAGTTTTATATACCCCATTTCCGACAGTCAATGGGTACTCCATTGGTGATTGTCCCTAAAAAAGGTAGAAAATGGAGAGTTTGTGTAGACTATAGGGAGCTGAACACAACAACTAAAAATGATCACTTTCCACTTCCATTTGTTGACCAAGTATTAGACTCATTATCTGGGAAAAAGTATTTCTCCTTTTTGGATGGCTATAGTGGCTATAATCAAATAAGAATCACCCCTGAAGATCAAGATAAAACAACTTTTACCAGTCCATGTGGCACTTTTTCCTACTCTATTTTACCTTTTGGACTGTGTAATGCACCTGGAACATTTCAAAGGGAAGTCATCAGTATTTTTGCTGGCATTTCTCATGATTCTATGGAAATCTATATGGATGACTTCACTACCTATGGAGTTACTTATGAAGAAGCATTAGCCAATTTGGAAAAAGTGTTGAAAAGATGTTACGAGCAAAATTTGTCTTTGAATAGTGAGAAGTGTTTTATAATGATGCAAGAGGGAATTGTTTTAGGCCATCATATCTCTCAAGCAGGAATTTAGGTTGATCCTACAAAATTAGAAGTTATTCTAACTTTTCCAACACCTAGAAAACAAAAGGATGTTAGAAGCTTCCTAGGATATGCTGGATATTATAGAAGATTCATCAAAAATTTCAGCAAGATAGCTAGTCCATTATATGCCTTGTTGACTAAGGATTCTTAATTTAGTTGGACTGAAACTTGTGACAAATCTTTCCTGCAGCTTAAGAACTTTCTTACTCGGGAACCTGTTCTTCAAGGACCAAAGTGGAGTTTTCCTTTCCATATACACACAAATGCTTCTGATTATGCAATAGGGGCAATTTAAGGACAAAAAGAGAATTCTATTGAGCATGCTATATGTTTTATTAGCAAAAACTTGTAAGGTCTTGAATTAAATTATACTGTCACAAAAAAAGAATTGTTAGCAGTTGTGTATGCTTTAAACAAGTTCTGACACTATGTCATTGGTTACCAAGTATTTTTTCATACAGACCATGCAGCAATAAGGTACCTCATGAATAAGTCTGCCATATCTGGCAGATTAGCAAGATGGCTCCTATTGTTGCAGGAATTTGATATCACAATAATTGATAAACTAGGACGGGCTAATGTAGTGGCTGATTTCTTATCAAGGCTTTGAATGACTACACTTGACACACCAGAGGTAATTGATGATAGATTTCCTGATGAACATCTATTTTTTATTGCTGCTCACACCCCATGGTATGCAAATATTGCAAATTACTTGGTAGTCAACCAGATTCCAACCAATTTTTTCCCAAAGGAAAAATAATTGTTGGTGGAGAAAAGTTTTAACTTTTCATGGATTGCAGATTGTTTATTCTACACAGGACCTGACCAAGTCATGAGAAGATGTGTAAGGGAAGATGAAACCTATGACATACTGCATGCTTGTCATGATGAGCCATGCAGTGGGCACTTTGTAGCCAAAAGAACATCTATAAAGGTGCTTACTACTGGATACTATTGGCCTACATTACACAGAGTTGCTGTAGCCTATACCAGGAAATGTGACAAATGTCAACGCATGGGAAGACCAATAAGGTCTGATGAAATGCCTCTGCATCCTTAATTGGTAGTCAGTCCCTTTGATAAGTGAGGCATGGATTTTGTTGGACCCATTGATCCTCCATCGAATGGGAAATCATATATTTTAGTTTGTACTGATTATGTAACCAAATGGGTGGAAGTGAAAGCAATGACTCGTGCCCGTAACAACAAGGTTGCTGAATTCCTATATGAGCAGATCTTTACTCGATTTGGAGTCCCAAGGGAGCTTGTCACAGATCAAGGAGCTCAATTTACATCCAATTTAATCAATGCACTAATGAATGATTACAAAATCTGACATGGGAAGTCTAGCCCCTATCACCATCAAGCCAATGGTTAGGCAGAAGTTACCAATAGAGAAATTGAGGTGATACTTACAAAGACAGTTCAAATACACAAGAAAGATTGGAGCAGTCAACTTCTTGAAGCCATCTGGGCCTATAGGACAATGTGGAAAACAACTACAGGGTTTACTCCTTTTAAATTACTCTATAGAAAGATTGCCATGTTGCCAATAGAATTTGAGCACAAGACCTTGAGGACTGCTTTAGAGCTTTATATTGACATTTCTGAAGCCCAAAAGGAACGACTCCTGTAGCTAAATGCGCTAGATGAAACCAGAAAAATAGCCTTGCAGCATACTGAAATCATACATCAGCAAAGGAAAAAGTGGCATGACCGACATATCAAAACTAAGCAATTCTCTGCCGGTGATTGGGCGCTGCTCTATGACTCGAGGTATAAAGAAAATCAAGGTAAACTCACCACCCAATGGCTTGGCCCATATGAGGTGGAGAATGTATTTGATAATGGTTTAGTTCAATTAATCACAATTGATCCTGTTTGATTCAAGCTACTGGTTAATGGACACCGTCTTTAGTTGTATCATAAGCCAGTCTCAAAAGAAGAATTTATGTAGTAGTTTGTTTAGGATCCTACCACTAATCTTCTTACAACAAAATTCTTTAGCCTTTCTCCTGCAGCTTCACCATAATGTTACAATGCATGTTCATAATAAAAGTTTCCTTTTTAAGGAAATCCTTTTTCTTCATTCCCACTCGTCGCCACATCTCACTTCCTTATCTTCCATCCTATCCATCCATTCCATCCATACATCTCATCCGTCCACGTCACCCATCCACCTCATTCATCCGCACCACCCTTAATTATGATTTCATTCCCAACTGTCATTTCATGCTAAAATCGTCATCTTTATCAGCACGTAGGTGCATTTATTAAAAGGTATGCGATATCGTTTGTTGTCACATCATTGCTTTATTTCATTTTATTCATTTACTACTATGTCTATATCAGTCATTATTGCCCGATCTTTTGCTATTCTTTAATACATGTGTGGACACATGTTATATTTTAAGTAGGGGGCATGATAATCCATTTCACTTACGCTGCTATCACAACTGTTAAGATATTTTTCATTATTTTCTTGAACTTTTCAAATATGACTACATATTTCATCCTAAATCACAATTAAAACTACTTGTTTAAGTAGTTTGAACAATCATTACATGCAAATATATTTTGAGTTCATTCTTGAAAAAGAAGAGAAAGTGACGACAGGGCAGAAAAAGCAGAGCAAAAAAGTAAAGTTTTCTTTGGATTTTCAGAAAAGAGTTTAAGTTTTAGCTGAGACAATTGTAAATATGGGTGGTCAACTGGTAAGAAATGAGCCTATAGCTCATGAGATGTTGACATAGAATCCTCAAACAGTTCAAGCATTCGGCCTCTTTGGTTGGTTGAACTACTTTTTGAGGTTAGATACTTTCAATGAGGAAGCCGCAGGCAAACTTTTAAAAACCCTTTCTGAAGGAGAGGCTATAGTATGGGGTTTAACAGTAGCTGTAACTGAGGAACGAATTATAGAGGTAACCATGCTTCTAGCTATAGGAGAGAATTTTTCTTCAGATGCTATTTTTGCTAGGGTAGAATTTACAGTACCAACTGATGGACCCTTGGAGGTCTCTAAGCAAGGATGCAAGTGAGTGTCATTGCCTCCCCCATATCCAGAATATGCTACTTTTATAATTAGGTACTTAACATGTGAAGGCCATTTTTCTTACCTACATTCCTACCATTTTAAATTGCTAAGTCATATGAGACATGGGTTAGCTGTTAATGTCCCAAACTTTTTGTTAAAATTTTTGGAACAATGTGCCCATGAAACCCAGAAGGGGAAGGATAACTCTATTGACCACCATGTCCTTATAAAACTACTAATTGAACACTCTTTGAGGGATGTGTCACCTCTTTCCTGGCAAGAATTTGTTGCCCAAAAGAGCCTACAACTTCTAGAACCCCCTAGGGCACTTGCTCCATGGCCTAAGAAAAAGAAAGAGAAAATAACATCTACCAGTAGGAAAGCAGGGCAAGGGTCATCTGCTCCTCCAACACCTAGTCTTGGAGCCTTCCCACGAGAGTCCTCTGCCCGGGTGCAAACTAGGTTTTCTAGTAGGAGAGAAAAAGGAAAAACAAAGGTAGGAGAGTCATATGGGGTGAACAAACTTTAGAATCTGACCCTCATCCTCAAAAAAGGCAATGCTCTACTCTTGTAGAATCTTCTCCTGTAGCAATTTATCCTACAACAATGCATGTTGCCACCACAAGTTCACCATCATCTTCCGATAAGGTAGAGCCCTCTAGGAAATTCAGAAAGAGGAAAGCTACGAGAGGACCTTTGATAGCTGCAACATTGCCAAGAAGAGTTTCAACAAGAAAACAATGTAAAGTCTCCCCTGCTTCACCTCAACCTGAAGTTATCATAATTTTAGAGGAATCTGTAGGTTCTAAACATAATGTCTCTCAGGATGTATCTGAGAATGTTGCACAGAGTCCATTTGTTACTCCTAAAGAAGAACAAATTGAGACAAGGGAAGTTGAGCATAATGAAAGGGGGGTACCAAGTCTCGATGACTTAGCTACTGCGGCTATGCAGATTTCGTAGGAAGCATAGTCTTCTCCACTACAACAATAGAAATTCATCCTGTAGCAAGAGGAAGAACAACTTGAACAATTGGAAGTGGCCAATGAAGCTTCATTACCTTGTGAAACTTGTTAAGCCATGGTTGTCTACAAAAAGACATTTTTGATTTAATTCTTGGAATATCTTAGAATCACATGGAGACCGGTTACATTGTAGACCTTGAGTTTCTGCCACCTAGCTAGGACTAAAATGCAACAAAGTCTTTGGGAGGAAGAAAAGAAGAAACTAAAAAGAGACATTGAAAGGTAGAAACATGAAATCCAAGAAATGAAAAAGAAAATGGATGAAATGATGACAATAACTGGTAAGATTATGGAGTGTAGACCACCGCCTAGAGTTTATGCTCTGTGTCTCAAGGAGAAATTTTTGTGGTTCTAGTTAATGAGAATTTCAAGGAATCTAGATCCTATTATTCACACTACTAAAGAATTCTATGATGCATACCAGGCGGCTCCTAATTGGCTAAGGAATTCTTTGTGCGAATTTTATTTACATGGCTTTATAATTCCCTCTGAAATAGAATGGAATCCACTTCTATACATTGGCGACATTCATTTAAGATCACTCATGTCTTGCGAGGCAAATGAAGCTAATTATGGCAGGCAATTGGAAACATATGAAGAAGCCGAAAGGGATGAGCCTATTCCATTGCGCTCTAAAAGTTCAGACCCCTATACAATGTTGAAAACTTGGCTTACTATGGCATATGGCCTCAATAATGGTACAGTCAGGATGAAAATATTCGATCTCAGAAAATAGGTGTATGATGAGTTTCAAGAATAGACATACTCATTTTGGAAGCTATCATACTCCATAATTGAGAAGACATGTGAGAGATTGACTGTTGGGTTAAGAAGGTTTGAGCCTCACAGTCTCTTGAATTTTATGGCAATTCTCAGAAGATCAAATAGATACATACAGTTGGGCCTTCAAGAGAGGTTTGAATTGTGGTTCCCCTTGACATTTAGACCTCCTGTGCTAATGTGGCCTCTTTATCCCTACCAAGCTACAAATATTAATGAAGATATAGAAGCTCGTAGGTATGAAAGGTGGTAGAGTTTCAGAGGTTGTTATTACAAATTCAGAACTTCATTTTAGGGTCATGCCTCAACCACTAATTTCAGAGAGACCACCAGAAAGTTTAATGCTGGAGGACCAGCATTAGGTTAAGTAGGGGGAAAATGATGAGCCCAAAATATGCTCATAATTTGGGTATCATGGTGTACTTTTAATACCCTTACTTTTGTTGTTCATGGTTGTTTAACTCTTTAGAAACCTTTTATTGGGGGATATCCTATGGCAATACACTTTTATATTCCTGCAGCCTATCATGTTGATATGCCTATATTTATTACCCTATTTGACTTCCCAAATGACTGGTATAACACATGTAGTTTTTTGAATAATGAAATAAATTTGATATGTGATTAATAAATGAATATCGTGTAGTTACCATGCATGTTTCCTTTCGCTTCTATTGCTTGGTGTTTCGTAGGTTGTTGAAGAAAGTATGAACGATTCAAGTGCAGCTAATCTCAGCCTTGCAGAAAAGTCCATTTCCTGCATGACTTCGAGGAAGTTATTCTGGTGAAGAATCGTTGACCGAAATTGTTGGGAAGGAATTGCAATGTCAAATAATTTGGAAAGAGTGGAATGCTGAATTCTCTCTGAACCGTGTTGAGTGGATAAGTTCATTTATTTAGTCTGTTCCTCGATTCCAAAATACATTTACATCCATGTCTTTCTCTATTAGGGTTAGTTAGTTAGTTATTTTCCTGATTTAAGTAAGTGTTCCTCCTGCGCGAGTGAGCAAGCATAATGAGATAGAAAGGATATCATGTAAAAGTTAGTATGATAATAAAAAGCAGAGTATGTATGATAAGAGATAGAGTTTTGTGTTAGTTTTCATATGAACAGAACAATGCACACCATTCTGAGTTTATGAATAAAATTTGATGAAGTTTTGAGTTCAATATTGGCATAATTAGTTGATGCTTGCTAAGGGGGCCCACTTAGTAAGTATTTATAGTTAGTTAGTTAGTCATTTATTTTTTTTTGATCATAAGTTAGATTTTATTCTTGAAGTTTCAGTGCAAACTCAGTCTTATATTGTTCCTACAGCATAAGGCCAGTTCATAGTTTGTTTCTCAGTCATAGCTGTTATGATTTCTGCTTTGGTTAAATTATGGTTGAGTTAAGAGAACTTTGCATTACTTTCCTGTAACGTAGGTAGAATTCTTTCCAAGTATTTATTTTTGATAGTTTGTGACTAAAACTGGTTCTTAGTGCACATACAGTGCCGCTCCATTTCAAGTATACATTCCCTGGTTTGACAAGTAAATGAACGACCATGAAAAGATATTAGTCGCCTGCTAGAATGTTCAATTCCTAGGATAGGTTTTGCCGTGATTTTCATATCCTTTTGTGGGTGCGACCAATACTCATTCATCAATGTAGTGATTAAATTGGATGTAAGCTGAGCTCCTTGATCAGTAACAAGTTCTCTTGGGACTCCAAACCGAGTAAAAATCTGCTCATACAGGAACTCAACAACTTTATTGTCACGGACATGTGTCATTGCTTTCACTTCCACCCACTTGCTTACATAATCAGTACACACCAAAATATATGACTTCCCATTGGATGGAGGATCAATAGGCCCAACAAAATCCATGCCGCATTTGTCAAATAAACTAACTACCACTTGTGGATGCAGGGGCATTTTATCAGACCTTGTTGGTCTCCCCATACGTTGACATCTGTCACATTTCCTGGTGTAGGCTGTTGCATCTTTGTGTAGTGTAGGGAAATAGTATCCTGTATTAAGCACTTTCATAGCTGTTCTCTTGGCTGCAAAGTGCCCTCCACATGGCTCATCATGACAGACATGCAAAATTGAATTTTCTTTCTATCCTAAAACTGCGCTTATGGCATAATCAGAAGCATGTGTGTGTATATGAAAAGGCACACTCCACTTTGGTCCTTGAAGAACAGGTGCCTGAGTAAGTAAGTTCTTAAGCTATAGGAAATATTTGTCACAAGCCTCAGTCCAGGTAAATTTAGAATCCTTATTCAATAAGGCATATAGTGGACTAGCTATTTTGCTAAAATCTTTGATGAATATTCTATAATATCCAGCATGTCCTCAGAAAATTCTAACATCCTTTTTTTTCATAGGTGTTTGCAAAGTTAGAATAACTTCAATTTTTGTAGGATCAACTTGAATTCCTATTTGAGAGATATGATGGCCTAAAACAATTCCCTCTTGCATCATCATGAAGCATTTCTCACTATTCAAAGATAAATTTTGCTCCTTACATCTTTTCAACACTTTCTCCAAATTGGCTAATGCTTCTTCATAAGTAATTCCATAAGTAGTGAAGTCATCCATATAGATTTCCATAGAATCATGAGAAATGTCAGCAAAAATACTTATCACTGCCCTTTGAAATGTTGCAGGTGTATTACACAGTCCAAAACGTAAGACATAGTAGGAAAAAGTGCCCCATGGACTGGTAAAAGTTATTTTGTCTTGATTTTCAGGGGTGATTCTAATTTGATTATAGCCACCATATCTATCCAAAAAGGAGAAATACTTTTTCCCAAATAATGAGTCTAGTACTTGGTCAACAAATGGCAATGGAAAGTGATCCTTTTTACTTGCTATGTTTAGCTCCTTGTAGTCTATACAAAATCTCCATTTTCCAACTTTTTTAGGGACAATCACTAATGGAGATACCCACTGGCTATCTGAAATGGGGTAGATAAAACCAGCATCAAGCAATTTCTTGAGCTCTATTTTAACTATTTCCCTAAGTGCTGGGTTTATCCTCCTTTGAGGCTGTCTAACAGGTAAATAGTCTTCCTTAATGTAGATGCTATGAGTACAGAGCTAAGGATCTGTTCCTTTCATATCCCCATAGTCCCATGCAAAAGATCTGTGTTGACATTGCAACATTGTGACTAGGGCAGCTTATTGAGATTGAGAGCTTATTATTGATGTTCAGACAGTGGCCTAAAGACACTTCTACTTGCTTGGTAAGATCATTCATGGAGGCTGTTGATAAAGGTGGTGTATGTATTTCATATGGAAGCAAATTATGATAAACTGGAGGAGATTCAGGTGACAAATTCTTAGAATTCAGTTGCTATAGGAAACACTGCTAAAGATGGCTATCTGCAGTAGATGGGCTACTCGGACCAGGGTTAGACTAAAAATGTGTAAAAGTAGGTCATCCTCACTCTAAAGCTATGAAAATAGATTAGTTTGCAGCATCATTAGGTGGGCCAATGAATTAACTTCTTTAGTTTCCTCTCCTAAATCTGACCAAATTGGTTGAGACAAGTCTGGCTGAGGTTGGGAAGGTGGATATAAAGCCATTTTCTTTCTTGACTAACCATCAGAAATTGCCATATCTCCTGAACGAAATCCTATAAAAGCATCAGTCGTAGCTAACCATGGTTTACATATGATAATAGAATATCCTCCCAAAGTTGCCTTAGTGAACAATATGGTGAAGTCTGCTGGGTATTCCCAAGACTCAAGGGTGACAATGATATATTCTACCACTCTATCAGGTTTTACTATGGAACTATCAACAAGCTGCAGGATGGTAGGTGTAGACTAAATTGTTGCGATTTTCAAGCACTCCATTATGTGCTTGGTCATTACATTGATAGCTACACCAAGGTCTATCAAAACATTCTTTACTATTTGGCCATTAATATTTATTTGTACCACAGGACTCCCAAGGTCAGTATATTTTGGAATGACTATCTTCTCCAACATAATATCTGCTAACTGTCCTAGAACATGGATAGTTTGGGGATCCTTTTTCTTTCTTCTTGGTTTCTTTAAACAAACCTCTTTAATGGCTTTTCCATAAATTAGCACATCTTTAATGGCTTGAAAAAGAGGAATTTGAATGTGTACATTCTTCAACTGATCCAAAATATCAAAGGTAGGCTCTTCCATATACTTTGATGTAGTAATTTGCAATCTCTGAGGAAAAGTCAGTTTGGCCTAATGCTGCAAGACAAGCTCCTTAGATACAGTATCTGATATAGGTATATGTTTTGTAGGATCAGTAGGTTGTTCAAATGCATAATCTAGAATCTCTATAATTATAGTTGGCTGTGGAGTAGGAAGTGTGGTTCTAGATTTGAGATGGATATCATGAATATTCAGGGCATAAGCTGGATACTGATTGGCTTCTACAAAATAAATAAGATGTTTTTGCTGCTGCTTATTATTAGGATTTGGCAATGGTTGAGCAGGCATAAGGGTTTGTTGTGGGGGGTAGTATTTGTTGCAGGTGCTACAGGAGGTGGCATGAGAGCCAAAGGTTGTGGCTGCTGAAGCTGGAGGGAGGCAGGGGATTGGTTCTGCCATTGTTGTGGACTTCTCCATTGAGGGTTCTATTGCCAGTTACCTGGGGGTGGAGTCCATTGTCCTTGTGGCTGCTGACAACCTCCTCGAGGAGATTTCCATTGAGGACGTTGATAGTTAGGCCAGTGTGATTGAGAAGTATTCCAAGGTGGTGATGGGCCATATGTAGGTTGCCATTGGTTATTGTAATTAAAATAAGGATTACCAAAAGTCAAAGGATCTTGAGGCATACCTTATCTTTGAGCCCATGGTCACCTTTTTGCGATGAATAATACTTGGTCATCATCACTCTCTACCATCTTAAAGTTAGTAGGTAACTGCTTAGCCTCCAAGTTAGCCACCATCTTACATCTGCAGTCATGTTTCTTCTATCTACAATGTGGACAGAACTCAGCCAAGATTGCTTCAGCTTCCTCATGTTCTTCCGAGCTTGCATAGTGTCCAACTGTGTAGCCATATTGTTTATGATATCCTGCTTGAAATCAGATAGCAAATTTGTGATCTCCATCTGTGAAAATCCATTAATAGAAGACTTTCCCACTGTGGCTTGATGACCTCTACCCTTCTTAACAATTGCTCGAGAGTAGTTGAGACATTTTCTTGATATCATCCTAAGGTAGTTGGGTTATATCAGCTCCTCCCATTAGGTCTAGGGCATCTATACAGGTATCATTGATTCCCCTTAGAAAAATTAGTTTATGAGATTCTTCATTGAGAGTACGGTCTAAATTCTTTTTTAGAGAAAACAAGAATCTTAAGATATAGTCTTCTAGACTTTCATCCTCCTTTTGTTGAATTCTGAATATATCATCTCCCTTACTACCACTCTTACAATATTCCTTGTATTTCTTGAAAAATTTTGTTTGCATGTTTTCCCAACTATCAACAACACCCCTTTCCAAACTCATGAACCATCTAAGATCTCCTTCTTTCAAAGTAGCAAGAAACAACTTTAGCCTGTGAGCATCTGAAGTGTAATCATAGCTACGACAGAGGATGTCAAACTCAAACAAGAAAGTGTTTGGGTCCTCTGTAACTAGTCCATAGAACTTTGGAAGCAATGAAGAAGGAATATTTTTAAGGTTATCATTATCTTGTTGAGAAATGATGGGAAACTCAAAAGCATGAGGTTGATTAGGTGGATTTCGTGCCATATTTGTTTGATGGAGTATTAAAGTAAATGGATTTTCTTCAAGTTCTTCGTCAGATGGGTCAAATGGTAATTCAACAAACATGTTTTTAGCAAATGGATTGATATCTTGGTCTCCTTCTTCCTCAAATAGATTATAAGCTTGTTCAGGATTGTTATCAATGAATGGAAGGTTAGGGAGGAATCTTCCCAGAGCGTCTCTTTTTCTATGCATGCAATAGAATGAATGGTGAATTGAAAGAATTTTGAAAATGCTTGAATAACAGACTAAACTACTACTAACAATGACTTATGATAGGTTCTTAGCTTGACACCATCCTCGACAATGGCGCCAAAAATGGTCACGCCCACAAAAGGATATAAAAGTCACGACAAATCCTAAACTAGGAATTGGACATTCCAGCAGGTGACTAACATCTTCTTATGGTCATTCATTTACTTTGTCAAACCAAGGAACGTATACTTGAAATGGAACGACACTGTATGTGCACTAAGAACCAGTTTCAGTCACGATTTACCAGAAATAAATGCATGAAAGGAATTCTACTTATGCTATAGGAATGTAATGTGAAGCCTTCTAAACTTAATCAAAGCTAAAACCATAACAACTATAAATGAGAAACAAACTATGAACTGGCCTTATGCTGCAGGAACAAACACAGGGATGGATTCCCAATGCTGCAAGAACAATATAAGACTGAGTTTGCACTGAAACTTCAAGAACAAAATCTAAGTTATGATCAACAAAAAAAAACTACTAACTAACTAACTACAGATACTTACTAAGTGGACCCCCTTAGCAAGCATCAACTAATTATGCAAGAATTGAACTCAGAACTTCATCAGCTTTTATTCATAAACTCAGAATGATGTACATTGTTCTACTCATATGAAAACTAACACAAAACTCTATTGCTTATCATAATAATAACTCTTACATATTCTACTTCTTATTATCATACTAACTCTTACATGCTATTCTTGCTCACTCGCGCAGGAGGAACACTTATTTAAACCAGAAAATCAACTAAAGTTACCTAAATCTAACAGAGAAAGACGTGGACATAAATGAATCCTGAAACCAAGGAACAAACTTCTCATAAATGAAAACATATCCATTCAACACGATCTAGAGAATTTAGCATTCCACTATTTCCAGATTAATGATCATTTAAGTTTCTTCCCAAAGACCTGAATAGAGAGTCTTCATTGGAACAACTTCCTCGACACCATGCTGTAAATGGACTTTGCTACAAGGCCGAAGTTTGCTTTGCTTGATCGTTCATTCTTCCTTCAATAACTTGCAATGCATAAGGCGATAGAGGTGATAGAAAGCATTCATGGCAACACAACACATGATACATTCATTAATCACATAT